>CM021102.1:91236626-91337526 GCA_007115665.2 Sequoiadendron giganteum
TTCAAAGCTTTGTATGGTCGAAAGTGTTGAACTCCTATAAGTTGGGATAAACTTGAGGATCGAGTAAGTCTTGGACCAAAAATGTTGGCAGAAATGGATGAGCAAGTTAAGGTTATTAAGCAAAGGTTAGCAAAAGCTAACAATCACCAGAAAAGTTTTGTAGATGCTAAGAGAGTGCCCCGTACTTTTTCTTTGGGTGACAAAGTACTTTTGAGAGTGAAGCCTCACAAAATTTCCATCAATTTTGGAAAGTCTTCTAAGTTAGCTCCACATTATATTGGACCCTTTGAAGTTCTAGAGAAGTGAATCCTGTAGCCTATCGAATCGCTTTGCCACCAGCTCTTGCTAGAATGCATAATGTCTTCTATGTGTCCTACCTTAAAAAGTATATACTAGGTGATAATCACATAATTGATTGGATTGCTTTATAGGTAAGGGATCTTGGAGTAGTAACTCTCGAGCCCATCAAGGTCCTAGAAACACGTAAGCTTCACTTACGGAATAGAGAAGTCTCGCAATGCAAAGTCCAGTGGGACCAGTATGCAGAAGACTCGGCTACTTGGGAGGATTATGCGGAAATTCAACAGAAATTTTTAGACATTCTTGAAGATTTTGAGAATGAAGAATAATGTAGTGTTAGATTTTTATGCTTTGAATAATACCTTTGTAATGTCCCCTTCTCGAGCATGATCTTCTCAGATGACCGTTGGCCTATTCTGGAGACCCGTAGGCTACTTGGACGGTTTGATTAGGGTTTCTTGTGTGGAGGTCGCGATTGCTCGTGAATTGGTGATTGAACTGCGTTTTCCTTCTGGGTTTTCTTGGGGCTTCGTAGTGATATGTTTCTCTTGGCATTCTGAGCACTTTCTGGAATTTACTATTTTTAGTAAGTTCTATTTCTGGCAGTGATCCTTTTTGGTCTCGGCACAGTTGACTTTCCTCTTCAGTCGACTCAATTGGTTTATTTAGATTCTGGCTTCGGAATGCAGTTTCGGAGAGATAAGTTCATTTCACTTAAATAACATTATATTTTAATGTTATATTACCCCTTGGCCTAGTCTATTGACTTAATGTTGTTTTAAAAAAGTGGTCTTTTAAGGGTGGCGCCATCATGGAGATTATTTTATAATTATTAAGGTTGAATTAAAGACTTAAGTTGGACGCCATTATTAAAGTGATGAATTTAATTAAAAGAAGTCAAATTGAAGCTTTGAAGAAAGGGACGCCATCTTTTGGAGGATTAGGGTTTGACTCTGAAAAGAAGGTTAGGGTTTCGAGAAGGTCAACGACAAATTATAAAAGGAAGCCTTTGGTTCTCATTTCACTATCTTTTGTCTATAGGAATGTTATGCTGCCGGATTGGCTTTGGGATTGCTTCGAGGAATGAAAGCCTCTTAGCTTGGCATTGCTTCTCGCTTGAAAGATAGCGACTAGTGGTGAGATAGTGTAGTTTGTGAGATTTGCA
The DNA here is from genome assembly GCA_007115665.2 of Sequoiadendron giganteum. Classification (NCBI taxonomy): domain Eukaryota; kingdom Viridiplantae; phylum Streptophyta; class Pinopsida; order Cupressales; family Cupressaceae; genus Sequoiadendron; species Sequoiadendron giganteum. The sequence goes on from CM021102.1 coordinate 91,238,092, forward strand.
TTGGGATTTGTGCATTGTAGTCATTGTGTGGTTTGTAGATCAGCTTTATTGCATATTAGTGAGATTTCTGGAGTTGCATTTCATTCAGCAGATTGTCATTTTAATTCATATATCAGAAAATACAAAAAAGATCATTCTGGGTATTGTTTTATTCTCTCTGTCTGTAAGGGGCGACCCTTTTCCCCAAGTTATAGATTTTAATTTGAAGGCTGTGATTTTTAAAGTAAAATCGCCCCTCTTGCTGGGCCGTACCTTTTAGTTTGTCTTGGGATTCGTGTAAAAATAAATGTCAGCGTTTTAAGTCTGTTTCTTGCTGTCATCTTGGGTGCCTTCCTTCTAGGAGTGTGTTGCATTTGAGATCATGCCATTTGAGTGAGAAAGGAGAGAGTTATGAGCTAATCATTGAATTTATGAGTTGCTGGTTATATGTTTAAAAGTGCAGGTCTGTCATAACAGATTTGATAAAATCTGCATCTTCCTTATTGGATTGGTGTTAAGAGATCACTAAAAGCTATGTGGAGGATTCCTTGTTGTTGCAACAATTTTGAGGATGCACTAATATTTGATCTTGCAGGGAGTCATAATTATTGTAAGCTGGCAGTAGTACTGACAACAGTTCTTTAATCCTGCTTTTTCATGATTTGTAATATTCATGCTTTACATTCTATAATTGCTTTGTAATATCTTTCATCTCCGCCCTAAGGTAGCTCCTTTCCCACTCCGGGTTAGAAAGCACATTCTGGGTGTCGAGTACTTTCAGCATTCTAGCTTATTTCCCTTCAAAGCATTGTAATTCTTAGCACTCCGCCATATGGTCGCCTCAACTCCATACTGGATTGGGTAGCACATACTTGGTGTTGAGTCTTCTTTCAGTACTTGTAGTGTAGAAGATCCTTTGACCATATGCTCGCCATCATCGGCGGCATTCTTGGTTAGAGTTCCTTCCAGTTCTGTTTCTGCACTCTGATCTTCTGACCAATGCTCACACCTTGCCCACATCGGGATCCTGGTGTACATTCTGGTTAGAGTTGCTTCAGCATCGTTTTGGTTTAGATCTAACCTTAACGGGTGCGTTGGTTTGTAAACTGTTATTGAAAATTTAAAAAAGAAAATTGGCTCGAAATATTTCAACCTTAGGTTATCGGGGACGATGATTCATAAGGGGGGGAGTATGTTACACCCCAATTGTATAGCTATTACTTACTAGTACTGCATAGGGTAAAATGATTGTAATGAGAATTTTGAGGTTGAATAAAATATGTTGTTCCTTGTTATCAATATGAGTGTTTTCACATTTAATGATTGTCTCATTTGATGTTGCTTCAATTGATGTTATTTATGCGAAAGTATTGTATTATAAGGTTATTGAATTTGTGAATATTCTAACTTTTGAGAGGTCTATGCATACTGCTTATGTTACGAACATTTGATTGCTGTGAGTATATGTCAGTGAATGTAGGTATATGAACCATTCCTCCAGGCGGAGGGGAAGTATCACTCGGGAGAGGAGCTTGGTTGGGTAACCAGTAAAGTAAACCAACTAAGCATACACACACATCACCTTAGATTGAGTGAATTGAGTCAATTTGTGTGGGTTATAGGTAAGTCATCCGTAGCTTGTATGTTTGTATTAGGAGTCTTGTTTACTTCTGTATGCATTATGAGTGATGTTTATCTATTTGGGTTCTATGTATCTGTCTTGTGATATTATGATCATAGTGATTGTAACGTAAATGGATGTAAGTGAATCAAAAGTGGACATATATACATATATATAGTATATACATGTATTCATATGTATATACATATCGAGACAAGCGTACATTGGCAGATGGATATGCTCAGACAAATGCATCGATATGGTATACCTACACATACATGTACATAGAAGTATATACAAGTATATACATGTATATATGCACACATTTTGTATTATGTGGATATTAATAATATTATTATTATTATCGCCTTAGAAATTTACATATATATATGTAAATGGGATAAATATATATTATAGTAAAATTAATACACACACACACACACACACACACACACACACATATATATATATATATGTATATTATTTTGGGACTATAAATACATATATATATAATAAAATATATATTTCACATAGTCTCATCTTTGGAAATCGAATTATTTCCTAATTGATTTAATATTAATCTCTCAACTTTGGAAATCAAATTATATTCCAATTGATTGAATATTTATCATTTTAAACTATTGAATCGACATATTTTTGAATCGATATCATTCATCTTTGGTAATCGAATATTTTTTGAATTGATATAATTTGTATCTTTCAAACTTTGAAGAAATTGAATTTTATAATTAATCAAATGACTTCATTCGTGTATTTGAATTTGAATCACATACAACACTATGTGAAATTGCATCACCTGTAAATGAAATATAGGAATGGAAAACACGATTGGCGTTTAAATCTATTGACCAAGTCAGAAGGCTATGTGTTCATGATTTAACAATGACTTTTTCTTTGCTGCATGATTCACCGCCAATTTGGTGCCACATCTGAGAGCAAATTCTGTAGGTATCGATTGGCACAATTTCTCCATATGCTTTTTGAATCAGTCTTCCTGGTGTTGGCAAAGGTAAAGGTCGATTCACCTTGCTAAATGCTGAGTAGGGAAAGGAAGTTACACCACCTTCTAGTTTGAATACTTCAAAATGCAGTGGTGGCAAACCACATGCCATGGCTGTACAAAATAGAGAGGCCGGGCTCTCTATAAATAGTTGCCCAACTCTCCTATTTTTGCATCAATCAATTCCATCAATTTTCACTCATTCGTATTCATTCATTCACACTTTTACCATTCTTCATCAGCTTACGTATTTTGGCTTGAGTTATCTTATTCATCATATGCGTATTTTTTGAGTGACATTTTATACAGCCATTTGCTGAGTGACCATAGTTTACCACGGTGTTCACATTGGTGTGAGATTCTATTATACTGAGTGATACGTATTCTACCCAAGGAATACGTTACTTCTGTTAGTAATTTCTGAGAGTGAGAAAAAGAGAAATTCTAAGAGGAGGTTATTATCTTCTATGAGATTGGGAATTTAATTCAAGAAATTGGATTAAGCTGGAAGTGGAAGCAGCCTATCATCAATTTGGGATAAGCATAAATAGGCATGGGATATTCTTCTACTATTCTTTGCAAGATTTTCTATGTTGCTTGAATTGTGTTTTCTGTCTGTGCATAGGAAGTGAACTATGTTGTCTTCGGAGAAAGGAAAAATGTTGCATTCTAGCTATGTTACACATTGTTTGTAAGATCTCCATAATAGGGGAATGCTGTTTGCATTAGTTAAATATTTACTAGGATTGTATGATTGCAAGAGTCACTTGAAGTTCAAATAGCTTAGTTATTTGTTTAACTTGGATAAGCTTGAAATACTCCTAGGATAGCATCCCAGTATGGGAGGGAACTTGTGTACTTACTTGCTAGCTGTATTCAATTCAATTAGAATAGATTGTTGTAGGTTAGTTTGGGATACGAATTATCCATTGAAGGAAACTACCTATGCGTAGTGTAAGATAGCCTTAAGTCAAATCGGCTCTGAATAGTGTATATGATAGATGACTTCATTCGAAGTACTGAATGAGAACACTTTGGCCAAAGTAGTGAAATGTACAACATCCACTTAGACTATGTGATGCTTGAGACTATACCGTCAGTTCATCGTGATCTCGTTTTACATACAAGTTTGAGGGTTGTCGTATTGCATAGGATCTAGTTATGTAGGACACAACACTATGCTTTGTTGGTTGTCATTATCGGTTACTCTACCAATCTCTTCGTTGAAGGGAAGGGCCATCTATCGAATGATAGATGTGTGGGGGACCGCATTAAAAGTCTGTGGTTGGTGGAAAAGCGTCTGAGTGATGCTTCTCCTCCATAGAAGTGACCGAAAAACCAAGATTTGAAAAGACGGATTCCTCGACCTTCTTACTACTATTTGTTCAAAAGTTCTATGAGCTATGTATGTACTTGTATGCTTTCTTACTCTGATGTATATTTGAAATGAAAAGGATTTCTTGTTGAAATATATTGTATCTTGTTTTGAAATTATCAATGAAAGAATTTTTTTTTATTATTGCAATGTTTTTATTACTCGTTACCTTTACTTGATGGTGTAAAATTAAGAAATTTTTATTTACGTAAGGGTTAGGTTGTTACAAGGCTAATCCATCAAACACTGATGCTAATTAAAAAGGGGACATTACACTATGTCTTCTTCATGAAAACATCTTTAAAAGTAGCCTTTTTGTCAAGCAAATATTTCATCCTTTATTGCTGTGATAGAGTTCTGTCATGTGAAGTGAAATATACCGAGCAATTTTTTTCAATTTTTCCACAACTCAATTCACCCGTTAACATTAATGAAAACTCAATCCAATTGAAGGGAATCCTTTACTTTGATCAACCCAGATCCCAATGTGGGCATGGTTGAGAGCGTACTCGAAAGGGGATCGTTAGCATTACTAAAACTGGCTGAAGAGTAATAGAAAGGAAGTACAATCACTCAACCACTTATTCAACGGGAGGACTGAAATGGAAAGTACATTACTGAAATTAAGATGCAACTTGACCACTTATTCAGCGGGAGCATGTTGACAGCTCAGCCGATCAACAAATGATGAGATAATGCATTACATTAAGCAAATAGGCGGCAAGCCGGCCTCTTCCACTTGTTCAGCGGGTGATGCAAGAATTAAAACCTGAGCTATAGACTAAATGAGGCTAGTCTCTTCCACAATCGTGGGAAATGGCAAACAATCAAGAATGCTGACAGTACTACTGTTCAACTTACAATATTATAGAATCGCCTGTCATCAAGATCAAGTATATGATGCTGCAATAAAATGGAGAGACTCTCATAACACTATCTTGACTTCCCAAACTCAAATCCCAGCTCACAGACCCAAATTTAACAATCTGATTATGACAGACCTACACTGAAAATACATGAACAGCAACACATATATTCACTAGAATGCTGATAACTCTCTCAAAACCCACTCAAATCACATGAGATAAGATACAAAAACTTCTAATGCTGATGGCGCCCAAGATGGAACCAATAAACCACCCCAAATGATTCATATTTATTTGCACGCAAATCAATGCACTTCTAGAATGGTATGACCCTCAAGGATGGGCGATTTTGCATTATAAAAATAAATACTCAACAATAAAATCTGAAAGTTGGTGGAAGGAGTCGCTTCAACCTGCCAAACACAATCCTCAACTACCCATAAGCAGAATAAAATCACTCTTAAACATATAAACAAAAACCCAGTTCAACCATAATCAATACAACAATTGTAAAAATCGACTAAAACACAAGAACTCAATTACAAAATGCAAGACAACTCTATAGTAACCTATTCTCAACTAGTTGCTATCTCTCAAGCAAGAAGTTAAGCCGGCTAGGAGGTGTGCATCCCTCGAAGCAACTCTGACACCATTCCAGTAGCATAACAATACTGAAGACATAAGATGAAGAATGAAGACCCAACACTCCCTTTTATAATTTTAGCCAAGCATCTCTAGAACCTTCCAGAAGGTGCGCCCCACTCAAGGAGTCAACCTAATTCGATGTTGACTCATGACCCTCAAGTTGGCGTCCCATTTTCCAAGGCATTTTCATAATTTTTAAACATTTTAATACCTCCTCATATTGGCGTCCCTTTTCTCTCCAAGTTAACTTTAATGAAATGGTAAATATTTCACTTAAACCTCCTGATGAGGCATCCACCCATAAAGTCCCTCTTTTTAAAACAACTTAAGTCATAAAGCTAGGCCAAGGGGTTATAATTAAAATAAAACATTATTTTAATTAAAATAACTTATCTCTCCATAAACTACATCTAGGAGTTGATTCCAATACTGCCAACTGAACTGTTCGATGAGGAAAGCCAAATGTGCTGATGCTAACAGGACCACTGCCAGAAATAAAATTTACTAAAAATAGTAAATCTAGGAAGTTACTCGGATCAACATGCATGCTATACTGTTGCGAAGCTCACTGAAAACCCAGAAAAGAGCCGCCAACCAAACACCAAGATTCCATAAGAAAGTCCCAGAGAAAGCTGAAACATCCTCCTAGAAGATAGGAAACCCTAATTTCCGCTTCCGAGTAGTCTACGGGTCATCAAAATAGACTAATGGCCAACTGTTAGATTACTGCTGAGAAGGGGACATTACATGAAGCCCTTCTAGTTTCATCCAATTCTATCAGCTCATGCATTATTTGAGATATTGCATCATTTTCTTGTCCTTCAACTTCATGCAACAACTTGTATACCAATAACTCTAGGCTGATTGGCATATTAGCTTCGACACCATAGACTAGCTTGAAGGGGCTCCTACCAATAGCTCTCTTATATGTCATTTTGTTAGCCCACAATTCATACTTTAATTTGTCATCCCTCTTCTTATTCATATCTATTGTCCTTTTAATGATCTTGATGAGGCCTTAGTTGCTAGACTCAGCCTAGCCATTACCTTGGAGATGGTAGGAAGAAGAGTGAATCAAATTGATCCCATACTTTAAATCTGAAATTTCATGCCTCCGCTTGCATTACCTTCAATGGCCGCCAATCCCAATCCTTTGGATTGTTTCGTTCCATTCGCCAAGGTTGCCATTTGGCTCCTTCTTTGTATGTCCTGCTACTGAAGGTTTTGGTTATCTCCTGGCCCATTCCGTCTCCTACAAGCTTGTCCGGGGGATCACCTTGGCCAACTCGTCGGCTTAGCTTGTCAATGGCCATTTTGCCAATGACTCCTTCCTCACTTTGTTGGAGGAAGAGTATAATGTCAAAGCTGCCCTCAAGTGTCTTGAGACCTTTTGCTTGGCCTTTGGTTTTGCTATTCAGTGGCACAAAACTCAATGCTATCGTCAATCCATTCTTCCTAGTCCTTTGTGGATACAGTAGTATGGTTGGAAGTGGATTTCTCATGAGGAAATCTTTAGGTTCCTTGGCATCCCCTTTGCTTTTCAGGCTTTGTCTTCAAACTCACGGAAAGTAGTCCTTTCTCGTATAGAGCAGACGCTGTCTTTTTAGATCACTAAGCCACTCTCACTGGCTAGCAAGTTCCAGGTGTGCTCTAAAATTCTGGTAGTGAATCATGTTTACTACTCCTCGTGTTGGGCCCCTTCCAAGACCTCCTACGCAAAACTTGAAAAGCTGCTCAGGGATTTTCTTTGGGCCTCTTTTGAGATTATCATTACAAGGGGACGTGGTCTATATAAAGGAGGTGATTATCATTGCAAGGGGATGTGTTGAGTATGATATTGTGTTTGGAATCTCTTGGAGATAGTGCCATAAGGAATATTGTATGTTGTTACCCTACTTGTTTATTCTATTTCTAAATATATTAGATATTAGGGCATCTTGGCCCACAAATATCTCTTGTGTGGTAAATGATCTCTATTTTACGTTATATTATGCAATTATTATATGTGTGGGTCTTATTGCATTGGCATGTGTAGCCATGCGTAGGGCAGCATTATGTGTGAGCAGTAATGTGTGGTGGAATGTGAGAACTATACATGAATGCAAGAAAATTGTGTTATGCGTGGATGTATGAGTAGTATGTTGCGCATGTTGAGTGCATGGATGGCATTGTTGAAGAGGATGCATGAGGCTGTGCTCAGATAAAAGAAGTTTATATCGGAGCAAGAATCACAAACAACAATTTGAAATATTACACTTGTCCTAAAGAAACCCAAAATTGGGAGAGAATTGTTTATTGTCTTCATGATACCTTCATGAACATTCTTTACATGAACATGCCCAACACTTATACATGCTGTGCATCTCGCTTATAGTACTTCACATTTACAGTTCAAGTCTTTAAGACACTATAGGCTGTAGCAATTCAAATCTTACTCAACTATCCTCAATACAATAGCTTCCTAGGGGTATTCTACATTTCCACATCTATAGAAACTTGAGTAAGAAGCTGGAAGGGCTCAGAAGGGAAGAATCATAGTCTAGTTGTTACTCTAAAAATTTGTCATCGCATAATGAAATCACTGCATTATGCAGTTGGTGGGAATGAAACTTCTGTACTATACGGATGTCAAATCACAACAGTTGCGGTGGTTTTGAAACTTTTCGCAAAAGGTTGGCAGCTAAGCAATCACTGCCTTGCACAATGGTTGCCTCCTTGAATGAAAAGTTCTGCCAGGATCAATGAAACTCTAAATTTTTAGAAGCCTACTGAACTGAATTTCACATCTTAGGTGTCTAGATCAACTTAGACATGCCTCTACAACTGTAGGCCACCTGCATTGTCCTCCAATTTTGGCTTTACACAAATGGAAATGATCATTAGGAGGTGGCTTATGAGTTACATTTTGGTCTTTTTAACAATAGTGACTACATGTATTTTGTTAACACTGTTTTTCCATATGCTACAGCCCAAAACTATTTTATTTTTTGCCTTTTAAGATGAGCATATACCACTTTTCATTATTTTATTGCTTTTCATGAAAACCTTCCAATCACCCGACAATCAATTCACACCCACCGTGATCCAAATTGTGGAAAGATAAAAATAACAAAAAATGACAAAATTATGCAGCATCTGAATTCTCCTGTCAGACTCACCAAGTCTGAGTGAGCCTCTATAGAGACTTGCCAAGTAACTCATGCAATACTCGTGTTTTGCAGCAGGCTTGTGTCATAAATCATGCGTGAGTTACTCATCTGCTACAGGAACTCAAGAGCATGTCAAATTCTAAAAGACTGACATAGCAAAACACTATAAATCAATTTATAGTTTATGAAAATGGTTATCATTATTAGCTTCGGTATAACCCTGATAAATATGGATAGAAGAATAAAGGTGTTAACAGTTCAATAGATAAGTATACCCCAGCTCCTCTCAAAATTGCTAAGTTTAGTCATGGAGACTCTTAGGGAAACCTGGCCTCTTCTAGTTGGCCTTTGTGATGATGACTTGGGGTCTGGATTTTATCTTAGTATCGTGAATTTGTGATCTTTGTTCTTTGATGAAAAAAATATCCATAAATTTTCAGCATGACATAATTATATATTTATCTGCATGCATTGACAAATTATGTGTGTACAGGAACACATCGTGGTATATATGTAGTATTGTTAAATCTTCAGAAGAGCTGGGTCCAGGCACAAGGACTAGTAGATTAGATTCAATAACACTGGTCTCCTTAATATTAGATCAATTGTTGATGATCTTCAGAGGACTACTAGGCCTCTAAGAATTTATGATAAGATTTCCAAGATAAAAAAATAAAAATAAAGTAAGGAAACAACTTAAAAGAATTTACATTGATAACATACACATATTATAGCTTTCAAGTTGCAGCCTCAATGGCCCCTAGTGGTATTTTTGAATATGGGTTTGCTAAAAACTCATACCATCAAAGGCCATCCATTTGTGATGGATTTGCAGGTGGATTATATTTTTGAGCATTAATGAAAAGATATATTATCTCAAAGTTGCACAGAGTTTTATGAGATTTAAAAAGGATAAACTCTATGACCTCACAGTAGGCTAAAAAATATAATGTTTGGTCACCTACAAGTTGTAACCATTCCTGCAAACAATAAGCAACTTGAAGATGAATCATTTGTGCTAGTATACTGTAAATATTTAATATTTAGAATTTTAAGATTTCTTTACTTGTAGTGGTTCAAGCTTTAATGAGTTTTATGCTTAGTCAAGTATTAAACAAATAGCATTTCTTTCAGCATTTCATGCAAACATTTCCATCATGTCTTTCTACAATATCTTAATGAATGAGAGTACATGAAATGTTTAGTTACCAATGACATAATAAAAACCACAAAACATGAGTTTTTTAATTGGTAATAAGTATTATCATTGTTAAAAATATAGGATTTATTTTCTACATTCACAGAAAATTCCTTTCATACGGTTTTTGATTAAGGGTTATATTTTAGAATATTACAGGGGAAGCTAGGATCAGCTGACAGTTAAGATCATTTAACCATAAATAGCTGAAATGATAGTTAAGAGAATGTGGAATATTGACGAGAGAATTTCTCTCTTAAAATTAAGATGATACAAATGGTTATAAGAAGGATTATATTATGACTCTTATGATAACGAAGAATACAGTGACTTAACTAAATCAAATTAATACCTTGAAATAATTAGCAAAAGCAAATACTGATTTCAATCAATAATTTGTGAAAGGAAAGGATGCTTCCCATTTTACCTCATACGTGTGCAATATGCGTTCACAAGATAAACGCCTTGCCCATTTATCATGATCAGCCACATCATCTCTGTGAATTAAATTAAAGGAAGTGTCTTAGGTGGTCCAACTTTCCATGTTTGATCCAATCATCCAAGGTAAAAACACAGAATAGATACCAAATATATAATGTGACTTGCCTGTGTGTAAGGAACATGTAGCGAGCCCCACCAAGTGCTTCTATTTGGTGCACAAGTTTTCCTTTATAGCTTGGACTACAGAAGTGAAAATGATCAAGTAGGTCAGATCTAAAGAACGAACAGTTTTAAGTCAGACAAGTGCAAGCAGATTTTTTTTTTGGATAATATAGAAAATTTTATCAAGGATTTTTTAACAAAACACTAAGCCTTGGCGTGAACTGCAACCAAGTGCTATGGAAAGACAGCTGTCAAAAATTGATTACATTGATAGAAAAAGAAGCTCAAAAGACAACAAACTAGAATGACATCTAACCTCTTTCCTATTCTCTTTTGAAAGGATATATATAATTCTGAATCAAAATATTTCTAGTGGATATAGTATTCAATTGTTTTTCTTACCAAGATATCCAAGAAACACAAAGACCATATATATGTTTACAAAATTGCCCAATAAAGTTGTGAAAATCAACTAATAAAGGGATTCATTGTTCAAAGACTTTCCATTCCTACACATTCACCTCTCCTTGTTATGATGGAAGGATGGCATAGGTACTTCAGATGTCTAGTCATACATGGTTGAAAGGGTGTTCTCCTAAGAAATCCAGTTTAGGGCTGTATTTCTAGTGAATGGTTTATAAAGGAAAGAGTTGCATTATACACCACAAAAGGAGGAATCCATAGAGACTTCAGGCAGGTACCTTACCTTTTGTTGCTTTCTTGCCAAGAATTTTATTGGATGACTTAATGAAGCCTTCTTTCTGACTATAAACTTGAATGCCGATTAAACATAAAATAATATATATTATAAAATATTCATTTTTCAAACTTCAAGTTCAATATTAAAATAATAATATCAAGTTCAACAATTAATTTTAATCATCAAATGAATTTTCTAAATCATCAATATAATCATCATCATTGACATTAGATGAACCACAAGCAATGTTACTATCAGTGCCACTTGCACTAAAAGTGTGCTCACTTTTAAACTCCTCAAGTGCAATATGTTGGGATGTGGAAGCATCCAAGTTAGTATGCTTTGGCTCTATTTGTGTCCCCTTCCTTGTAGCCATGTTGTTTGCACAAAAGGAGGTGCAAATTGAAATGCACATACACTAAGTTCTCTACTTTTTTTTTTTTTGATGGAGGTCATCCACAAATTATTTGTAGCTACCCGATATAGGAGCAACGAACCTTCTTGGGCTGAACCTCTTCAGCTAAGAGCCAAGGACTGAGGGGTATCCATTCTGCCAAATTTGCCCAGGGCACGATCTCGGCCTCATCCTTTTTTCAGTGTTGGAGCCTTTGCACTCAACGAGACTTGATCCCTGGTGGGCTCATTTAGAACCTTTCAACTTCACCAGTAGATCAAGGGCCCATTGAATCTCTACTTTTTTTGAGTGCAATCTATTTCTCTTTACTGAGTGGATGAAAGAATATTTGCTCCAATTCCTCTCAAACGTAGATGAACTAACAACCTATGAATACAAAGTGGAGAGATAGAGTTATACATTATAGATATAGTTATTGTAATGTCCCCTTTTTTGGGTTCTCTTGCATTGCAATTGGCTCTGATCTTCTTGGTGTGTGTCAACCTTATTAGAGGTGTTGTTTGATGTTACCTGTGAGCTTAGATGATCTAGAGGACTCAGATGACACTTTCTAAAGTTATTTTTGGCTTTTGGTGTGTTTTCCGAAATTCTTGGAGATAGCATCTATTTATATTAAGTCACCCGATTGGGTCCGATTCTCATTATTCATCAATGGTATTGCTCTAGTGCAGTCATTTTTTTATTGCAATGCTTTTCAACAGTTTCCGCAACTTGGATGTATTAATGAGCTATAATTTAATTATTTTTACTAAGGTTGGTAATTTTATTAAAAAAAATTAATGGGCACCTTAGTATAATAGCTCATTGGAGTGAGAATTGAAAGTTGTAAATGTTGGACACTGATAGATAAAGTGATTTTTGGTGCTGAAAATATTTAAATAATAATATAAATCACTTTTTGGAGTAATGAGGCTTATTTAATTTATAAAGTGATTTTATATTAAATTCTTAGAAAAAGATTCCGAAAATGATATAAAAGGAGTTTTGTGAGCTCATTTGCATTATTTAGGATATTGTATACTTCTCTTTTGGATATTTGTGCTTGTGGCCAAATTTCTCACTGAAGGGATGAAAAGCTCAACAGTTTCCTAAAGGACGAAAACCCGGATGGTGCGATTCCAGCCAAGAATCAACAGTGTGCTAAAGATTTAGTAAACAGGGACAAAAACCCTTGTTTCAGATATAGAGGCAGATCCAAACAAGGTTCATATTTGTGTTAAAAGATTTAGAGGCGGATCCAAACGGGGACAAAAACCATCGTTTTTGGACATTAAGTACTATTCTGTGATTTGTTATTATTTTACAACATGTTTATATTGTCAACCCTAACGGATTAAATCGTAGAAACTACCAATCTTGGGCAAGGGTTATTACAGTGGTATCAGAGCTGGTTAACTTGCCAACCTGTTAGGGAAAGTCAGAATTCAAATTATGAGATCAAAAGCATGGCACCAAAGGATAGACAATGGTTAGTAAAAGCATTACAAGAAGCTAGTAACAAGCTTGACAATCAACACCAATCAAGGAATGATATCTTCAACACTGTTACATCCCAAAATGTGAGGTTACTATTTACTATTGCTAGATGCGGTAAAAGTGAATGTGATGTGAATTCTCGAGATGAATTAATGATGCATGTACCTTGTTATCAATATGAATGTTATATCACTCGATGTTGTTTCACTTGATGTTGTCTCAGTTGATGTTATTCATGGTGAAATACTGCATATATGAATAGATGGTTATTGAAGTATAGTTATTCTAACTTTAAAGATGTTTATATATGTGATGCTGCTAAAGGTATGTGCTAGTGGTTGCAGGAAAAGGTTCATTCTCCAGGGGGAGGGGAAGTATCACTCGGGAGAGGGGCTTGGTCGGTTAACCGGTAACGAGAACCAATTGAGCATACACGCACGTCATTATAGGTTTGGAGGAACCGAGTCAGATAAGTTGGTCTTGATAAGTCATCCATAGGCTTTAGGAGTCTGGTTTACTTCCTTGTGCTTTGTGAGTGATGATTGTTTGTTTATCAGACTTACAGTATTATGATCATTGTGAGGATAACGTGATTGAACATAAGTGAATAGGTTAAGTGGGTGTGTATATACATGTATATAGTATGTACACAGAGGTATATACAAGTATATATGTGTGTATATACACACGCTACCTATTATCTGTGGATAAATAATATTACTATAATATTTACCTTGGAATTTATATATACACATATACATAGATATATATATATATATATTGAAAGTATGCTAACTGGCTTGCAGTATATATATTCGACAAATAAATATGTATATGTATATATATTTATATTTGTTAAATATAAATATATTTATATATATGTAATTATATATTGAAGATTATATATAATATTGTTATAGTTATATTAAAATATATATGTATATTAAATACTCGGGTATTTAAATATTTATATGTTTAATATATTTAAAAGAACTATAATAATATTTATATAATAAAATATATAATTATTTCTTAATTTTAGAAATATATATAAATGTATTTAGTTTAAATATTTTTAAAACTCAAAAGGGTAAAATTAAAAGATTTAAATCTTTTAATTAGAGTAAAAATTATAAAGTGGACTATTGAGAAAGTAATAAATTAAATAAATGGAAATCATTGTTTATTTATTCTCATCACTTACTAAGGAAATTGAATGTTTCCCGAAGTATAATAAAAATCGATTTCTCCTACCTTGCATTATGAAATAAATCAAATGTAAAGAGGACTTCTCTAAAGCTGAAAGGAAATATGCGAATCATAAACTTTAGACTTAATAAAGTCAATTTGAAATATTTGAAGTTTTCCCGTGAAGGATGAAAATGGCGGAAGAGGCATTCACGCACCTGTGAAGTGCGCTTTACCTGGGAGAAGAAATCAACCAAGCTATGAAACAGGGGCGACTCATCTTGTGAGGAGAATAGGTGGAATGAATTCAGCCATGACCATTTCCGAAAGGATGAATCATTTTCTTGTTTGCACCATTATTGGTGAGTTCCTGTAGGTGGCGATTTCTGCTACTTAGTTGATTAAGTCTTCTTTTGCTGGCTCTTAATCAAGTCGAATCACTCCTTAAATTGATGAATAAGGGCTTGAGAATCCGCCAAATTACCTTTGAACAATTTTGGGCTGTGTGTTGTCAATTATCATGCCTCCCCGTGATGAAATGCGTTGCATTTCGGGGCTCTATAAAAGGCCTTCACTTGCTGTAAGTTATTCACTCATTTGATTCTTAGCATTCGTGTTTTATTCATTGAGCCTCATTAGGATTTTATCCTACTGCATTCAGTTGCAATCAAGCTTAGTTAAGTTGTCACTCTGTTTCATCAGATTATCAATCTGAGTATCACTCATTTCTGTATCAGATTGTGTAGTATTTTTCATCGCAGATTTAGTTGTGTATTTGCAAGAATATACATTGAATTCTGGGAGTGTAATTTATGCGCAAATATGAGTTAGTCATTTATGCTGTTAGAAATCTGAATTGTCCATTTCTAAGCCTTAGACATAAGTTGTCCAGCTGTGTAGACACTTATGAGAGAGCATTTTTCTGTGAGAGAGAGAGAGAGCATTTTGCTGTGAGAAGCCATTTTTCTGTGAGAGAGAACAAAGGAACTATGTAGTTTGGAATACTGCAAGGGCATACCATCATCATCTGAGGAAAGCTTAATCCAAGCATGGTTAAACTATTCTCATTTCATCTTTATTCTTTGTGAATTCATGTTAGACAAATGAAGTTATTATACTGTTGTATGATGATTGCAATTGACTGTCCAAAAGTTGCATTAAGTAAATAAGTCATAGATGATGCATGATTATATAAAAGAGTATTTATTTGTCTTAAAAGGTAGACAATGCATTTAGTATTATTTACTTGTATGATCTCAGTATAAGGAGAGTACACGCTGCCTTAGATATTTATACTAGGACTGTGATGAGAGTTTGATTCAAGTACAATATAGCCAACTAAGTTATTCTCAGGAAAGCTAGCTAAAACTCCTAAGAAATATTCATTCCCGTATAGGAGAGAATAGGAGAGGTACTTATGATGCTGATTCATTCCAGTAGAAAGTACTTGATTGAGGAATTCAACAATATTATACAAAGCACAACATAAGTATTTAATTATACTAGTGATGTTGTAACATAGGATGTCCCATTGGTACATAAGAAGTGAATGGTTGCTTTCTAAGTTGTATTCTGCATTAAATTGTATGATCTCCATATATGGAGAGTATTGTTTTCATTAGCTACTATATACTAGGATTGAGATGAGGACAGGAGTCAAGAAAATTCTTCAGCTTTAGTTATTAGGTTAACTTAGGTAAGTTGAGGACTCCTAGGATAAAGATTTCCAGTATAGGAGGGGATGTGTGAATTACTTGATTATACTGATTCCTTTCTAGTCGCACAAAATGGTGTAGGATGTCCGAGGACAGATTACCCATTAGTAGACAAAGACCTACGCGTAGTGTAAGATAGTCCTCAGTCAAATCGACCCTGAATAGTGTATGTGACAGTTGACCCTCAGTGGAAATACTATATGAAACACTTTGATCAAAGTAGTGTAATGTACCTACATCCTCTTAGATTGGGCGATGATTACATTGTCAGTTCACCGTGATCCCGTATTACATGCTAGAGCGAGAGTCTGCCGAATGCATAGGTTCTAGTTATGTAGGACACACCACTATACTTAGTTGGTTAACAGTATCGGTTACTCTACCAATCTCTTCGTTGAAGGGAGGGCCATCTACTGAATGGTAGATGTGTGGGGGACCGCATTATAAGTCCGTGGTTGGCGGAAAAATGCCCGAGTGATGCTTCTCCTCCTCTAAAGGCTACTGAAGTACCAAGATTTGAAAGGCGGATTCCTGGACCTTCTTACTACTATTTGTTCTAAAGCTCATTGGAGCTAAGTTAGATAAGGTACATTTTACCGTTGTATTTGTGAAGTTATTGTAATGACGTGGAATCTTTATTGTAATTTTGTTATGATATCTTGTTCATATTTTATCAATAAAGGAAAGAAAAATTATATTGCAATAACTTGTTAGCACGTTTATGTAAATTGAATTTTTTTTTTTTTTTTTACTGAAGGATCAGGTCGTTACAAACACCTTGAATGAACTAGAGGGATATTTGAGTTTAGTGAAATCACCTTCAAATTCATTACAGCTAGTTGTTGTTCCTATAGTAAACTCTCTAAGGCAGCCAAAGTTGTTAAAGCATCCTGATAATGAGATCAATATGGTGGTTACTTCATGCTTATGTGATATTTTGAGAATTTTGGTACCTCTAGTTCCCTATGACGATGACACCATGAAGGAGGTATTGCACCTGATGGTAGATAGTTTCCAAGACCTAGATGACATAAGTAGTAAGCATTACTCAAGAAGGATGGACATATTAAAAATATTTTCAGAAATTAGAAGTAACCTTCTTTTGAATAAGTCATCATTACAATTAAGAATGTACATGATAAAGGTATGTTTGCAGCCATGAAAGATATTATGATTCTAACTATCCAGGAGAGTGATGTTTTCTTTCGATCCACCATATCTATACTATAGACTGTTTGGAAACAAGAATGGGTTCCCTCTTCATCTACATAACATTGTTCCTCGATGTGTTCACCCAAAGTGAGGAAAAAATAAAACCCCACTTGGAAAAAGAAGAGAAAGAGAGGATCAATTCAGAAAATGAATGGGAGGGAGTTCCTTTAATTGTACATATAGAAGATGAATGCAAGAAAATACAAGATGTGGAAATTGTTCATAAGGAGGAAGATAAATCTTCATATGTTTCTTCTATCACAAATGAAATAAGTACTTGGTTTCATGAGGGTCATGAGGCAACCCCTAATGAGGAGTCGATACATGAGTCAACTAAAAATGATAATGGCTTCACATCTCCTATAGATGATAACTTCTTTCATTTCAACAATATAGGAGGTTTTTGGTTTGACTACCAAAATGAGCTTATGAAGAATGCATGTGAAATTCCTTTTGACATTGAGGTTGCTCTTACTCCATCTCAAGGATCATGCAATGAGGATGACATAGAAGAGATTGAAACTATTGATCATAAATCAGATTATAAACAGTCACTTAGTGATAAGGATTTTGGTCATAGTTCTCCCTCACCTTTTGAGGACATGGTCTCCTCTAATCAATCAATTGTTGCTGATGAGAACAATACTTCTTCTAACGAAAGTGAATCGAAAGAGATGTTATATGACAACTCAAGTCACTTGGAGGCAAATAAACAAAGAATTTCGGCATTGAAAGTTGGGAAAGACAATTCTAGGTCACAAAAGAGAGAATGGAAAGAAAAAATTCAACAAAAACACAAAATTCAGAGGAGCAAAGAGACAAGCAAATGAGGAAGATCTTTTATGAAGCAATGGCAAGCAAAAGACTAGGAGAACTAATGGATAGTGCCGAAGATGTGGAGAGGACTCTACGATTGTGTGAATGGTGGAATGAGAAAGCTAAGCATGCCAAGATGGTAGCTTCTCAAGCAAGAGAGAACTTGCAGAAAATTAAGCAAAGGCATGGACACATAGATGAACACGAGATGAGTTTTTAGACTATGTATTGTAATTTAGATATTGCATCAAGATTTCCACACATCCATCCACCTAGTCAAAATTCTCGACACCTAATTTCAAAGACTTTGGAGATTCATACACCAAAGGAAGAGGGTGTGAAGAGATTACCAACTAAAGATCATGAGGCCTTAGATCTAGACAAGAAAAGAGAAGCTAGATTGATATATGATCAACAAGCATTACAGGATGCTGAAAATCAGAATGAAGTAACTAAACACTTCAAGGAGCAAGAAGACAAAGGAAGAAATGAGATTAAGGAATTGGACAACATAGATGAGACCTATGAATCGAACCATTGTCTGAAAAAATCAAATAATAAAATTTTAGAAATAGATGGATCTAGGTTAGAAACTAAGGATAACTTTTAGTTTGTTAATCCCTTGTTTGAAGTTGATGCTAATGTGACCTATGATAATCCGCTCTTCGAGTGGGATAGTGGAGGTCTTTCCAATTTCAGTAAGGCGATTAGAGATGAACATAGGATTTGGGATCCAAGGATTGGTGTAGTTGGTACTCTACTCCACAAGTGTCACGTTGAATTGCCTCATGATTGTTGGCATGGTAATGATTGTATCGAAGTGGCACAATGGGAGGTGGATTAGGCCCTTGATGTTTATGTTTACAAAAAAAGTTTGTATAGACCACCCCGGTTGATATGGGATCCTGGAACCGGATTGCTTGAGGGCAAGCAATCTTGGGCAAGAGGACTTGTAATGTCTCGTTTTTGATGAAAATCGATTATATTCACTCTTCCAATTGATCGATTAAGTTGAGCAAGCAATATTGGACATTATTTGTATTGGTTGATGCATATAGATATTTGTTTTGAAGTCCCTCTTATAATAATGGTATACATATTTCCCAAGTTGGTTGATTTCTGATTGTGGAATTATATTGAGTTTGGTTGCTGGTCAATATTTGTGCTATCATGACCATATTCATCTCGGAGCACATCGATTATCAAACATTTGCCTATTTATTTAGGAAACGTTGGCTTTGTATGGCATCGAAGGTTTATTATAGTCCACCATCGATGATTGGCAATTACTGACGCCTTCCTGGACAAACAAGGTATCAGTTACCTATCATGGAGCAAACATTTGAATTCTTGGCATCATACACTGGTTGACAAATTTGAGTCAGGCATATCTTCATAGCCGTGTTATTGGGAGGGGTCGATAATATTACTCTGGCCACCATATTCCTTGAGCCGACAATCGTTGGAAGTCTGCATATATGAATTGAAGAATATAAATTAATTGAATGTGACGAATCACGTCTAATATGAAGAGATATTAATTATTATGAACTTCATCAATTAATGGTTATGTGGGGCCGTGATTACTGTTGTCAAATAAGGTTTGCACCCTTGCCAAGCTATGAACTGTAGCAACCTATTGACACATGGGAACACTTCAAGGTTGTGGGTGACCTGAGAATGAAGTGGACCTCCAGATTATGGGCTGGTTCCCCTTTAGATAACTTGAAAATACTAAAAAAAAATGTGATAAGGAAAAGAGTAAGAAGGATATGCTTGAAATTAGAACCTATCACTAACAGGTGGTACACCAAAGCTAAAATTTTGACAAAAGCTGTTGAAACTCACAAAAAGGCTCAATAGAACTAAACAATCTCACAACACAGAAATATATGTTTGCAAAAATGATTCTATGTGAGACTATGACTGTTTTAATGCTCAAACACAAGGAAAACAAGGATGTTTTCACAAATATAAAAGCAAGAAAAAGAGATCATTAACATAAACCTGCACTATGACATAACATTCTTTGCATCCAACATTGAAGGAATCTGATAAAACAAAGGATAACACAGAACTTTATCATGCAATTCACAACCAATACTGAAACAACAAAGAAAATAGGTGAAGGAAATGACTTTCTATTCAGGAAAAATGAGTATCTGTATTACAAGAGCCAAAATATCATGAGTTACAAAGTGAGAAGCATATGCCTCAGCAATCTCCAAACCAAGAACTAACTCCTCCACTAAAATAAAAGAAAGACTTATAGAAATTGTCTCCAAAATTCGAAATTGAATTTTGGCTCCAAAATCACATGAGTTGTCAAATCTCTCATCCAAACAAGGCATGCAATGCCAACCAACTCCAACAAGAGTTGTCAAACTTTCACCAACTTGGTGAGCCGTATGCAAAAAGAAAGCCCTCCAAATCAGGCTCAAAACTGAAAGATAACTCTATGTCTGTGCCTCATATCACTCCTTGACTCAAGTCAAGTCAAAAGGAATTCAAAATTGAATGCAAACTCCTAATTTTGGGCTCCAAACTCCCCAAAATCGCTCCAACATGTTAGCACTGATTTCTCAATCTGACTAAGTCTTTGAAAATAAATGTCAAAAGACACTTCATTTTTGCATTTCAAATATCTTTGTTTAAAATGATTTATAATTTATCACTTTTAAACAGAGATTTACAATTTTTGAACATAATGCAAAATGAAACTAGACTTTACTTTCGAATTCAATTTGCATTTAATGAACATCTTTTATTTAAAAAATGATTCATTATAAATCATTTTAAATATAGACCACAAGTTTGAATATAATTGCAAAAAACTTAAGTTTTCGACTAAATTAAAAACAAAGAAATAAAAGACCATTGAAAAGCTATCAAAATAAAATAAAAAGCCAAGAACCCATAGCTTAATAATATGAAGATTCAAAGAAGCTTAAGGAAAAAGCCTCTCCATATTGCACCCTCTAGAATATCAACCCTAAAATGAAAGCAAAGAGCTTCATTTCATTTCATTCACTGCTGGAGAAAAAAAGAGGCCGCCATGCTCAAACCCTAGCCGCCATCTGGAAGTCTTCGTGTCTTGGATGCCATTGTGGAGTTTTCTGAAGCTTTGAGAAAAGGTAAGTCTGTTTATTGTATCGAATCTGTGAATGTGATGAGCCCTACTGGCTCTTTACCAAACCCTTGTCTTTTTCTTAAGTCTATTTGTGTTTTACTTAGTTTTTTAGAGAATTTTTGTAGACAAAAGAGAAAGTGTGCATCATATTAAGCCTATAAAAATGCAACATGAACATATTCTGAGCAACAAATGCAATAGATGTTATTTTGCAATACATACAATGAGATTACAAACGAATCACATACCCGTAATGCTCCAGAATAATTAAATAAGAAATAAATCCAATTTGCCAACTGGAATTGATGAAAACTGACAAAGAAGCACTCCTGGCCTCCAGATCTGACTTCTCCCACTCAAAAACATGATACAATCCCTTGAGAGAGGTAGACGCCAAGAAAGAGACAAAAAAGAAAGCCAAGAGAGAGGCGTTTCAACTAGTTCCTTCACATGCCTTCCCAAAACAGGCACATTTACCAATGCAAAAGTATGGCCCAAGTAAAATGCTGAAGAATCAAAGATGAAAGATGAGGAATTGCTGAAGAGGACGCCTCCAGTGTAGAAACCCCCTTCCTTATTGCAGACAAGTATAAACTGAATAATAACTCTATGAAAAGCATGTAGAACCTCTGTATGAAGCTCTCACCATTGCACTAATTCGACTTATCTCTCACAGTCTCAAAAGTACTCAACATCAAAGAGGAATCGTTCTCCAATGGAAGTATTGCTCAAACCCTGATCACAAAGGAAGGCGCAGGAAAATATCCAAGGCAAAGTTGAAATAATCAATAATAATGGTTTCTCATTGCCAAATTGCCTTATATCCAAAAAGGAACGCATTTCCAAGAAGATACGCCCTTTTCCATCATTTAAATCTTTTAAAATAATATTAAGCCCCTTTCAATAGTTATGAACTTAATATTTGGTGCCCACTTAAAAGATTAAGTGATTTAATTTTAAATCACTATTTTTATGAATATTTAAGTGATATAAAGTGATAAAGTCAATTTGAATTTATAATAAAATAATAAGTTAATTAATAACTTAAATCACTTAAATAAACATAACTTCCTCAAATCTCCATATATTCCCGTGTTGTCAGAAGCTGTCAACCCCTGAACTGCTAACGCCAGCTGTGAACCAATCACTGAGCTCTGAAAACGAGAACGACCAAGCTCTCCAGAAAGTACCACTGACCCTCTAACCAAATCAGTTAGCCCACAAGGGTCCAATAAAGGGCTAACACATTGTTCCCGAGAACTGACTAGAGCGGGGACATCACAGTGAAGCTCCTTTCACTTTGCAAGCTTCTAAGGCTTTTTACAAGCTGTGGCCTCACTGTTTTTTGATGATTCCTCTTCTGAAAAAATGCTTGTTTTCTATGACTTCGTGACCTTCATTTGTTGTGCCTTTTGTTGGTTTCTGTTGCGCCGCCACCATGGACACCATTGGATGAGATTTGAAGCTTAAAAAACTTTTGTATTTTTCGCCATTCTGGAGGTCACCTGGTAAGTTTGTTATTGTTTGCAGATTTGGACATCTCTCCCATCTTTTCAAAGCTTATGAAAGCCTTACTGTGCAACCTCACTGTATTCTTCTTGATATTTCGTTCTTTGTCTGGATCTGACAGAAATAATAGATATTCATTTTCTCTATGATTTTTTCCTTAAATAAGTTGGTTGCCATCAGCTAAACTCTAGTTGGGTTTTCATGTCCGTCTCAGATTTTCAACATACAGGCCGCCATCATCATCCTGTCTGCTATGAAATCTTTGTCTCAGACCTGGCACGCTTCCATTTTCCATTCAAATTCTGGAGATTACCTATGCTTTTCCTAAAAATTTTCATGCGTTTTTTCTGTATAAGTATGGCCCTTTTGGCCGCGGCTATATTGCTGTTTATGCTTTTGAAGTTTAGTCAAAGGCATGAAATCCTTTCTTTTCTTGATTTCATTGGGATCTCCTTCACGTTTACTTGAAGAAGAACCATTATTTGCAAAAATGAAAACAAATGAAAAACCCCAGGTCGTGGGTACACATCTGCATAGTATTTGCATTTTTCAGAAAATAAATGACTTGACCCTCTCATTTTGCTATTAACTGTCTATACTCTCTTGTGATTATGCACTTTATCGCAATTTATCACTCCAACCTTTGATGTAATGCATTAATGATGACTTGCAAAACACTTAAATAACTAACACTTAAATAACTATGCATATGGTGAATACCCCATATTGTCACTCCATGAGTAATGCATTCTTGGCTTTTCCATTTTTTATATCATTGAAATGCTGAAAAACATACTTTTTGTAGCTTCAATTTTTGTATCTTTGAAATTTATCAACCTTATGAAGCTTTATTGAAATAACCGAAACTTTTAATCCACATTCTGATTAAAAAAAAAAAAAAACCTTCAGCTTGTGTTGAGTAATCATCTTTCTTTTCAATGGCTGTCTTATATTTGGTATTTAGGATGGAATATTCTCCTTGCACAAAGACTGTTGGCTTGCATCACTATCCCTTTGATGTATTACAGAAATTCTGTAAATGACATATTGTTGTTTCTTTCAAAAGATCACAAAACAAACATAAAATCTTCTTAGCCAAAAGGATAAAATTACTTTGCTGTTCTCAATATATTTGATTCCTTGACAAATACTTCTGCAAATGATTAGGTTGTCCTTTATTGCAAATGTTCACAGTATCTTCTTGAATACTCTGCAAAACATAATGTTAATCTTATCTCTTCTATGAGCTGAGCTCTACCCTTGTGGGAGCCGCATTTTACCCCACTCATATTGTAAACCTGAAAATCAGCAACATTACATTTCCTGTTTCTGCACATAACGCAAACACGTTAGTAAAAAAAAACAGATTCAATGGCTCTTTTGATGTTCTGCTTTTCTTTTTAACTGGTGAATGATTGATAGAATGTATATTCCATTTCTGTTGGTGATGTAGGGATGAGGTAGAATGAGATTCCTCATTTCTCTAACACCACTCGTCACAATTTTGCAGGTAAACCTTGGAGATGGAGTCAACACCAACATTGGAGATGGAGTCAACACCAACATTGGAGATGGACACGAAGTCAACACAACTGGGACGATGATTCGTCATTCCAGGCAATGACGAATCGCCTTCTCTCCTTACTCTTACGTTATTTCTAGTTGTGTAATGCATTCTTCTTTCATTCAACATTTGATTAGGAATCAAAATAGGCTACTCCCACGGCTTGTGTGGGATTACAAAACATTTTCTCAATAAATGAATTGTTCATGATACGTAGTGGCTCTCATAATTTTTCTGAATTTATTCTGATTGCACAATGAAACAATGTAATTGCAATTGCTCTAAAACATATATTCTGTAATCAAGATTGATTCTTTTGCATTCTTGTTCTTATGTCTGCAATATTTTATACAAAAACAATTGCTGCAAAATGAATGGTTCAGCTTGAACATTGTTTCCCAGAATGAAAAATGTTTGATTTTTGCTTTGTTGAACTGTTCAACCAGTTTAGTCTAAACTATTGAATGATTTTGCAAATCATTCCTAAACATACTTTCAATCTGAGAACAAAATTTCATTTGATGACTTGCCATAAAAATTTATGTACCCCAACAAGTAATTGCTCTTATGATTACAAATTTTAAGGAAGACGCTAAAAATTGGTAACAAGTCTATACACATCCACAAAGTACCATCCTTCTTTTTGACCAAAACTACGGATGAAGCAAAAGGTGACTTACTAGGTCTAATGTGTCCTATAGCAAGCAACTCGTTTATTGTCTTCTCTATTTTGTCCTTAAGTCGCTTGGGATGCCTATAAGGAGTGACTATCACGGGCTTGGTGCCCTCCTCCAACACTATGATATGCTCAATCTCTCTATCTAGAGGTCTACCAGGTGGAATATCGCTTAACACCTTTGTATGCTTAATCCTCAACTCCTGAATGTTTGGATGGTAATCTGGCTTCTGTTGTTCCCCCTACGTAGGCATCAAAACACACCCTGCTGCCCACTCAACCATGTCATGCCTCATAAGTCTTTCCATCCTCTTGAATGATATCATCCTGCAACTAGTGTCTCAGATAGCCTTAAACACGTGTCTTCCCGTTCACCTGAAATCTCATCTCCATCTCCCGAAGGTTAAGGTAAAATTCACCAATATCATGAAGCCATTTCATTCCCAAGACCATATTGGTGCCTCCCATATTTACCACATAGAAGTCTGCCTTGAACTCAAAATTGTTCAAGCGCATAGGCAAATCTGTCCTATCGCATTTGAGAGTATACCCACCTGCAACCTTAACCCTTATTCCTTCAAATTCTTTTGTCTGAATTCCACGCCTCTCAACTAATCTAGCATCAACAAAATTATGTGTAGCCCTTGTGTCAAGAAGAGTGATGATTTTATGCCCTACTAGAACCCCACGCATCCTAAATGAACCCTCCTGCTGAATGCTGGTGATGTGTGCATCCTGATGCCCTGTTGCCCTTTCATGTTCTTCCTCATTTTCAGGCTTTTCCACATCATGTTCAGCGCCTGAATCCTCTGAATCAGATTGCTGGTTTGAATTCTTTGACTCAGAATCCTCATAAATTGCCCACATAACCCTATTAGCCTTGCCCTTAGGTCTCAAAGGACAATCATGATTTGCATCGTAGGGTCCCTTACAATAGAAACAAAGCTTCTTCTTCCTTAAGTCATTAAGGGTATCTCGATCCAAAGGTGCTACGCTCTTCTCCTTTTCATTTGGTTTGTCTTTCTTTTTAGAGAAGGATTTGTTGTCTTTTGAAGAAGATGAACCATAGGAGAACTTCCTGCGAGGTGTTGTTGTCTCCATGCTATGAGCCTTTCGCATAGCCTCCTGCAAAGTGGGAGGATCAAAAGCTATGATCCATCCTCTCATAGGCTCATACAATGCCTCAATGAACAATATAACTAGCCTCCTCTTAGAAATCCCTATCACCATGACAGAAAGCCTCTGAATTCACTTATGTATGTCTCCAAACTACCTCCTTGCCTCAGCTGTGCCAACGCTCAGAAGTAAAGCTCAGGATGCTTCTTATCAAAGCGCTCAATGAGCCTGTCAGTAAACTCCTGATAGGTAGTAACCAAATGATGCTGCAAGGTGTATATACCGTGATACCACCAATCGTGGGCCACAACATCCAGATGTAAGGTAGCAAATTTGATGGCCTCATCCTCCTGCATAGGCCTCAAAGATAAGTAGTTGTCCAGCTTTTGAACCCATGATCTAGCTATACATTTATCAGTGCCATCAAAATAGGGTAATGTGATCTTGCTTACAAGCTGCTGGAGGTCCCTATTCTGTTGTGGCGGCTGTGGTTGTGCTGCTTTGTGCTCAATCCTACCTCCTCTCGATTTCTTAACATCCAAGAACTCATGACCCGACAAGACCTACCGAATCTCAGGAGCAAGTGTCATATACTCAACATAGTGTTTGGTCACATCAGCTGCTGACATGCCACGGGGTGCCTGAAACTCTGGTTGTTGTTTTGTTTGCTGGACTGGAGGGGTCTCCCTAGGAGTGAAAGTAGGCTGCCCAGGCCTA
This sequence comes from Sequoiadendron giganteum, assembly GCA_007115665.2. Classification (NCBI taxonomy): domain Eukaryota; kingdom Viridiplantae; phylum Streptophyta; class Pinopsida; order Cupressales; family Cupressaceae; genus Sequoiadendron; species Sequoiadendron giganteum. Next base: position 91,264,783 of record CM021102.1, read on the forward strand.
TGCTCTGACATACCGAATGACATGTTTTGTTGGACTGACGGTTGCTCTGTCCTTGAAGTGCCACTAGTTTGTCCAATCTAAATTATCCTCTGTTGTGGAATACCCTGTCTCATAGTATCCAACAGTTTAGACATCATATCCATCAAATTATCAGTTCTTCTTCTAAACTCTGATTTAGGACTCTCTCCTCTTGCTCGTTCTTTCCCCTTACTATTATGTGATTCATTCTGATCTTCCTCATTGTTTCTCTCATTTCTTGGTGAACCATCTTCTGCCCTATCACCCATTTCTTCTAAAGGTGTGTCCTCAAATGGGTTATCTTCTTGCCAATTCTCTTCCTGTTCTGCTCTTCTTCGAGTGTAATAGCTATGATGACCTCTCATGTGAACTTCAACCCTCCAGGATGGCAGGATCAAAGCTCTGATACCACAGTAATGTTCCTTGTTGCTTCTGATCTAAATTTTTGCTCTCAAGGAATATCATAAAGGTTACCAAAATGCAAAATAAAGATCTTGGTTAGTAAGACCTTCTAACACTTTAGGATTTTTCACCTAGAGGAGAGGGAATAGACCAAAATGTCAATGTTTACACTCCTTAAACCATTGTAGAAAATTCTTTATACAATCTAGCTTAAGTTCACTTCAAAGAATATTGTCAAACACTTTGCATACACCCCTTTATCTTGTTGTTTCTGAGTTTTCAGTTTGCTTGTTTGTCGCTTGGGTGAATGCTACGATGATTTGAAAGCTTAAAAAGACTTCTACAATGTCTAAATAAGAATCTAAATGCAATGCAACACCTTTTGTATTTTTAAATGCATAAAGATGAGAAACTGTATGAAGAAAATGCATCTACAGCCAATTGACATTTTGTCAAACACTTGGCATTCATACTATTAAGCTGAGTACAAATGAAATTAGAATGCTCAATGACAACTATAAATAACCAGCAACTTATATCTCCTCGATTGTGATGAAATGCCCAATACAATGCTCATACAAATTGGCCAAGGCTCTTGGCATTTACAATGGTATCAAATTATGACAATGATGGTATGAATGCGCACCTACAACTGCAACACTAACAATTCTATATGCAATATTATTGTGAACAATATATAGAGGAACCTGGTTGAATGATGGCGCCTTTGATGATAGTTGATGAAGCAATCAATAGCCAAGCAAAATGACCACTCTCCAAGCTAAATTGAGCCTTCAAACAAATCACCCCTGTTCTGACCAGCAAGAGAAGAAATAAATAATCTCCAACAGATTCGAGCCTTCTCAAGTCCCTAACACCATCAGCATGGCCCAAGGGAAGATGCGCCTAAGATAAAAAGAAGAATAGATGCAATAACCAGCTCCCACAAGCAAAATCGAACCTCCAACGACGTCCCTCAATGGCTGCGAACTTATTCCAGATTGCTGCTACCAAAATCAGATCACTTCTCTAGGGAAAATATTGCCATTGAGATGTCTAAATCGATACCAAGATGAAGTGCCAATGAACTCAAACAATCTCCACAAAATTGGCCATTGGCCACAAAATTGTCCAAATGAGATGACTGAATTATCACCTCCACAACTGCAACCCTTCAGAGGATATTTCACTTCCTCAGTTATGCTATCAATGGGAGTTTTCGTTCCCAAAGACAATGCTGATATACAGCAAAAACCCTTGGCTCCACAAGATGCTCATCAAATAGAAATGTCAACAACTGGATAACCCCAAAAAGAGCCGCCTTAAGATCCTTTTATACTTTTCTTGGAGATCTCCAACACTTTCCTTATCAATGTGGGACAAGATATATTTTTTATAATTTAGTGACTTTATGTTATAATAATTTATTTAAGTCAATATATTAAATTAATTAAATATAAGGTTACCTTTTGATATTAATTTATTTAATAACCTTATAAAATAAATAGTTTGATAATTTCTCCCTTATTTCTCCACTTAGCCTTCCGAGAATAAAGGCTAAGAAATCCCACTGAGATAGCTACAAAAAAGGGAACATTATAATCATCTTGCATTTGATATGTGACAAGGTATGTTGGAATGATAAGCCTCAAATTTTCAGTTCTCTAAGTGCCGTTACCTTCTTTATCAGCCATTTGATGATTATTTATGATCTTTAATTGGAGTTTTGGAGAGATAAGTTGAGCAAAGCATGGTTCTTTGCTGTGATGAAATCTTTAGTTAGGTTGTTTTCAGCTGTGAATATGAGCAAAAATGATATTTTGGATGCTGATTTCAGTTTTGCAGCAGCTATCTATCTCCATGGATGCTGATTTTCCTTAAATCAGATCTCAAGTTGATCATTTCAGTTTTGTTTGGTAGATGGTGCATTCAATTTCAGACTTTCCAATCTCCTTCCAGAGATGGTTTATGGCTTCAAATGAGAGAAATGGTGATTCGGATAGAGCATAATCAGCTTTTGGATAGAAATCGTGCTCATTCTAGTGGCTATCTTTGTACATTCTCTAATACAAATGTCTAGGACAGCGAATCATTGCTCAATTGGGCTTGGAATTTTGAGACTCTTACTACTGAGATCCTGTTTGATGCTTTGAGAAGTCATGCTAATGTTTTTGAATTGATTAGATTATTCTTCTTTGTGTTCAGAATGGTGACAGCTATTGTCATTGCAGATGTTAACTCCTCAAAGTTTATTGGGCTGGAGATGCTAGATTTTGATTTCAGTCCTTCCTTGTTTCTTAGTTTGAACTTCAAGCATGTTAACTCCTAGAGGTTGCAGGGAAGATTAGTGCAGCTCTGGTTTAATGGCTTCATTTGTATGATTAGAGTGGAGCAGCATTAGCATGGGGGATCTTTTCACAGATGGACATGGGACCCTGGGATCAGTTGGAGAGTTGTGCAATTGCTTGAGGACAAGTAATTTTGGGAAGGGGACTATAATGTCCCCATTTTAGCCATACGCTCTTCTGTGTCTGATAGCCTATTTCCAAAAGCCTGTAGGCCAATCAAAAGTTGAAATTAGGGTTTCCACTTTCACAGGAGGTTTTGAGGACTTGCATGCGAGAGTTTCTGATGCATGTTTGGTGGAGCTTTCTGGGTTTTTGCAGAGCTTCAGAATGTGGTAACTTGGATGGCGTGATAATGACTTGCATTTTTGGCTGTTTCCTTAGTAGTTTTGGAGGCTTGCATGTTGGAGTTTTACAGTTCTAATTTTGGATTCCTTTTGGGTTTTCAAAGAGCTTTGCGATAGTGTGACATGCAACTGAATCAGAGAACTTTTCCGGACTTAATATTTTTAGTAAGTTGCGATGGCTGCCCAGTTTGTAATCAAAATGAGTTTGGAACAACTTACTATTTTTAGCAGTATGCTATTTTTAGTAAGTACTATTTTAGGCAGTGATATTTTTAGCAGCAGCTCAACAGTTTAGTGCAATGGCTATTTCTAGGGTCAGCTTGAGCAGTTGGTCATTCCAACATTCTTGGAGTTATTTTTGGCAGGTCAGGGCTTGTATTGGGCGTTCTCTTATGGAGGTAAAATATTTTAATACTTTGGTGAAATTTTGGCTAAGGCTTGGAAGACGAATTATTTGAAGAAGTAATTAAATTATATTTTAATATATCTCAATTGGACTCCTAGCCTAGAGGAGATAAATGCATTTTATAATGTATTTTGCATTTGATAATATGGGACACCCAGGTTAATGTTTTAATTGCAATTTAAATAAGTCATCTCTCTTGGATGCCTTATTGAGGAGACATAAGTGATTTTTATTAATATATATTTCACTTATACCTTGGACGCCTAGCTTTGAAGATTATTTATATTTTGATAAAGTGAAATGCTTTCATGAAGGGGACGACTTGGAATAAGGTGATATGAAATGCAATTTGGAAAATGTTGGAAAAAGTGAATGTGAATTTGGGTTTGGCGTCCATTTGGAGGGAGAATGAATTTGAATTTGGAGACAAAAAAGCTATAAATAAGAGTGTTGGAATCTTTGTTTATCATCCATTGTTGCTTATTGTACTGTTATGCTGTTGAAATATTTTCAGAGCTGCTTTGAGGGATGCATACCTCCTAGTTTCTTCTTCAATCTTCGTGCTTGAAAGATAGCACCTACCTAAGTTTCTGAGACTGCTTCTCATCCAAAGATAGCAGGTTGAGCATTATTGTGAAGTTTTGATGATTTTGTTGGTTTTACAGGTTGTTGGTTTAGTAGTGTTGAAAGTGATTTTCAATCATAAGTCATTGTGTGAATTTTTATTCCTTCTGGGTATTTGCTCATTCCTTTTCTATGCTCAAGGCGCCCCTTATTGCAGATTTTCGGATATTATTTTGGAGTATTTAGTTTTCTAGAGAGGTCACCCCTCCTTGATGGCTGAATCTTGCCTACTGTAACAACCCCATCCTTGGGTAAATTAAATTTTTTCCAACATTTCATTTCAAACATATAAAAGTAACAAGCATCAAAGACATTACAATAAAATTCTTCCTTTCTTTATTGATAAATAATGCAAGTTACAATATATATTTCGACATGAATTCCATTTTCATTGCAAATATAAATCAGAGTACAAAAGTAAAACAATTACATACATAGCTCATAAGCTTTTGCACAAATAGTAGTAAGACGGTCCAGGTTCCCTTCCTTTCAAATCTTGGTGTATATGTCGCCTGCTTTGGAGGAGAAACATCACTCAGGCGCTTTTCCGCCAACCACAGACTGTTAATGCGGTCCCCCGCACATCCATCATTCAATGGATGGCCCTCCCTTCGAACGAAGAGATTGGTAGAGTATCCGGCTACGACAACCCAACTGCATATAGTGTTGTGTCCTATTCACAACTAGAACCTTGCTATTTCACAATCTCATACTAGTACAAGGATCACAATGAACTGACAGTGTAGTCTCAACTATCTCACATCTAAGTGGATGTCGTACATTCCACTACTTTGGCCAAAATATTCTCATTCAGTACTTCGAATGAAGGTCATCTATCATATACACTACTCAGGGCCGATTTGACTTAAGGCTATCTTACACGATGCGTAGGCTAAGTCCTTCACTGGATTGTCAATCATCCCAGACTATCCTACATCAAACTAAACTACTAGAAATGAAACAGCATAACAAGTAATCGTACATTCCCTTCCTTTACTGGACATCTTCATCCTAGGAGTACCTCAAGCTATCTAAGTTAATTTATTAACTTAAGTTGTGGTTCATTACTTGACTTAATGCCTTCATTTCTGTCCTAGTATTTAGTAACTAATACAATCATACTCTCCATTTATAGAGATCATACCAGTATGCAATAATACCTAATGCAATGTCTACCTTTCAAAACAGATAATGTTCCTTTAAACAATCATGCATTACTTATCCCTAGTTTCTTAATGTATCTTTTAGACATTCAAATTGCAAGCTTCACACATCAACATCATATTATAATTTCCTAACATGTCTTTACAGATTCTGATAATGAAAACAAAATGACACTTCAAAGGTTTAATATGATTCTTCATAAAAATCAAGAAGAATTTGTAAACAAGATAAACATGCTTGTAATATAAGCTTCCACAGATGATGATGATAGTCTTTCCTACTGTAATACTGGTTGCAGAGTTTCTCTCACAGCAGAACACTCTTTCCAAAATTAGAACACACACGGTGAATTGAGAATGATGGTCACTCACAGCATTGATGACTTTCCTCATAATATGGCTTCTCTCAAGAAAAATGATGATTCTTAGAAAATGACTACTTCCAGAAAAATGATGATTCCTCTCAGATTATAGATTACTCACAGCAATGTGATATTTTACAGAATTCAAATTACTCACAGCAATGATGGATTTTTCACAAAATACTGGGCAATCACAGCAATGAATAAAGGACACTCTCTATACTGGTTACTCACAACAATAATGGATACTTCAGATTACTCACAGCAATAAAATGATATTACTCACAGCAGTAAAATGATATTACTCACAGCAATAAAATTCGTATGAACTTGCAGAGGGATTGGTAAATATTCGAAGCAATAGCAAGCCTTTATATAGTCTCAAGAAAATTAGGCATTTTCTTTTGTTAACTGATAGCACATTCAAGCAAACTTGTTCAAGGGCACTTAGCGGTTCTCCAAGCCCTAACTCAACAAATTAACAGTGAATCGATGACAGCATTACCAAATTTATTCAAACCAATTAATGAAATCCGCCACTTACAGGTGATTCCAAGAAAATGGCACTAGCAAGAAGATGAACCGTCTTGCTTGGAAAAAGTCGGGGTTCCTCAATCAACAACACAATGAATATTGTTGCGTCGCCCCCTACAGAATCGTTCTCCCTGGTGAAGCGTTCTTGCTTAGTCGTGCAACTCAGCCTCTTCCGCCATTTTTCATTCATGGGAAACCTCATAATATTTTTAGCTTGACTTTATAAAGTCTAAAGTGATACATCAAATATTTCTTTCTTTTAAACATTAGTAAGCCTCAGCGTATTTCGAATTTATCCCATGGTGAAAATAAATAAGGTTGATTTTCATAGTTTATTTCCTATAATGAAAATATTCGATATTTTACCAAAAGACTTAATAATGCTAAGTCCTTCATTTCCCCATGGTAAATTTTATACGATTTTTACCAAATGGGTAAGAAAGCTAAATCATTTATTTTCTCATGGTAAATTTTACATATTTAAAATATATAAATTCATATATAATATTAACTCTAATTAAAAGATTTAAATCTTTTAATTTTTACAATTTAGAGTTTTTAAAATATTAGCTAAATACATTTATATATTTCATTATATAGATATTATTATAGTTCTTTTTAAATATTAAACATATAAATAATTAAATACCCGAGTATTTAATATACTTATATATTTTAATATATTTATATTTAACAAATATAAATATATATACATATACATATTTAATTGTCCAATACATATATTGCGAGCCAGTCAGCATACTTTCAATATATATCTATGTATATGTGTATATATAAATTCCAGGAAAATATTTAATATTCCACATTATCGGACGTACGCTCATAAACATATATATACTGCAGTATAATCCTCTATGTACACGTATACGTACGTATATCATATTGATACATCTTTATGACAAGTCCATTAGCCAATTACGCTTGTATCAATATGTTTGTACTTACAGATACGTATATATACTATACATGTGTTTATATGCTTACTTCCGACGTTCACAACCAAACATGATACCACCATGATGATCATAATCTCACAATCAAGCACAAGGATAAACTTCACATACAGAAGCAGTCAAGACCTCTACTTGCAAGACATACAAGCTATGGATGACTTACCTTATACTCATACAAACTGACTTGATTTACTCAGTCTAAGGTGAGTGTGTGTATGCTCAATTGATTTACTTTATCGGTTACCCGACCAAGCCCCTCTCCCGAGTGATGTCTCCCCTTCACCTGGAGGAATGGTTCATGTGCCTGCACCCATAGACATACAATCTCGGCACTTACTTGTTCACAACATCAACAGTATACAAAACATCTTAAGTTAGAATATTCATAATTCAATACTATGCATGCAACATTCATCAAGAATAACATCGATAGAAGTATCAATCAAATGAGACAATCATTTAAATAGAGCACATTCATTTTGATAACAAAAACACGTTTTATTCATCTTAATGGTTCAAACATTACAATCAATTGCCCTATGCAATAGTAGCTATACAATCGGGGTGTAACACCTACAAATACCTTGGAATGCGTGCATAAAATAATGGTGGGTGTTTAACACTATTTCATTGTCTAGACTTGGATGCCTACCCCCTAGGCTTCCTTTGCATTCACTTTCATGTCATTCAGAGGTGTATTGATGGAGTTATGAGCATTTTGGTGTGTTCTAGTTGCTAGTTTGCATTTTCAGTTTGCTGGTTTAGTATATCAGATTGTCTAGAGTTGGAGTTTTGGGTTTGTTTTTCATGGTTGGAAGTCTCTAGAGTTTGGAAAAACATTTGATATCATTTGCAGCTTCTTGGATAGTATTAACTATTGATTTCTCGTAGATTGCACTCATATTGTAACGTTGAATCAATAGTACTGATCAGCTATTTACATTTCTGCAATTTCTATTGTAATTCCTACGATTGTGGAAGAGATAGGCCTCACCATCTTTAATTTCAGCATTTATTTACAATATTGCCTATTGAACAAGCGGAAGGGGTCGGCAAGCCGCCCATACTTTACTTTCTTGCACTTTGTAGTCATCATAATGTTGATCGGCTGAGCCATCAATCTACTCCTGTTGAATAAGTGGTTGAGTTGCATAACTTTACTTTCCAGCATTGTACTTCATTCAATTTTGGATACTAATGATCACCGCCAGCATGTGATATCACCTCACGCATCTTGGGTCTTGAGTGAACACTCTTGGTGTAGGGTTACTTTAAACAACTAATTTGATTTGCTAACGCTGACGGGTGCCATTGTTGAAGTGTTGATTGTGAAAAAATTGAGAAAAATTATAAGGGGGTCATTTCACATGCGGAGCAACATAGATCAATTCTCATACAACGGTTCTAAAACAATGCATCAACACTCGTGTTAAGCAAACAATATACCCATTATATGAAGTTGTGCTAGTGGAAGGAGAGTTGAAAAAGTCTAGCGACATGTTGTGACCTTTTCACACATCACCCCATTCACAATGGGGACCCCCTAATTTTTGCTCCGTTCTGGTCTTTTGGATTTGGTTTTTGGGTTGTTTTGCGTCTCTCTCTTTGTTCTTTCTGTCCTTCTGGGGATGTCCCTATCTTTGACCTAATTGGGAATTTGGCTAAGTCTGAAGTGCATTTTGATGAACTAGGGTTTTCATTCTCCAGGCTTGTTTGAGGTCAAATTGAGTTGGCAAATTGGAATTTGAGCTTGGCACTACAATCAGGATACTTCAGGCAAGATCCCATCAAATTTTCACTAAGTTCTGACAACTTACTATTTTTAGTAAGTACTCAATTTGGGGTCTTTTCCTTAGAATTTTGGAATTCTGAATGCTCCACCACATTTAGGACACTTCAAAGTACTCGCACGCAAAATTTGAACAAATTTGGACAACTTGCTATTTTTAGTGGTTCTAGCTTCAAAGGCAGTTTTCAGGGTTTGCATGTATGATTTCTCAATGCATGTCAAGATATTCTTTCTAGGTTTCTCGAGAGCTTCGCAATGATGTGACATGCAAGTCAAAATGATGACTTACTATTTTTAGCAGGTGCTCGCATGTGGACCAGTTTTCTGGGTTTTTCAAGGTTTTTTGAGATCTCTCGGGCAATATGACATACAAATACATCTGACAGTTGGTTGATCACTTTTTAGACACTTACTAATTTTAGCAAGTTCACTCCAGTAGCTCCCCAGCACTTCAGTTTCATGAACAGAGTAGCATGCAATAGAAATAGAGTCAAACAAAGATCGATTGAGGCACATGCAAGTTAGATTAGGGTTTCCTACTTTGATGCCTAAAAAGAGGGGGAAAACTTGGGAAAAATGAAAAACTGATGTATCCCATCACAACCAGCATCCTTCAAGCAGTCTACTGGTAAAATTTGAGCGCAATCCGAGCACTTACTATTTATAGTAAGTCACCTCTAGAACAGGGCTATAAATAGCAAGTCAGCATGAGGGGCAGGTGTGAATAGGTCAAACAAGTCATGAGGGTCACGCTTGGCAAATTTCAAGTCAATAGGAGCTGCAGAAGTCAGAAAATCACAAGTTTACTAAAAATAGGAGGCCAAGGCAAACAAGATTGAAGTAGCAGCATTGAGAAATTCCTAAGTCTGAAAAACTAAGGCTCACCCCTCTAGATGCACCCAAGGTGGAAGAAACAACTGGCAGAGTGGAAAAGGTTTCTAAGTCATGAAAATAGAAGCTAAAGGGGCAAAATGTGCCTAGAGCATGAAGCAAGTGAAAATTCTCTAAGTATCAGAAACATGAGAGCTCCCCCCCCTAAATGCGCCCTTGAGAAGAGGAGAAATTGAAAAACTTTCTAAGTATGCAAACTTGAAGGCACACCCCTCCATATGCGCCCAAGCAAGGAGTGAGGTGAGAAATAATTCTAAGTAGTGAAAATGAAAGTGGCCCCTCTCAAATGAGCCCTAAAGGGGATAGATGACTTGGAAAGGTTTTCTAAGTAAGAAAACATGAGTGGCACCTTCAAAATGCGCCTAAGGTTGAGGAAGCAAGACATGAAAAATTTGCCTAAGTTATAAAATAAAAGAAGGCACCCTCAAATGCACCCTTAGCAAGTGAGGTGAGTTAGAAATTTGTCTAAGTCAAGTGAAAATCAGAGCTCAACCCTCTAAATGCGCCCAAGGCAAGCAAGAGGTTTGGAAATTTTTCTAAGTTACAAAATGGAAGTGTCACCTTCAAAATGTGCCCTTGAATGAAGTGGAGGTGAAGAAAATTTATAAGTATGAGAAAAATGAGAGAACCCCCCCTTCTAAATGCAGCCAAGAGGGAGAAAGACTTGAAGAAAAAGTTTAAGTCAACAAAGTGGAGGTTGGCCCCCTAAAATGCGCCCAAGGCAAGACAAGTTAGCTTGCTGGTTGAAATTCTTCTAAGGCATTGAAAATAAAAGAAGGCACCCTCAAATGCGCCCTTGAATGAAGTGGAGGTAAAAATATTTCTAAGTCTGAAGAAAATGGAAGGAGACCCCTCCATATGCGCCCTAGCTGAGAAATGATGGCATGAAAGTTGAGTTGAAATTTTTTTAAGTGTGGTAAATTGAGAGCACACCCTAGCAAATGCACCCATCATGAAAAAAAGCAATTTGAAATGTTCTAAGGCACAAAATGAGGTGCCACTGGGTGAAATGCGCTCACAAGGTGGCTTGGTGATTAATAAATTGCTAAGGCGTGGAAAATAAAAGAAGAACCTTCCAATTGCGCCCCAAGGAGAAATGAAAGAATGACTTAGAAAAACACCTAAGGCAAGTAAATGAAAGCATAGGGGGTAGAATGTGCCCAAGGAAAGGAGATGCTTAGAAGGTTTCTATGGCAAAGATTAAATGAACCCTTTATCAATTGTGCCCATGGTGGCTAGAGCTTGAATTTTTCCAAGGCATAAAATAAAATGCCACCAGACAAAATACGCCCAAGATGCAAGAAGATGAAATAAACATTGGTGAAAAATATTTTCAAAGGTGAAAATATTAAATCAACCCCTTCAAAGTGCGCCCCATGAATAATAAGGTTGAAAAATGTTTCTAAAGGGGAGATTGAATATTTTTCTAAGGGGAAATGGATTAAAATGCCCTGGTGGACGCCTGGATTACAGTGGATGAAATTTCTAAAGCAGATAAAATTGTCTAAGGCTCAATTGATAAAATTTTCTGGAGGAGATAAAATATTCGTAAGGCAGGAAAGTAAAGTAAAATGTGCCTATGTCTTTTGAGGCATGAAGAATTGAGGATGAAGTGAAATTCAAACATCAAGCATTCAAATGCGCCCTCAAGGGGGAGATGAAATTGCTAAGGCAAGAAGATGAAAACATCAAGATGGTATGCACACAGATGTTGAAAAGTTATGAAGTTTTGCTAGAAATGATGAACTCTATCAGATCCGGAGATCAATCAGACCTTGGAAATCAGAACATGGAAATTAGGTAAGTAAAGTGAATTTAAATTATAAGTGTTATGATGCTCTTCTTTTGTTTGTTTTGCAGGATGAACACCGGGGCCAAGGCACGAGGACTTGAGGTGATGAAGCAAGTACTCCGGGACAACTTTCCAACTTTGGAAGAGGAAAAAGCTACATGTTTGAAACTCCTCCATGATGTCTCATTTGCGCCCAAGCCACGAAGGTAGATGTTGGAGGAAACGGCTAAGTGTTGGGATTTCTCCACAAGGACCTAATATGCACCCAACTCAACAAGGCACACGACAAGGTAAAGATGAAGAAGTTAGGTGAAAAATTTCCCAAGGCATAGGGAAATGGCAGTGAAAAATTGTCTAAGGCATTAAGAACGTGATGCAAAAGAGGCTAAATGCGCCCAAGGCAATGGGCTAGAGAAATATGAAAGTTACAAGGAAGAATTGCGTCCAGGAATTAAAGCAACGAGAGGGCTAAACAGGAGAACTCTTTGCTCCACCACTTGTGCATCATCCATATGCTTGCCTCCTAACACAATAGAAACAGCAAGCAGAAAGGAGGAAAATCATCATCAAGCGGGAGAAAGAAGTTGCGGTCTTCGAGTTTCAGATTGAGAACATGCCTGCCATATCAGTTCAAGAGGTTGAAGCGATGTTAGCCAGATTCATTGGATTTGCACTCAGGGAGAAGAGCAGTGGGAACGCGTTTCTGGATGAGAATATTCTGGAAGATGGTGGTGGGCATTAATTGCTCATTGTGGTTTCTGCAGAATAGTGGATAATCTTTTGTTCATTTATTACCCCACTCCTCTCTGTGGCGGTTTTTGGGGTAGAACACTGATTAGGGCTTAATTGGCTCAATCTGAGCCCTTCATTGTAATTGAATTTGAGCCGTCTGTTGGATTGAGCTAACTATAAAAGGGGCATCCCCCTTCATTTGTATTCATTATATTAGACTAGACACGAGAGATTAGAGCAGAGAATAGATAGAGAGTAGAGCATAGAAGTTAGCATAGCATAGATTGAGGAGGAAAGAAAGTTTTCCATTTGAAGGCTTTGTAAGGAGTTGTTGTGAACACTATCATAATATAAAGAGTTCTCATTGCTTGGTGATTCCATCTTTTGTTGTGAGTAGCTAGCAAGGCTTCTTCGTCTTTCCAATTCACCTAGAGTCTTAAAGTAGATTAAAGTAAAGTAGATTTCATTTCATGCAAGTAGTTGATAGTTGTGGAATGCGTTGTTTAACTTGAGCAAGCTTTATTTATCCATACCACTAGCGGGCTCACTGACGATGGGTTCGCCTTGTGTGGTCGACAGGAGCACTTTTGAACTTAACTTCAATTACGGTTCATGTGTTGGTATGCATCGTTGTGATGGTATTTGCATGTTGGGTCATAGTTTGAACATCTTTCGCTATCCCTTTAAAGATTGCACTGGCTCTGTAGAGGCTGTCCAAAGTGAGGCAAAGAAGAACCTAGTTTGAGCTTGCAAGAATTGATCTTTGTATCCCGCATTTAGGAGTAGACAGTAGAATCTCTATCCCTATCCTTTTAATTTCAGTATTTTCCCGGTTAGCTTAGGAAACCCGAGCAATAGCGATAAATCATTCGTGTCCTGCAAGTTCTTCTCTTTTGATCGAACAATTGTGTAAGTCCCCTTGGAATAACCAACAAATCACATCAAGCCAACTAAGACTATCCACTGCATGAAGGAACCTTGGAGTTGAATGCATGATCTTTCTAGCAATCTTAGCATGCAGAATACTTTGTTCAAGAGAGGATAGTGTTGTGACCTTTTCACACATCACCCCATGCCAGATGGGGACCCCCTATTTTTGCTCCATTTTGGTCTTTTGGCTTTGGTTTTGCGTCTCTCCCTCTTTCTCTTATTTCTCTGTTCTTTTGGGGATGTTTCTGTATTTGACCTAATTGGAAATTTTGGCTAAGTCCGTAAAATTAGGGTTTTGTTCTTTAGGATAGTTTGAAGTTGAATTGAGTTGGCTAATTGACGTTTGAGCTTAACACAACAATCACAAGGCTTCCAGCAGGGTCCCATTAAATTTTCACTGTATTCCGACAACTTGCTATTTTTAGTAAGTATTCAATTTGGGACTATTTTATCGAAATTTCGGAATTCGGTCAACTTCGACACATTCAGAACACATCAAGCTGCTTGCACGTAAATTTTGAGCCAGATCAGACAACTTGCTATTTTTAGCAGTTCAAGCTTCAGGAGCCATTTTCAGGGGTCAAACATATGATTCTTCATTGCATGTCCGGAAATTACTTCTGGGTTTCTCGAAACCTTCGCAACGATATAACATGCAAACCAAGATGATCACTTTTAGAGTTCAGCCTTCGGAGGCTATTTTTAGGGTTTGCATGCAGAGTTCTTCAACGCATGTCCGGATACTCCTTCTGGGTTTTCCAAGAGCTTCGCAACAGTGTGACATGCAAACAGAGAAGATCAAATTTCAAGGACTTACTATTTTTAACCAGTGCATGCATGCAGACCAGTTTTCTGGGTTTTTCTGGGTTTCTTGAGATCCCATAGGCAATATGACATGCAAAATCATTCGGCAGTGGATGAGTCACTTTTCAGGCAGTTTCTATTTTTAGCAGGTACACTCTGGCAGCCGCCCAACACTCTAGTTCAACAAGCAGAACGACATGCAGAAGGAACGAAGTCAAACGGAGACCGTTCGGGATACATGCAGGTCAAATTAGGGTTTCCACTTTTATAGGGGGTGAAATCTAGAAATTGTCAAAACGAAGCACCTCACCATTCAGCACACTTCAAGGTACCTGCTGGCAAAATTTGAGCGAAATCAGAGAACTTACTATTTTTAGTAAGTCAGGGCATGGTTATAAATAGCAGGTCTGCACCCGAGGTTGGCATCAGAGTGACACTCAAGTTCTCAGGATCAGGCGTTGCAAGTTTCAGGTCAAACGGAGCTACTGAAGTCAAAAAATCAAGGACTTACTATAAATAGCAGGTGGCTATAAATAGCAGGTCAGGGCAGAGGACTGGCGAAACAGGTTCACAAGGCGAAGAAGATCAGATGGTGAAATTTTCAGGCAAAACAGAATTGAGGAAGTCAAGGAAATCAAAGACTTGCTAAAAATAGAATGTGAGATCGAGGGCAGACAAAGGCATGAAAAATTTACTAAGTGTGAGAAAATGAGAGCATACCCTCTCAAATGCGCCCTCACCTTAAGAGATTAATGAAAGCCTTGAAAATTTCCTAAGGCAACAAAATGGAAGCATGCTAGTGAAAATGTGCCCTCAAGTTGTTGAAGACACTTCAAAAATATTCTAAGTCAAAAATGAAAGTATGCCTCCTCAAATGCGCCCTCAAGGAAATGCTGAAGGCTTGAAAATTTTCTAAGTGAAGAGAAATAGAAGTTACCCCTCCAAAATGCGCCCAAGGCAAGTCAAGATGATGAGAGCCTTGAAAATTCTAAGGCATAAAACAAAAGTCTCCCAGGCAAAATGCGCCCTCAAGCAAGGAAGAAAAATTTCTAAGGAGTTGAGAATAGGAGTGGCAAGGGGTAAATGCGCCCAAGAAGGATTGAAGACTTAGAAAAAGTTGCTAAGGCAAAAAAATAAAAATAAAAGCTTCCTAGCTAAAATGCGCCCACCTCAAGACTGATGACCTGAAAATATTCTAAGGTAAAAAATGGAAGCATAGGGGTCAAAATGCGCCCAAGGAAAAGCAAAGGGGTTTGAGGGTCTTCAAAATTTGTCTAAGCCAAAAGTGAGAGCACACCCTCTCAAATGCGCCCATGAGCTAGAGGTGGTGAAGTTAAAATATTCTAAGGCACGGAAATGGAAGAAGACCCATTCAAATGCGCCCAAGGAGGATGTGGGGACTTAAAGAATTTTCAAGTGTTGAAACAAAAGCTCCAAGGGGTAGAAATGCGCCCTTGAGGTGAGAGCCACTCAAAATATTTTTTAAGTATACAGAAATAGAAGTAGAACCCTCTAAATGCGCCCTAAGCAAGGGGAGTAAGGTGAGAAGTTTCTAAGTAAAATGGAAATTGCAGCACATAGGCTGAAATGCGCCCTTGAAGGAAGTGGCCAAAAATAATTTTAATAAGATTGAAAATGGAAGTGGCCCATGATAAATGCGCCCTTGATGGGGGGAGTCAAGACAAAATTTTCTAAGTATGAGGGTAAAGACTTGCATATGTAAGTACGCCCATCAAGTGTTGAAGGTGTTTTAAAATTTGCCTAAGTCCAAATGAAGGCTTCACATGTGATGCGCGCCCAAGGTGTTGAAAGGACAAAAACGTCTAAGGCATTATATTGAAAATATAAGTTGATACATGAAAATGAGCCCTTCATGGGTAAGTTGACAAAATTTTAAAAAAAATTCTCTAAAGGCATTTCTAAGGCAAAGTGAGAAATACGCCTAAGGAGGGAGGTATTGTTAAAAGCTCCAGAGACAAGATCAAATGTGCCTGGGAAAGAGGGAATTCTTCAGGAAAAAAGGGAAAACGCCGAGGCATGAAAAACGAAGGCTACAAGTAAGAAGTACGCCCAGAATTAAAATGGAGTAAACCTTAGTAATTTTTATTATTTTTCAAAAATAATAAAAATTAAACTTACCCCTTCGTCTGGATACACATGGAAACGATGATTTTTGAGGGGAAATTTCTTCTGGGTATCGAACATTTTCCACTGGGAGATGATTTAAAATTGTTCCTCACCTCGCTCAAGATTTTTCGACAGATATTTTTGCCTGGCATCCGTTTAATGGATTTCCTAGGTGAAATAAAAAATAAAATCTCTAAGGCAAATACGAGAAAAGTTTCTACAAAAAAGTGCTTTGGCTTGTGATGTCAAAGTGAGCGCCTGGATTACAGTGGATGAAATTCATAAAGCAGGTAAAATTGTCTAAGGGAAAATAAAGCAACAAGGGGTCAAATACACTCACAGGGAAGAAATTTGTCTAAGGCATGGAGGAATTTGAAAATGAACTGAAGCTCGAGCATCAAGCATTCAAATGCATCCTCAAGATGAAATATTTTTTAAGGCACAAACTCCAGGCAAGGTGGTGGATACGCCCATGATGAAAGTTTGCTAGAAAAGTGATGAATTCTACCAGATCTGGAGATCAAGCGGTCAGAACATGGAAATTGGGTAAGTAAAGTGAATTTATATTATAAGCATTCTGAGGCTTTTCTCTCTGTTTTGCAGGATGAACATTGGAGCCTGAGCGTAAGGACTTGAGTTGATGGAGCTAGACAACGTTGCAACTTGGGAAAGAAGAAACGACAGTGAAGATTTGGCTAAGACACTAAGAATGTGATGCAAAAGAGGCAAATGCGCCCAAGGCAGTGGGCTAGAGAAATGTGAAAGTCACAAAGAAGAAATGCGTCCAAGAGTCAAAGCAACAGGAGGGTTGAACGACAAATCCTTTCAAATTTTATTATCTGCGGAGACGATCTTAGAGATTCTTTTACTCTCCTCCTAACGCAACGGAATTGGCGGGCAGAACAGTGGGAACGCGTTTCTGGATGAGGATCTTCTAGAAGAAGATAATGGGCATTAATTGCTCGTAGTGGTTCCTACAGAGGAGTGGAGAATCTTTTGTGCATTTATTGCCCCACTCCTCTCTATGCCGGTTTTTAGGGCAAAAACCCTAATTGGGGCATATGTGGCTCGATCTAAGCCCTTCATTGTAATTCAATCTAAGCCTTCCATTGGACTGGGCCAACTATAAAAGGGGCATCCCCCCTCATTTGTAATCTATGTTAGATTAGATCAAGAGATCAGAGAGTATAGAAGATAGAAGTTAGAATAGATAGAAAGTTAGCTTAGAAGATAACTTAGTTTGAAAAGGAAAGAAAACTTTCCCTTTGAAAGTTTTGTAAGAGGTTGTTGTGGAAAACTCTCATAATACAAAGGTTTATCATTGCATGGTGGTTCTATCTTTTGTTATGAATAGCTAGCAAGGCCTTTTCGTCTTTCCAATTCAGATTGATAGAATAGAGTAGACTTTATTTTATGCAAGTAGTTGTTAATTGTGGAGTGTGGCGTTGTGGTTTGAGCATATCATCTTTCATCCATACCACTAGCGGGCTTGCTGATGGTAAGTTCGCCTTGTGTGGTCAACTGGAATATCAGTACCTAACTTCGGTCGTGATTTGTGTGTTCATTTGCATCATTGTGACGGAGTGCACATGTTGAATCACGATTTGAATATCTTACTCATCCTTTGAAGATTGCACCAACTTTGTCAGAGTTGTCTGAAGGGAGACGAAGCAAAGTCTGGTTTGAAGATTGTTTAAGTCGATCCTCGTCCTCCACCCTTTAGGAGTAGATGGTAGCATCTCTAATCCTTATATCCTTTTACATTCAGCATTATCCGGTTAGTTTAAGAACTCGAGCATCATCGACAAATCTCCCGAAATTTGAAGATCCTTTCTTCTGAATGAGCAACTCACGTAAGTCCCCTTGGAATACCCAGCATATTCACATCAACCAATTGAGTCTATTCGCGATAAAAGGAACCTTGGAGTTGAACACATGAACTTTCACGCAATCTTAGCATGCGGAATACTTTGATCAAGAGGGAATAGAGTGACCGTTGGACATTTTATTCTGTGTTGGTGTTGTCATAAAAAACACGTCAACAGATAGAGTAACCGTTGGGAAACTTTATTCTGTGTTGGTGCGGTCATAAAACACCCGTCAACACGACCCAATTATCCGAGCTCAATCAACCTACGAGTTGCGGTATCTATTAAAGAACTGAGGATAAATTTAAATCCATGAGATTATTAAAATGTTATATTCTAGGAATTGTGTTCCAGGTAAGTTGTCAAAGCCAATTAATTTAGGAACTAATTATATTTTACCTGTTGTATTATTGAAGCATTAAATTACATTCGTATTCATTAACTCTTATGTAGATTTGGTGTAAGGTATGAAAATTTAGAGTTTGTAAGGCCTTTCGCCTTTGCAGTAGGGGTGTGGGCATATAATACAGGGAATTAAGAGTCAAAATCACTATATATCTGTGTGTACCTGGCTGTGGCAAACGTAGTTCCAGAAATTAGATGTTGTCACTTTGCCATGCTTATCCTATTAAACACAAATAAAAAAAACTCTATATATCCTATGAAAATATCGCCCATGATTAGAATATCAATACCTTTGTGTGCCTCTTGCATTGAATTATGATTGTTTTTATAGGTGTTAGACGGTCTAAAGTCATGAAATACCAAAATTTACCTACCTGTAAATTTAACCGTTCATTCTGGAAATCTGACTAACAACTTAGATACAGTATACCTAAGTTCACTTGACATAATTTGTGGTTATAAATATGATCTATCTATCTTCAACAATATTGGTAACTTCTCAATTTCTAGTTTAATTTGGGCACCTTTAGGTTATACTGTGTGCTTTTTTTCTGATTAAACCATAAGGTCTATTATAGCAGCTTAAGTCTTTGTTTTGTTTGAGAATTGATAAGTAACTAGAATTCCAAAGCACAAGGGAATAATTGAGGCCACAATATATAGTTCTATATTTGTAACAACAAATGACTGAGTGTGTTAAATTAAATATAGAATTTTAATTAATGTTACACAGTTGGCATAAGATCCTTTATAAGTCTATCACAATTAACTGTTTTTGAACGAGTTTATTATGACTAAAGAAAATGATAGCTTCCACTTACAATAAGAATTCACAATATCAAACCATAGTATTTGCTTCGTGATGTATTATGTCTAGCTCATTATGAGTAACTGAGAGTCAAGAAGTTGTGTTTTAATATATAACAATGCAAGAATACACCGCATATTACAAACTGACTTTTTATGGTTAGAACCTGCAAAACACTAGATTAGTCTTTATTGCATACAAATGAAAATAGTATTACACTTACGTTAAATATTGCATGGACAGGAAAATCAGTAATGCAAGTACTTTAATTTTTGCATTTAATTGAGAAATGTCATTAAAAATCAGTTGCATGTCTATGACTAGCTACATATAAAAAGTGAATTGCCCGTCATCATATATTTTATTGTCCTTATGCATGAAAGATCGAATTAATGAAAGATGTTGGTGCCTCTTGTTAGCCAAGGTTGGTGCTTTGGAAGAGGGAGTTGGTGCTCCTTGTAGGTTGGTGCCTACAATCATTGTAAACTTATATAAATATAAAGTACATTATTTGTACCGTGGTTTTCTCCCGTAAGGGTTTCCACGTAAAATCTTGGTGTCAACTTGTTCTTATTGTTATATTCTTGCACAGTTGTTATTGTGATTGATAAAGTTTTAAATTGGTAAAAGTTGAGTTATACTAATTCACCCTCTCCCCCCCTCTCAGTATAACTATGTGCTCATGATTTTTCGTACAACCACTAATATTATGAAAAATATTAAAAAATCCCAAACATGGATTTTGACCACACCACCAATACCTTAACTGCATAGGAAATTAGTCTATATGAAGATTGGTGCTCTCCCATGATGACAAACTTCTCAAAGAAGTGTGGAGTGTTCCCAATATTTCGGATCTGTACACAAAAAGTATCACTATACTCATTTTGGCTCTAGGAACTGTCTGCCACTATTAGAATGTTCTTTCGATGAAGTTGGTGCTCTCCCAAAAAGATGGAGTTTCCAAAAATGTTGTAATGGACCAAAAAAAGGGACATTACAAAATGCCTTTAAATTAAAAAACAACCACCTTTTTTTCCCTTTTATCTACATCTTTTTACTTTCTTTTTCTCCAATTTTTTCCCATTTACATCTTGATTTTTTTAAAAGATCTTATACTTTTGGTTTGCCATTTTTTTCTCCAAAAGATTTTTGCTGCTATGATTACAGCTATCACACTACAAACCCAACTTCTTTGATCCTTGATTCTACTTAAATGTTTCATTGTCTACACTTACAACACTTCACCCTTGGACATCCTAACTCATTTTGATGGCACACATTTCAAAAATTGGTTCTCTTGATTAAATTAATGAGGGTGGTAGTTTTCACGGACATAAAAATAGCAGAGCAGTTAGAATCCTGAAGTGTGAAGTAGTGGAGAAGGATAGTTGACAAAAAAATAGTATATAACAATACCTGTCAACAAGTATGTTGCCCTCTAGATGCTTGATTAGGTATGAAGTTGCACCATAGGACTTTCTGGAATGATAACCACAGTGATAGACACCCTGTACACAATAACCCCAAAATTAAATTATCTCTAGCAATATATGAATGTTTCAATTAATTCTTTAGCTTTGTTCATTATATTGCTACAAAAATTGCTTAAGGGAGAGGAGGAATGAAAAGCAATTACTACTAAATGCATTAAAGATAAACACCAAATAGAATGAATGACAAAACTAATATTCAAATTAATAGAGTCCAGACAATTCTTACTGGGAGACTCTTCTCATCAATAGGAAGAGGCAGGGTCAAATGCACATCTAAAATATCAGAGGGAGGCTTCTCAGTGCGTATGGATGCCACTGGACAACATAGCAAAGCCTGCAAAACATTAAGGTATTTCAAGGATACACTTACAGACCCATAAACTTACATTTCATACACTATAAATTTAGCTGAAGCCCTTGAATCATAAATAGATACTTTTCATATTTGCCAAAAAAAACATGATACATCTGAATTCAAGATTAAATTGATCTTGATATAAGCTATACAATGCTGGAAGTTGGCCAGGATGCAAAAATTAAAGAGCTAATTAATAAAAAAATCCTACATTGAGTCCAGTAAATTTCATAACTAAAAATATGATATTTACCATGTATATGATCACATCCAAATTATGTTGATAAAAAAATCTTACATTGAGTCCAGTAAATTTCATAACTAAAAATATGATATTTACCATGTATATGATCACATCCAAATTTACATTGAGTCCAGTAAATTTCATAACTAAAAATATGATATTTACCATGTATATGATCACATCCAAATTATGTTGATAAATTTTCCATTTTGCATCATATGTTAATTAAAGAAGCATCATACTCCTTGCTCAATGTTTTTGGATACGTACTTTATGTCTCATGTACATGGTATACATACTGTATGCAAAGTTTTCATTTTGACACTAATTTCAGAACAAACTTGTGATAAGCTTTTGGCCTGGCCTTAGAAGTTTCGGTTTCAATCCATATTTCGCTCTAAAAATATTAACATTGTGCTACTATGGTCTAATTCTAATAACTTCTTCATTGACTCACATTTATGTGGCATTTTTAAGATGTTTTTGAATTTAATTGTAAATATTTTTTGATGTATGGTAAAATTACCTCCATTTAGAATGGACACACCTGATACTTTAAACAAAAATTCCATAGTCTTGATTGTATTTTAGAGGATCAATATTAGTTGTTGGATTTAAAAACATATGGCATCTGCGTTCAACAGTGTAAGAGGAGTTAATTTACTGGAACATAGCTTGATCTAGGACACCAATGCATATGATAAAAGTTAACTAAAAAAATATTCCAAGATTGAAACAATTAAAATCTTCGGTTGGTTCTGTTGACGTGTATTTTATGACAATGCCAGCACAGAATAAAATGTCCAACGGTCACTCTATTCTCTCTCGATCAAAGTATTCCACATGCTAAGATTGCATGAAAGTTCATGTGCTCAACTCCAAGGTTCCTTTTATTGCGAATAGACTCAGTTGGTTGATGTGAATATGCTGGGTATTCCAAGGGGACTGTCATGTCCCCGAAATAACAAAACCATAAAGATCAAGTGTTAAAATACAAATCAATTAATAAATAAAATAAATAGCAATATTAATATTAAATATAAAATAAATGTGTATCATATCAATATATAAATATATAAAATGAAATAACAAATATAATAATAATATATAGGCAAATTATTGTTATTACATTCTAGTATTAAATAATTTAGTATAAAAAAATAATAATAAAAAAATATTATAATCATTACACATCAAAGATTGTAATACATTAGAATAAAATAATAATAAGATATTATCAAATTGTTTTATTATTATACTTTAATGTTAAAAGATGTTCAATAAAATATCAAAATAAAATAATAAAATAAATAGAAATCTGAAATATCATAATTATAGTAATAATATATTATTTTAAAAATAGATATTATTGTGATAATAAAAGCAGCAATTAAATCTAACAAAGGGATGTATTTTATGAAAAGTCACCTCTTTCACCAAACAATACATTCCCCCCATGAGTCACCTACCTTGAATGGTATAAATAGAAGGAATGAAAATAAGGAAGGGAAAAAAAAAACATTGAGAAATACAATCTGCAATTCAGAACTGCAGCAACAATGATTGGTATGCATTAGAATATAGAGCCATTAAATATGTATATATTATTTAATGAACATATAGGTATATGTGCATGAATGTGGATAAATTTTATAATGAATAATATGAAATGAATAAAAAATATGTAAATATTAATATAAGGAGAGAATAATAATTGAATAAGTAATAATATATGAATAAACATATATATGAATAATCAATAATCAATATTAATATAATTGAACAATGAATAATATATGAATACTAATTGATATGAATAAGAAATAATTATATATATATATATATATATATATATATATATATGATTATGCAATAACGATACTTATAATTAACGATGACTCTTTAATATAAACATAAGTAGATTATGTATTCTTATGAATTGTCCTCATCCTATGATTAAATGTAAGGTTGAAGGAAGACGATTAAGGAATAAGGAGACATTGGTAGACACAACTGATTAGGTGATGTACTCACTTAGCAATAATATTTAGCATATTTTGAATATAAGAAATAGATATTGTTAATCTGATTATTGATATAATGCTTTCTTTAATCTTATCATAATGAGAATCATTCTAGGAAATAATGAACTTAAAAAATAATTGATACATGAAAATGTATTTGATTATAGGTATGAAATAGATGAATGCAAATATATCTGATTGAGTAAAGATTGTCTTCTCCGTGATTGGTACCCTCTTAGGCAGGTGAAGTAGAGTCCAAGTGGAGAGCCTAAAAACCCCCCTCTCATGTTCGTAGGCCAAGGAACGGGTTAGACATAGAGAGGTGGGGGTCCCACCGTAGGAAACTACACCATTATAGGGGTGGTAGGTCGTAGGCCCTTGGATCGTAGGACTTCACCTTGTCCTAATAGGGCAAGTGTCTTTGAGGTACTGACTTGTATGGGGATAGGCAGGGACTAAGCCGTTGGGAAAGGATGATTGTGAGAGGCAACCTCCCGTGCCCAACACAAAGGCTTCAGGGCAAGATCCATACAAGGCACTCCTCTTGCTTGTTAAAATTGTATTTATGATTATGCTTATATTTTGGATATCTAGATATTAATGCTAATAGATATATGTGTTTTTGGAAATTTGGTTAATATGGTGAATGCAGGCTTTAGACCAAGATTACTTCATTAAAAAGAACATTCATTTGGAAGGAAAAAACCCTAAACCTAATCAACAAAGGGATTTTAGGGCAAGTCCGGGTAAGGGACATTACAGACTTACGTAATTGTTCAACTCTAGTGAAGCAGTTAAAGGATTTAACTATGATGCTTTGGTATCTAAACTAACCCGAAAATGCTGAATTTAAAGGAGATAAAGGGATAGGAATTCTACAATCTATCTCTAAGGGTGGAAGGCAAAGGCTAGCTTTAACAATTTCCAAACCAAACTTTGTTTCGTCTCCCCTTCGGACAACTCTGACAAAGCTGATGCAATCTTCAAAGGATGGATAAGATATTCAAATTGAGATTCAGCATGTACACCCCTTCACAACGAAGCAAGTGGACACATAAATCACAACCGAAGTTAGGTGCTGAAATTCCAGTTGACCACGAAGGGGCAGACTTATCATCAGCAAGCCCGCCAGTGGTATGGATACGGGAAGATATGCTCAAACCAACGTCACATTCCACAATCAATACTACTTGCATGAAAACAAAATCTACTTTACTCTACTCTACTTGAATTGGAAAGACGAACAAGCCTTGCTAGCTACTCACAATAGAAGATAGAACCACCAAGCAATGATAAATCTTTATATTATGAGAGTTTTCACAACAACTTCTTACAAAACTTTCAAAGGGAAAGCTTCCTTTCATTTTCAGACTAAGCTAACTCCTAGCTTTAGTCCTATCTCTGATTTCTGTCTAACTCTGATATCTTCTAACTCTAATTCTTTACAAATGAGGGGGGATGCCCCTTTTATAATAGGCCCAATCCAGTGGACGGTTCAGATCTGATTACAATAAAGGGCTCAGATTGAGCCACCCATGCCCTAATTAGGGTTTCTGCCCTAAAAACCGCCACTGAGAGGAGTGGGGCAATGAATGCGCTGCAGATTCTCCACTCCTCGTCACGAACCACTAACTACCATCAATGCACGTCGTCTCCCTCCAGAAGGTCATCGTCCAGAAGGGTGTTTCCCTTCTCCTTTTCGCTGGCTGCAAATCTGATGAATTTGTCTAATACTGCCTCAATTTCCTGATCCAAAATGGGAGGAATGTGATCCAATTGAAACTCTAAAACTGTAACTGTTTGCCCATGCTAGGCACATGATTTCTTCCAGGCAACAAGGGCGTCCTGGGTGTTCTGTATGATACTGGAGAACGTAGCAGTGTTCTCGAAGTCATCCTGTGTGAAGGTCTTCACCTCAGAGAAGAATGACGTTAATCTGCTCTTCAAACCATTTGCAGTTACCTCTTCAGAAGTCAACCTCCTAGCAAAGATTGCCTCCAATGTGTTGAGGATTCCATCTAAGATGTTTGTCATGGCCTTTCTGACCCTGACAAAATTTGTCTGTGATGCATCATAGAATCCCCGGCCTATGACTACTGAAGAGTACCATCTAGCGAAGTCGTATCTATTCCCCTGCTGAATAACACCTCCCTCAACCAAAGTGTGTTGAGGTATGCTCATCAAAGCCCCTAAACGGAGAACAAATCTCGTCTGATAGATGCGAGCCTCACCCCAAGCATGGTTAACTGCCTCCACCCTAGCCATAATATCGGAAGCTTGCCCATGGGCATGTGCAAGATCCTCCATAAACTTCCTTGTTTCTGCACGGATGCTGGCAACCCATTTGTCTGCCTGTTGTGTCATTCTCTTCAAATCCTCTAACCCACTGATTGACTCCCTGGAAAATTCAGCTGGAAGTTCAATTGTCGGATTCTCTTGCCCACAAGGACGGGACAAGTGTTGCACGTAGCCAATCAGTGTCTTGTGCTCTACCTTCAATTTCTTGTATTTTCCCTCAACGTAGGACAATCTGTCCTTGAGTGCTCGATAGGAATTATCGCACTCCTCTACCACTTGTGCTCCAATAGGGCGGCCAAGTTCCATGGTTGTGATCACATAGTTTTCTGGAACGGCCTCGTCTCTATCACACTCTATCCGAGGTACTGCCATATGCAAAGTTCGGGATCCATCCTCATCCGTGGATATTTTAGAGAACTTCCTGGCCTTCTTCTTCACTGGAGGTGCACTGATTCTTTGTAATAATTCCTCTATCTCGACCGCGGGATCGGTCTCATCTACAGGATCACGCCTCATCCTATCCCTTAGCCATTCTGGCACCTCCTGCCACACATCTGATATAATAAAAGGCTGCTCCACCTCGGCCTCTACCTCGTGAACTTCTCCTCTGCCATCGTTCTAATGAGGCTCACCGTCATCAATAGGCTCAGTGTCTCCTGAGCTCTGGGCATCCTGATCTGAAGTAGCATCATCCTTGAGAGCTGCCTCAATTTCTTGCTGAAACTGAGTATCAGTGGTCATCCCCTCATCTGTCTCTTGCTGATTTGCTTGTGGGTCATCTTCTCGGGGCATGTTGATGCTCTGGCCCATTGATTCTCTACGAGGTGGCTGACTCTCCACTCGCACCGTCTGCTCTACATCCAATCTCTCCCTCTGGTCAACAAACAATGACACCTCTTGTAAGCTTGGAGAATGTGCTCGAGATGGCGTATGCAAGGACTCCTCAACTACCACAGGCTCAAGTTGAACTGGCTCCTTTCTTCTAGGCTCTGGAGTTGGATTACTCCGTCTCCTCTGATTAGTTGTCGGTAATCTGCTGTCTCCCATCAAATTGTACGTGAGGGGAATTGACCTTCCCTTAAGTCGGCTGACATGCCTCTCTATCCAACTCCGTGTAAATGTCAAGACTGGGATATAAAGTGTATCCAAGTCAGTGATCTCCGGCTCAGACCAATCTGGGAGTGGCAGAGGTGTATCTCTTACTATCTCGTAGTCAGTCTGTACAACATTTATGTCTTCCTCAATCTGATCTGGTACTGGGATAATCTCGCACTCTCTGACCATCACCAACGGTATCCGAGAGAACATTGTCTTTCTGACTTCGATCTCATCCACTGCACTTGCCCAAAAGTCTTCGATCTACACCTTGTGCCTGAACTCTTCTGTCAATATCCATCTGATGTTTCGGTGGGGATCGTATTAGTGCCTGCTGGTGTGATATGAAAGGTGAAAGAATTGGAGCTCCACTTCTGCCTCTCTTGCTGCTTGTAGCGATGGGCAGATTTCATCTGAATTCCCCATGGTAATTGGGAATCCAAGTCCACCTTTCTTCTTCTTCTTTTGAATCTTATCATAGGCAATCAGTTGCCTAGATACTTCCAGCATCACTATCCTGTTTGTGGGATACCGAGGCAATCTGTACGGATAGGAGGAAAATCCTTGCAGCCTTATGTAGGTGAATTTTGGAAATTGGATAAACCAACATCTGAATTTCTCAATCATTTCTTGTGCCTCCCTTGATATTCTGTGATGGGTTCTTTGCTGCAGGGTCCTCGTTATGTGCATAGTAAAGGCATCATTGACCCTCTTGTAATTAGTTGTGCTTGTCAAATGCAATTGTGGACAAGCCTCATATTTTAAACTGATCGGAACCGCAACCGATTGGTTCCTTGTAAGAGATCCCCCTGTATTTCGTCATGCGAGCCAACATATAGACAAGGTAGGAGCCCATATAAAATGTCTTCATTCTCCTCACGCCACGAAGCTGCTCATGTATGCTATCACTGATCATCAATGCCCAATCCATGTAATCCTTTCCCTCTAACACCAAGTTGATAAAATAAAACATCCAAGGTTCAAAGATGAACGCTTGGGGGCATCCTCCAACTCTGCTTAACATCATGATCAAATCACCAAACTCCTGCCTCAAATCCTTCGAGACTATCTGCTTGGGCAATTTTGTGCGAATTGGCTTGGGTTTAATCATCCACCTGGTATTTATCAAATCAGCACATCGGTCTGTGGTGGATGAGTACATCTTTCCAGCTCTTTCCTTTGTCTTGTAGATTATCTTCTCATGGACTGGAATCCCGAATGCCTCTCTGATTGCTTCAGGTGTCAGGTTGGCCAATACCTTGCCATCTGGCGAAGTGATCGTTCTTTGCTCTGTATTGTAATGGTGGGCGCATTCCATGATGAGTTCTGGGCACCGGATAGCTGACGGAAAGTTGGCAGTTGCATACAGTCCACTTCTGACAATACTGTGCGAAGTCACTGATGGGTGATGGCCTCCAGTCCCCATTATCCTTCTTCTGAATGCCTCCAGGTTGAATGAGCCTAAATTCGTGTTAGCTAGCCTGTCAAGCTTTGATGAAAATTTTGACTCTGGCAAGAATGACTTGCCCAGTTTCTTGATCAACGCCTGTCTGGACTCGGTGTGGTTGTTTTTGCCTGCAGCTCTTCTGCTTGATTCAGCCATTCTGCAAAAAGGCAAGAGAGTTAGAAAACAAGATTTAAAATAATAAAATAATCATCATTGAGGGTGTCAGCAGATTTTTAAATAAAAAGGCTGCAACACTTCTACCGTTTCCAACTGCAAACCTCAACTGTTTTGTTCACTTCAACTGTGAAATTTCTGTATTTGCAGCAGCTCTTGAGACCTCTCTCAAACTCGTATTTCTCTTCTTAAAAATGTACTTTTAGCAACTTGCAAATGTCTTCACAAATTCGAACTTCCAGCAAATGCAACCCTTTCAACTTTAGATTTCTCAGCAACTCCAAAAATGTCTAGACTTAACCTCGTTTATTTCAGCAGTCGGATGAAACTTCTTCACAAAGTCGTACCTTCTTAGCAACTACAGCAACTGGCAACTGGGAAATTCGCACCTCTTTAGCAACTTGAGACTCAGCAAGCTAAGTCGTACTTCTTTAGCAATTTCAACTTCTGCAAATTTGCACTCCAGCAACCTCCAGCTCTCTCACAATTTTGAATTCTTCAACAACTTCAACTTTTGCAAATTCACACTTCAGCCTTAGCCAATATTTTGCATTTAGCAATTGGTGAGAGGAATGAAAAGGACCTCAAAATCTTATAGCCAGGTCGAATTCCTGCAAAGGCTATTCTTAGCAAATTTTCGAATTCATTTTCCCCCTCTTTTCCAGTCGTAACACTTGTCATCTGAGGCATCAGAATCTCAAACTTCTAGAATTATGAATTTTACCATTTCTGCATAGGCCTGCCTCGTCGCATTTGATTTTTTAAAATATTAAATCACTCATTCCGTTGAACAACTTCAAATTGTTTGGCTAAGTCGTTTGATCTCCTTCGTTTTGGCAAAATTATCCAGCTCAAACTTCTAGCGAAATGCTTCTCATTCATTTTATTTTTTTGCCTTAGAAAAATTCCTCAAATTTCCCTTAGGAAATTTTATTTAAAATAGGCACTGGACAAAATATCCGCCGGAACGATATGGACATGGCGTGGAGTAAGTTTGAATCACCTCTGAATTGCAAGCATTCAATACCCAGAAGAAAACTCCTTCCAGAATCCATCATTTTCATGTGTATCTGGATGAAGGGGTACTTTTAATTTTTATTATTTAAAAATAATAAAAATGACTAATGTTTATTTCTCTTCACATCCGGATGTCTTCCACTCCTGCAATTTCGAGTTTCTCTGCCTTGGCAAATTTTCTTGATTTTCCCTCTGAAGAATTTCCTCTCTGAAGACCCTTTTACTCTGGAAATTTTAGCATTACTTGTAGGCGTATTCTTCATTTTCTCTTTAGAAAATGCCTTAGGAATTATTTTAAAATTTAAACTTTATCTTCTTACCCTCTGAAGGGCGCATTTAGCATGCCATGCTTCCATTCCATTCCCTAGGCAATTCCACGCCTAGACTTTCTTCATCACACTTAGCAATTTTCATCTCTAAGTCCCAACTCACTTGGGCGCATTTCACATGGTGAGGAGGAAAAATATCAACCCTTAGCCTTTTAAAAAAAACGCCACCCTTAGTATTTCTTTCCCCCTTGGCGCACTTAGCATGTCATGAGGAAACTTGGAGCGCCTTTTACCATGTGAAGAGGAAAATATTCAAGTCAAGCGCATTTCCTTAACACCTTCAACGTTTTTACCTTTCACCTTCTACCTTTTACCTTGGGCGCATATGCTATGGGGAAGAGGAACTTGAGGGTGCAAATGAGGGTGTCATGAGGAATTCCCACGCCTTGGGTGACTCTTCACCTCCCCTTGGCGCATTTTGGCTAGGCAACTTCCATATTGGGCGCATTTCAACTTTGCAAGGGAAAGCACCATCATCTAATGACCCTTCATCTTCCCTTGGCGCATTTTGGCTATGTTGCTTCCATGTTGGGCACATTTTGCATGTGGACAAGGAATTCCACGCATTTCTAGTGACTCTTCATCTCCCCTTGGCGCATTTTCTATGGTGAGAGGGAAATTTCCTTGCCTTAGGAGCATATTGGGGTGTGTGTGGAAAATTCCACGCCTTAGGTGACTCTTCACCTTCCCTAGGCGCATATAAGCATGTAGACTTCCTTCTTTGAGTGCATTTGAGGATGCCTTAGGAATTTTTTTATGCCTTAGTGAATATTTCCATGCTTTGGGTGACCTTTCACCTTCCTTGAGCGCATCTAGGGGTACGAGGAGGAAACTTTATGCCTTGGAAGAATTTCTATGCCTTTGCCATGTGGGCGTATTTGACCTCTGTTCAGGAAATCTTGCACTTGGAGATTTTCATGCCCTTTTTATCTTCTTGGCGCATATCATGTGTTTCTATGCCAGTTGCCTCTTATAAATTTCCAATGCCCTTTATGCCTTGGCTTTCTATTTTTAGTAAACCCGGAGAAGTTAGGGTTTCTTTGTATTTCATCCCATTTTGAGTTGGAGCTGGCGCGGCTATGCCTCCGCTTGGTTTTGCTATCCTGTTCACACCTTATCTGGCACAGTACATACTATTTTTAGCCATTTGCTATTTTTAGCAAACCCTAGAATTGATCAATTTCTTGTATCTCTGTTTGCTTTGAAATTTGTTCCACTTGTTCTTGATGCTGTGAGAGACCTATTCATACTTGCTCCTGGTGATGACGTGCTACTTTTAGCCATGAGGTGACTTACTAAAAATAGTAAGTATTCAGATCGTGCTCGAATTTTGCCAGTAAGTAGCCTGAAAGATGTTGATCATGGTGGCGTGCTTTGTTTTGACATCTCTGCATTTTACTTCATCTATTTTTAGACATAGCAGGGGAAACCCTAATCTGACTTGCCTGTGCTCCCGAATATTCCTGATCGCCTTGATTTCTACTGTTTGTTACTCTGCCCACTAGAATGAAGTGCTAGGTAACCGCTGGGCTGAAGCTGCTATTTATAGTAAGTGTCCAGAAAGTGGTCCATTGGACGTCGGATGAGTTTGCATGTCATAGTGCCCGTGGGATCTCAAAAAACCTAGAAAAACCCAAAAACTGGTCAACGTTCTGGCACTGGCTAAAAATAGTAAGTCCCTTAATACTGACTCATTCCGTTCGCATGTCATACCGTTGCGAAGCTCTCGCAAAACCCACATGGAATATCCGGACATGCATTGAAAAACTCTGCATACAAACCCTAAAAATAGCCTCTGAAGGCTGTACTCTGAAAGTCCTCGTCTCGGTTTGCATGTTATAACGTTGCGTAGGTCTTGAAAAACCCAGATCCATTCTCCAGTCATGCATCGGAGAATTGTATGTTTAAGCCCTGAAAATAGCCTCCAAAGGCTAAACTGCTAAAAATAGCCAGTTGTCTGAATTTGTTCAAATTTCACATGTGGATGCTTTGAAGCTGCCTGAATGTGCTGAAGTAATTAGAATCCCAAAATCCTGAGGAAAAGACCTCAGATTAGGTACTTACTAAAAGTAGTAAGTTGTCGGATTTCAGTAAGATTTCAGTGGGATCCTGCCTTGGGCTTCTTGATTGCACTGCTGCACTTAGATTTCACCTTGATAACTCAATTTGACCTGAAACAAGTCTAAAGGATAGAAACCCTAAATTTGTCAACATTTCAATCTAGGTCAAAGACGGGACATCCCCAGAAGGACAAATGATTAGAGACAGAGAGAACCAAAGCCAAAAGGCCAGAATGGAGCAAAATTTAGGGGGTCCCCATCTTGGATGGGGTGATGTGTGAAAAAGGTCACAACAGGTTCCTTGAAAAATCAATATACTATCTACTAAATAATTTGCACAAGGTAAAAGATGGAATACCTGAACTAAAATGGCATAATAAAAGGCCTTAGTTTTGATGCAAAACATTTGGATTCACTCCAAATTCCAAATGTTCTGTTTTTTTCCGAGGGGGCACAGATTTCTGAGGAGAATTTTTTTGAGGGGACTTCAATGACACAGATTTCCGAGGGGAAATACAAAACAAGGAAGACTAATTGGGATTGCAAACGCTTAATGTCATTAATCTAGCATATAAAATAACAGAAGTTTGCACATTGCACAAGATTCAAAAAGTTGAAGTCCTGCTATGAGGAGGGTGTCCATTCAGATGTTGAATTTATTCAATATATTGAGTACAGATGTATGATTTCACCACAATTTGCAATGCTTGGATTACGTTAATTTTCAGATCAGTTTGCTATTAGTTAAGGAGAGAAGAAACATAACTGTAATGAATAAATTCTGGTTGTAAAAATTACTGGTTCATCATTTTGGCTGTGATGATCCGCTGCAGATAGAATAATGTCAAATACAACATAAGGAGATAGCTGCATCAACTGCAACCTCATTCTGGATCCACTACAAGTTGCTAGTGTTTTTTCTACATTGTTTCATCATATATTTATACATACAAATATCTCAAGGGTGCATATATTAGCACTTCACATATTTTTTCAATTAAACTGCAATAACACAGATTTCATAAATGATTTTTTTTAAGGTGACTTTAACTATGACCCAGTTATTCTGTATCAGTAATTCATTTTACTTTCCAGATGCAGAAACCAATCCTATTGACATAAGAATCTGTCCACAACCATCCTGCACCTTGATATAAACCAAAATAAAGGATTGAGGGGGAGCAGATAGAGCTTTAGACCATCTCTGGAAAATATCAGTACAACTTCCACAATATCTCTGTTAGATTGATGAATTTATTTTGACTATCATGGAAAATGGAAGCTCAAAGAAGTTGGGAATTTGCTCACAGGATGTCCATGATCACATACATCCGTTTGGCTTTGAGCAATAAAATTCATAAACAATATCAGCAGACAGATCAACAAATTAGTCCAATTGATGTCAATACTTATGACTAATAGACAGGTCACCAGATGCACATTCAAATGATATGCTAAACTTCATTTCAGAATCACAATGCAGCAGGATTAAGGATGGTAATTAGAATAATATATTCATTAGAAACATTAATAGCATTGATTTTGCTGGTTGGTAAATTGATGTAGAGCAGGGTATCAAAACACAAACTAACTCAACCAAACCCTTGACGAAGTCTTAACACCTCAAACCCAATGAATTCCTTCACAAATTGACATTCTTCCTAGTAGCACAACAAACAAGGTTTTTCAAGCATAATTTCCAAACCCCATGTCATACCTAGAAACAAATTACAGATTTGAGTACCAATTATCCTCTTTTAAAACATACTTCAATTGCAAGTGGGGTTACTTTAAAACAAATCCTTCAAAAACTTGCTGCTATGCTTGACAATAGGCCTCCTAAAAGAGCAGAAATTCACCTTTTTTTGTCATAACTTGCAGAGAACAGCTCCAACCCACAATCTAAAACCTGTTTCAGATACCCATTTCGGCCTTATTTAACATATCCCAAACTTAGGTATGGTTGTTTTGTAACACAATGCTCAAAACTCTGCTGCTACGTTTTGGATGAGGGCTAATTTGGCCTGTTTGAATGGGTCACAATGAGATTTTCAAAACCCAGACTTCAAATCTTCACACCAACGCCTCAGACATGTCAAAAATGGTCTACCCAAACAATTCCAACCATTACAAAACTTTTCCCAAGAGCTTTTCTACAAAACCTAACTCCTATGCACATTCTATGCCCAAAATCATTAGGTTTTCAACCTAGGGTATCAACAAATTTGCTTCAATCTTCATCCCCTGCTTCTGCAACTTCAAGAACATTAAAAGCAACCTATCTACATCCATTTCACCAAGTTAGAGGCCATTTCACCATTGGAATAGGAAGAAATTCAAGATTTTCAGTCAAGGCATACCCTAGGTAGGGTTTCTACCCACTTTCAGTAAATTGGCTCTAATTTACTCAAAACTTAACGAAATCAGATGAAACAAAAAGAAAAAGAACAAGGATTCAATGTAGCATCTATTCCAACCAAATTTTATTCACTTCCAGGCCGTACAAGCTTCAGAAACAGCAAAGAACGTTTAGAATTTGCATAAAACAGAGGAATTTCATTGAAGTTTTCACATATACACCATCCTCCTCCCTGTGCTCGACCTTACAAGGCATATTTAAACATATTACAATGTTTCTCCAACTACTAAGTGAATCCCAACGGTCTAACCAACCTATAACAACCGATGACTCTTCAACTTCCATGTTTTTTTTGCACTTTTACAACAATAGCAACATTTTGCAATATTGACAACTTAAACAAATTAACTTGACCCATCACCTAACAACCTAATATTGACCCAAACACATACATAACATGGTCTCCATGACCTTATTACAATCATTAGAGCAAAATTTGACAAAATTGCCTCATGGATGCATGAAATCCCAAGGTGCTCCTACACCATAAAACCACTTAAATTTTATGACTATAGGACAACTCCATTAATGCATTATTGCAGTAGAGGAAAGCTGCCAAGTAGTAAAGTTTTTCATGAATATGTGGATGCCTGTACTTTTCCCTAATCAGTTTATTGTATATACAATGTATCGCTCTCACAATGTTGTAGGAAACTATTGCTTTTAGCTGTGTTTTGATGGCAAATAACTGGATGCAATTAATACAAATTTCAGTTGGCCTTTTAATCATTATATTCCCCTATTTTTAAGCATTTAAAAAATGAGATGGTCCCAGCTGTGTTTCATATCTTTACAATTTGTGAAGTTATAAGTTGCCACTAGCAACTCCTTAGTCAACATCTTAGTTTCCATAAATTTGATTTCATCAACTTCATTTGAGTCCATGCCTTTCGGTCTAATTTCTCAACAAACTTCTCTATGAGTTCTAATCTTTAGCCTGGTAAATAGCTTCTTTTGTGCTTCTTATTAATTTTTTGACATCATTAAAATGAAGTTATATGTTTCTTTTCTATGTTACTGGTTCGCCTAGGGGAGGGGCCAGGTCTTGGTTCGATCCGACCCGAGTTCAAGGTCTGGGTTCAGTCCTCCATGGGTTAGGACAAGGTCCCTCCATAGACTATGTTTTTGGCCCTACCGAACCCGAGTGGACCTGAGCCGATATTGGGTGACTCACGTGCCCAGGTGACGTATTTTAATATTTTTTGACATAAAAAAACCCAATTCGCCTCCCTAACCCTAAAATGTGAGAGATAAAACATCTAATAGGAAAAAGCAAATTCATTTTTCATATTGTGAATGAAAAACATTTTTTTCCCTCCATTGCTAAACTTATTTTCTTGCTTGCCATTACATAAATAGAATTGAAGATCAATCGTTGAACACTCCAAGTTTGTTTGTTATGCTATTCCTACACATTTGCAAGTGTTTCTTTGTTGCCAAGAAGATCGTAGTGGAGGATTTCTTCAAAAGAGGTAGGTTTTTTGAAGTTTTTGTTTTTTTTCTACATTTTTTTTTACAAATGAACTCTTGTTTTGTTTTGAAGTTTTTAGTTTGTTTTCATTCTTCTAGGTATCTATAACACATGCTTAATTTTTTTAAATGAATTAACTATTAAGTTATATTTATATATTAAAATTTTATTTTTTTCAAATTTCATTTTTTTCAATTCTTTGAATGTGTTGATTATTGAACTTGTTGCCTTAGGTATTACAATGGCAACCATTTCTAGCTCCACGAACCAATCTCGCTTCAAAACAAACCCAAAATCTCCCCTTTGGAAATATGTTGAAATGGTATAACAACTTCCAGGTGGTGGAGGCTATGTTTGGATTTGCGATCATTGTAAAGTTAGATATTCAAGGTCATATAGTTGAGTGAAAGGCCATTTGTGCAAGATCCCGAGACTAGGCATCAGATTTTGTCCAAGTGAAGATGGTAAAGGAATTCTAGTAATACAAGTATTGGCATATATTGAAGAGCAAGAAAAAGTAGACCAAACACTAGGTCGTAGATCAAATCATCCTTTGTTAAAGAAGGGATCTTGAGGGATGAATCCCCCTACACCGCCTTCTCATTTTCAACCTATAGAGAGCCCTCCATTTATGTCCAAACCTGAAGAGCAACCTATGGCCTCTACACATAAGAGATCAAAGGAACCGTTGGAAATGGCATTTTAGAATGAGGCTACAAATATTGTCGATCAAGACTGTTGTACCCAAAATAATTTTTTTCGCACTCTGCTTAAATTGAGCTAAATCATTTAATTTTTTTTGCCAAAAGTATGTTTTAGGTCAAACAGAAGGTAAATTTTTTGTGGGTTTATGTCAAGGAACATGTGTGCAAAATTTTGAAATTTTGAAAATTAGGGTTTCGTGCCCCTATTTTTAGGGAAACCCCTGAAAATAGGACCTTGCCAGAATTCATTGAAAATGATTTTGATAGGATGAATTGACTTCACGATCACACTGGTCAAGTCAAAATCACCAAAAAGTTAGTTTTACTCTAGTGGGTCTATTTTCATTTTTCAGGAATAAAGTTAGGAGCTCCGTGTTGGCGTAAGAACTAACACCTTTGGAGTGTAAGTTTGTACGGACAACTATGCACACTACGTAATGAGTGCTCTTCAAATTAGGAGGGGAAGCTCCCTCGTTGTGCTAGAATGCATGGAAAAGAAAAGTAAACCAAATCCTATCTTTTTGTTCTCAGCTGGTAGAGGCACAAGGTTAAGAAAACCTAGAACGTTGCAGCTAAGGATTTTCTGGTTTCGCAAATCATCTAAGTACAACTAAGCTAACTTCTTTAAATCTATCTAGTTTCCTCAAGAAAATAGAGCGTGAGGAAATGGAGCAGGAATGGTTTTATACGATAAGTTGGGTACAAATTTGCAACATAAAGGCAAGGTGGGCACAACTATTTGCTCGGCTGAATAGGCTTATTATCACACACATCATACGATAAGCTTTGAGTACAAATTCTCAACATGAAGGCAAGGTGGGCACAACTATTTTCTCAATTCGAATAGTCTTATTGATAACAAAATACAAAAGATAGCCAACTAGGACAGCAAATTGCATAGGCGAGACACGCGTACAATCTATGATCAAACTAGCCACTATATCTAACTAAGGCAAGCATTCACCATAATAATTGCATGGAACCCAAGTGGCATAACAATTCATTATCAAAACAAATGCTCATGAACAAATACAAAAAAGACAATATTACAGGCAAGGTGGGCACAGCATATATTAATCTCTTGTGCAAAAGTTCCTTGAACAGATACAATAATAGCAATACTACAAGCAAGGTAGGTGCAACATGTATGCTATCAAGCAAAAGTTATTTACAAATGAGTTGAAAGCTCTTATTTATAGACGTCAAGATGTAGGCAACGCTAAAATCACCTTGAGTCAACTACAGTCCTGCAGTACATGCAAGATCTTATTCTCTAAACCTAATGAATGAAACTAAACAATTAAATGGCAAACTACCATCAGTTAACTGAAACATCTAATCTAATTGGACAATGTGCAAGCATGCACGTCCTTATTGAAAGCAAGTTAACTGGAATACTATCTGTTGACGTGTGTTTTATGACAACACCAACACAGAATAAAATGTCCAACGGTCACTCTATTCTCTCTTGATCAAAGTATCCCGCATGCTAAGATTGCGTGAAAGTTCATGCGTTCAACTCCAAGGTTCCTTTTAGTGCGAATAGAATCAGTTGGTTGATGTGAATATGCTGGGTATTCCAAGGGGACTTACATAATTGTTCGATTTTGTCAAGCATATGAAAGATTTGACTATAATGTTTTGATGTCTAAACTAACCAAGAAAATACTGAATTTAAAGGGAGTAGGGGTAGGAATTATACAATCTATCTCTACAAGATGGAATGCAAGGACTGACTTTGACAATCTTCAAACCAAACTTTGTTTCGTCTCCCCTTCGGACAACTCTAACAAAGTTGGTGCAATCTTCAAAGGATGGATAAGATGTTCAAATTGTGATTCAACATGCGCACCCCGTCACAACGATGCTAGTGAACACACGAATCACAACCGAAGTTAGGTACAGATATTCCAGTTGACCACGCAGGGGCAAACTTACCATCAACAAGCCTGCTAGTGGTATGGATAAAGGAAGATTTGTCCGAACCAACGCCACATTCCACAATTAACAGCTACTTGCATAAAACAAAGTCTACTTTACTCTACTCTACTTGAATCGGAAAGACGAAAAAGTCTCGTCAACTGCTCACAATGCAAGATAAAATCACCAATCAATGAGAATCCTTATATTATGAGAGTCTTACACAACCTTTTACAAAACCTTCAAAGGGAATTTTTTTTTTGTTTCTTTCCTTTTCAAACTAAGCTAACTCCTAGCTCTACTCTGTAACTTCTATCTAGCTCAACTCTATCTTTGATTTCTGCCTAACTCTCTATTTATATTACAAATGAGGGGGGATACCCCTTTTATATCAAGCCTAGTCCAGTGGACGGCTTAGATTCAAATACAATGGAAGGCCCAGATTGAGCCACCTAAGCCCTGATTAGGGTTCTAGCCCTAAAAACCGCCACTGAGAGGAGTGGGGCAATGAATGCGCTGAAGATTCTCCACTCCCCATCATGAACCACTATTTTTCATCAATGCACATCATCCCCTTCCAGAAGATCATCAGCCAGAAGGGTGTTTCCTTTCTCCTTTTCGCTGGCTGCAAACCTGATGAACCTAGCCAATACTGCCTCAACTTCCTAATCCGAATGGGAGGAATGTGATCCAACTGAAACTCCAACACCGTAACCGCTTGCCCATGCCGGGCACAAGATTTCTTCCAGGCAACAAGGGTGTCCTGGGTGTTCTGAATAATGCTGGAAAACGTAGAAGTGTTCTCGAAATCATCCTGTGTGAAGGTCTTCACCTCATAAAAGAATGGTGTTAATCTATCTTCAACCCATATGCAGTCACTTCTTCAGAAGTCAGCCTTCTGGCAAAGATTGCCTCCAACGTATTGAGGACTCCATCAGAGATATTCGTCATGGCCTTCCTGACCCTGACAGAATCCGTCTGTGATGCATCGTAGAATCCTCGGCTTGTAACCACTGAAGAATACCATCCGGCGAAGTCATATCTATCCCCCTCCTGAATCACACCTCCCACAACCAAAATCTGTAGAGGTATGCTCATCAAAGCCCCTAAACGGAGAACAACTCTCGTCTGATAGATACGAGCCTCGCCCAAGCATGGTTGACTGCATCCATTCTTGCCATAATATCGGAGGCTTGCCGATAGGCACGTGCAAGGTCCTCCATAAACTTTCTTGTTTCGACACAAACGTTGGCAACCCACTTGCCTACCTGTTGTTCCATTCTCTTCAAATCCTCTAACCTACTGATTGATTCCCTGAAAAATTCAGCTGGAAGCTGAATTGCCGGATTCTCTTGCCCACAAGGATGAGACAAGTGCTGCACGTAGCCAATCAGTGTCTTGTGCTCTACCTTCAATTTCTTATACTTTCCCTCAACATAGGACAATCTATCCTTGAGTGCTCGATATGAATTATCGCACTCCTCAACCACTTGTGCTCCAGTAGGGCAGCCAAGTTCCATAGTCGTAATCACATAGTTTTTTGGAACAGCCTCATCCCGATCACACTCCACCCTAGGCACTGCCACATGCAAAGTTCAAGAGCCATCCTCATCTGTCGAGATTTTAGAGAACTTCCTTGCCTTTTTCTTTGTTGGAGGTGCACTGATCCTCCTCAATAATTCTTCCATTTCAGCTACAGGATCAGTCTCATCTACAGGATCATGTCTCATCCTATCCCTTAGCCATTCTGGCACCTCCTGCCGCACATCTGATATAACAAAAGGTTGCTCAACCTCGGCCTCTACCTCATGAACCTCTTCCCTGCCTTCGTTCTGACGAGGCTCATCATCATCAATTGGCTCAGTATCTCCTGAGCTCTGGGCATCCTGATCCGAAGTAGCATCATCCTCGAGAGCTACCTCAATCTGCTGTTGAAACTGAGTATCAGTGGCCGTCCCCTCATCCGTCTCCTGCTGATTTTCTTCCCGGGGCATGTTGATGCTCTGGCCCACTGACTCTCTATGAGGTGGCTGACCTGCCACTTGCACTGCCTGTTCTACATTCAATCCTTCCCTCTGATTGGCAAACAGTGATACCTCCTGCATACTCGGAGAATGTGCTCAAGATGGTGTATGCAAGGATTCCTCAATTCTTAGTGGCTCGAGTCGAACCAGCTCTTTTCCTCCTGGCTCTGGAGTCTGATCAACCTGCCTTCTCTGTCTAGCTACTGGCGATCTGTGATCTCCCATCAAATTGTATGTGAGGGGAATTGCTCTTCCCTTAAGTCGGCTGACATGCCTCTCTACCCAACTCCGTGTGAATGTTAAGACTGGAATACAAAGTGTATCCAAATCAGTAATCTCTGGCTCTGACCAATCCGGGAGTGGTAAAGGCGTATCCCTCACTGTTTCATAATCAGCCTGTACAACATTTATGTCTTCATCAATTTGGTCTGGCACTGGGGCAATCTCGCATTCTTTGAACATCACCAACGGTATCCAAGAAAACATTCTCATCCACTGCACTCGCCCAAAAGTCCTCAATCTGTGCCTTGTGTCTGAACTCTTCTGACAATATCCATCTAATGTTCTTGTGGGGATCGTAGTGCTGCCTGCTGGTATGGTAGGAAAGGTGGAAGAATTGGAGCTCGTTTTCTGCCTCCCTTGCTGCTTGTAGTGATGGGAAAATTTCGTCAGAATTCCCCATGGTAATTGGGAATCCAAGTCCACCTTTCTTCTTCTTCTTTTGAATCTTATCATAGGCAATAAGTTGCCTAGATATCTCCAGCATCAATATTCTGTTTGTGGGATACCAGGGCAATCTATAAGGATAAGAGGAAAATCCTTGCAGCCTTATGTAGGTAAACTTCGGAAATTGGATAAACCAACACCCGAACTTCTCAATCAACTCCTGTGCCTCCCTAGATATTATGTGGTGAGTCCTTTGCTACAAGGTCCTCATTATGCGCATGTTGAATCACAATTTGAACATCTTATTGTAATGTCCCCTTTATCACGAGCATCAGAATTGGGCGATTAGCCTATTTTCCTAACCCTTGTAGGCTAATAGTTCTAGATAGAGGGTTTCTC
Source organism: Sequoiadendron giganteum (assembly GCA_007115665.2). Classification (NCBI taxonomy): domain Eukaryota; kingdom Viridiplantae; phylum Streptophyta; class Pinopsida; order Cupressales; family Cupressaceae; genus Sequoiadendron; species Sequoiadendron giganteum. The sequence goes on from CM021102.1 coordinate 91,306,246, forward strand.
GGACGGGCACTTGGTCGTCAATTTGCAGTGTGGATCTCCGGAGTATGGTGACAGGGTGAATTGTTGCGTTTGACGTGATACTTGGGCTTGAATTTATGATACTCACCTTTTATTTCACCATCCTTGGCCTAGGGACCATGTGTCTTCAAAAGGAAGGGGTCACTTTCTATTTTTAAGTTACTATTCATTACTAAAGTGAAAAATGTTATAACTTAAGTGAATAGTGTTCACTTTAATGAATAGTGTTTTCTTTGTAAATTTATAAAAGGCAAGAGAGAAATTCGAATTGCTTCATTAGATGATCATTTTGGCTTGAAGAAAACTTGGGAGTGAAACTTGGAGGAAGAAGGAGGCTAGGGTTTCCTTATTTCTTGCAGTGGGTGAGCCTGGTGGAACTTGGTTCTTCGTTTGGAGCTGTTTGAGGGTGTGAAACACCACCTTAAAGTTGCTGATCTGTATTTTGCTGCTTCTTTGGATATCTACTTGCTGGTTTGCAGGTTGTTTTGAGCTTGGGTTTGAGTGTTTCCAGTTGTCATTGTCTCCAATCACGATTATACAAGAGCTGTTCGCGCTTGAGAAGTTTTTGGGACTGTTTTTTGAAGCTACAGCCAGCCGCTTTTTCTTGAGGGTTAGATCAACAAAAGAAGAAAGGAAACGCCTATCTTGAGTGGCTGCAACTTCACCCCAAGGGGGCGCCCTTACCCTAAGAAGCTTTCCATTACGGTTTTTGGTGGGAGAAGTTCATCTTCGAAAAGTAATCAGCATTTCTTTGGGCGTGGGTACTGTAGCAAGTCACTATTCACAGTGAAGTTTGGTTGTAAGTTAAAATGCAGTCTAAGATATTGTTAGCTTGAAATCTGATGTAAGTCATATGTTGTAAGTTCCTTATTATGTAATGAAGAAACTATATTTAGACATTGAAATGAGCAATGTACTCAAGTTATTAGCTTAGTTTATTTGAAGCTTTCATGGTATGCATATGCTCTTTATGTATCATTCTAGTATTTCTAGCAAACAAACTTAGAAGCACAAAAAGAGAAATTAAACCAAAACAAAATCAGACCTACGAAACTCAGTGAGAAACGAATCAGCAGAGTGTTGGTACACTACAGTGGTATCAGAGCGGTTTCTTGCCAACCTGTTGGATGAGTTTCAGCTGCAAAAGTTTTAGTTGTGGTTCATGGCTACACATGGAAAACAATGGAATGCCATATTAAAGCAGTTGGATACCATAGCGAAGGAGTCAAGTCAGATTTCAAAAAGGATTAATAAAATGCTTTCAGACCCAAATTTAGAGCAGCACATATTATCCTTCTTCAGGTCTAGATCACAAAACAAAAAGGAGAGAGAAGAGGCATCTATAGAAGAAACTTCTAAAAATCTCTACAATGAATTTGCAGTAGTTAGTGATCAGCCTATTGATGATCCTAAGGATCTCTACAATGAATTTGCAGCAGTTAGTGATCAGCCTATTGATGATCCTAAGGAGAGTACAAAATAGATTTGCCAAGAGGAAGATTTGGGTCACATGACACTTCATGATGGCGTCAAGGTTGAAGAAAAGAAAAAGTGGGTCGAAGTTGAATCAATTACATTAGAGCAGCAACAAGAAGGTCAGATTTCTTGTGATACTTCATTATTTGAGTCTAGCATTACTTCAACCTATCATGACAAGGAATCGGATTGTGGTTCGGTGGACGATATTCACACATTTGAAAGTCCATTGAAGGCCCAAGATATTGAGGAGAATGTGAAAATTGATCTTCTACTTAGTGGAGTAGCCACTAGTGTTGTGACTACACCATTTGGTAGACATGAAGATATCAAGCATATGAGGGATGGTTTTGTATATTTTGGCAGCGAAGAGGTAAGGAGGTCCGAAAAGTTGAACGAAGGATGGTTGCAAAAAGCCAAGGAGGCTAGATTAGTCGCTGCCAATGCGAGACAACACCTTCAAAAGGTAAAAGATAAAGTCAATCTCATCGACATAGCAAGACAAAAGGGAATAGATAACCTTAGAGGACTCCTTATGCAGAGAAGGGATGCACCTTGTTCTAATGACAGTGATGAGGTTGGTAAGCCTGGGCAATCGAAGAACCTGGTGAAGATTCCAGACATGGGTAAACAAGAACAGTTAGAGGCTTCATCATATGGTGCAGAGGTTGTTCGTAGTTTGGAGACTAAGTTGAAAGTGAAGGAGGATGGGATTATTGCGGCATTATCTTATCATGACAGGATGCACAAATTAATTGAGGATCATCTTTGGGCAGTCCAGTTAGAGAGAAGACAAAAAGGGACTAGAGCTGGATCTTCTCATGATGCTTTGCAGATTGTCAAAGAAGGTATGGAAACAATGAAGGTGAATTATTTGAACCTTCTTTCAGACAGAGACACCCTACTTAGCCTTGTTGGGATCTGTTCGGATTCCTTGATGAGGGAAGAAGAGGAAGCTAAAGAGCTCTCTCTAAAGCTTGAGGACGTTAGGGGTTCTTTGGTGAGCACTCAATTAGCACAACCAGGAGAGTTTCACCTCGATTGCAACATGAGGTATGCTCATCCGCTCGTTTTCATCCCACATACACAGGATTTGACGATGACTTTGATGGCACAGAGAAGTGGGTGGAATAAGGAGTGCTCTAGTTAGCTCTGGTATGACTTGTCTCCGACTTCAGGAGATAATGTCGGGTTTAGCAGGTTCTCTACTTTATTCTCCCTTGCTGATTATCATTTGATTCAAGACTTAGAGACTTGCTGCAAGTTGGAAAAAGGGTATATCCGAGTGGCGCCACTGAAGTCAGATGGTGTTGAGGTTGATAGATTTTTCAGTTTATCCATGCGACTCAAGTATGATACCTGAGGTGTATCAGCACAGTGTTTGGAATTGGCATGGTTTATTGAGTTGGGATCCAAGTGGAGGTAGAGTCAGCACTGCCGTTTGGAGGGGTGCCAGTGTATTGCTTCACCACTTCTGGTATGGTGGAGTTAGGATCAGAGTTGAGAGCATCTTGAATGATACCCAACGAAAACTCACGCTTTCACAACGAAGATTAGCTCGTAGCCTACAACAACATGAAACTACGGGGGCTACACATGTGCAAGATGCTACTATTGAGTTGTTACATGAAAGTACTCAGGAATTGGGTACTAATGGTGCAGTATTTGGCATGGATTCATGTCATGGTGAGTCTAATTTTCCAGATCAGGCCTTAGAGAACAAGTTTGATGATTCATGTGTTGACATAGAACCATAGGATCGTGAGTTGGATGGTGATACAGTTACATTGGAAGAGGAAGTGTGTGAAGATACTGTTATATCAGCAGTTTCTACCTTATCCGATGAGCCATCTGTTGAGGTACATAGCAGCAGTACCTTAGTTGTTGATGTGTGCATTGAGGATAGCACACATGATGTTGCTGATCATGAGGTGAGTGATGAGGACTCAACCTCTTACTATAGTACAGATTTGGGTGGAAATGACAAGTCACAGGGGTATCATCATCTGACAGGGCAGTTGAAAGTTAGTGATAATATGATTGTTACAGCCTTGGAGCATTTTGATGTTGCTCAACAGATGTTGGCAACCTATGGTTGGAGTACTCTTATGTCAGATGAGCACGGTGACAACAGTCTTTCCCTTGAAGAGTTCCATACACTACGAGAAGCTATTGGATTAATGAAACATAATTATTTGAAGTTACTTGCTGATAAGAACTATCTTCTCGAGTGGGATGGTATTTGCTATGATGCACTGAAGGGAAAAGAAGAGGAGGTTGACAAGCTCACTCATGAGCCTGAGGTGACTATGGACTCATTGCACAGTGCCCAGTTGATCCTTCGGGAGTCAACGTCACGGTTGGAGGAGCTTACCGTGGAGTTCAGTTTGGCACAGTCTACATTAGCTGCAGTTACAGTACAGTTTCCTACAGTGGCAGTTGGTCATGATTTGACCTCTACGGGTTGTAATGAGGATGTGGTAACATCCATTCCGGATACAGGGCCAGTTGACTCCGTTGAGCTGAGTACTTTGGTTGAGAGCAGCAGAAAACCACATGTTACATTAGGCTCTTTGGTGGTCAGTACTATGACAAATGACGCAGGTTCGACAGTTGATAGCTCTTGTGTGGCTGTGGTGGATTCCCTTGAGAGTTGTGTGTCAGTACACGAGGCTACTCCATCATCTTCACAGGGGACTCGCAGAGTATCTTTGGGTTGGGAGTATGGCCCTCATGTTGATTTGTTTCCCTCTCTTGGAAGCAAATCTAATACATCATCCCATGCAGCTGATTTTGGATGCCAGCTTGTTGTGACTCAGAGTCAGAGTGATCAGCTGTAGGTTCCTGAGGATAAGGTTGATTCAGCCTTACATCGTTTTGACTATAGGAGTTTGGAACTATCTCCTGATTCCAGTATTGCTAGAGATGAGCCATTGACCGAGGTGGAAGTGTTGCATCACAACTACATAGTGTGGAGTGCTCATCACTTCTCTTTTGATCCACACCCAGAGGACTTGTTGATGCGTCAATGTGGAATGGCTCAGGGTTTATGCCATTCATTATGGGGTGGAGAGTTACCATCTTCAGAAGATGGGATTAGAGGCTGCAAGTACCTGACTCAGTTGTTTGCAAAGGATTACTTGCAAGGTCAACAATCAGTTATCCACCATGCTAATATGTATCCGACAAGGGTTGCTACTTTTATGTCACAGGGATTACATTCAAGTACAGTGTTACAGAGTGACTGTGGTGTCAATTGGCATGATGGTTGGGTTAATTATTGCATCCATGGGTGTTTAACGGAGGACAGAGAGAGATTTGGCTTAGAGGATGCTTCTAGATATTCCTATCTCTGCATGATAGATGGATGTGAGTTCAGATTGTTTTGGGATCCAGGTGGTGACAGGTATACTACTGAATATGGGATGGGTCCCATTGGGTTACTTCACCACTCACAGCATGATGAAGTTGGGGATAGTAGAGCGCGGCGGAAGTCGGACGAAGGTAGACACGACAAACATTCATTTTGGGTTTGGGATCCAGGAATATTTGGCGCAATTGCGTTTATGCTAGTGCTTTCGGAGTTAGTTGGTGATGCATGGGACATTTTATAGTTCTTCTTTTGGGCCTTCCAAGGAGTGAGGTTTCTTTGTAGTAGAGATTGCTTGGGGACAAGCAATTTCAGGGAGGGCGGACTGTAATGTCCCCTTTATCACGAGCATCAGAGTTGGGGGATTAGCCTATTTTCCTGACCCTTGTAGGCTAATAGTTCTAGATAGAGGGTTTCTCGGACGGGCACTTGCTCGTCAATTTGCAGTGTGGATCTCCAGAGTATGGTGACAGGGTGAATTGTTGTGTTTGGCATGATACTTGGGCTTGAATTTATGATACTCACCTTTTATTTCACCATCCTTGGCCTAGGGACCATGTGTCTTCAAAAGGAAGGGGTCACTTTCTATTTTTAAGTTACTATTCATTACTAAAGTGAAAAATGTTATAACTTAAGTGAATAGTGTTTCCTTTGTAAATTTATAAAAGGCAAGAGAGAAATTCGAATTGCTTCATTAGATGATCATTTTGGCTTGAAGAAAACTTGGGAGTGAAGCTTGGAGGAAGAAGGAGGCTAGGGTTTCTTTATTTCTTGCAGTGGGTGAGCCTGGTGGGGCTTTGTTCTTCGTTTGGAGCTGTTTAAGGGTGTGAAACACAAAAAGAGAAATTAAACCAAAACAAAATCAGACCTACGAAACTCAGTGAGAAACGAATCAGCAGAGTGTCGGTACACCACACTTATCCATCCTTTGAAGATTGCACCAACTTTGTTAGAGTTGTCCGAAGGGGAGACGAAACAAAGTTTGGTTTGAAGATTGTCAAAGTCAGTCCTTGCATTCCATCTTGTAGAGATAGATTGTATAATTCCTACCCCTACTCCCTTTAAATTCAGTATTTTCTTGGTTAGTTTAGACATCAGAACATTATAGTCAAATCTTTCATCTGCTTGACAAAATCGAACAATTATGTAAGTCCCCTTGGAATACCCAACATATTCACATCAACCAACTGATTCTATTCGCACTAAAAGGAACCTTGGAGTTGAATGCATGAACTTTCACGCAATCTTAGCATGCGGGATACTTTGATCAAGAGAGAATAGAGTGATCGTTGGACATTTTATTCTGTGTTGGTGTTGTCATAAAACACACGTCAACAGGAAGTAGCATGCTTCTTTTCTTCATGATGTGATGCTCCCCCTATTTGTCAAGCTCCCTCTTCACATCAATAGCATCATTCTTCCTTTTCCTATAACTCTACCTTGTTGTAACTCTCTGATGAGGGTGCAACCCAAGACACAAGAAAATCACACAGAAAAACCAGAGATTCTTATTATTTTCAAAATATGAAATTCTTACATGCAGAGGATCTCCAATCCTCGAGTTCTGCAATACATGCAAATTACATAAAAGAAATTACAGAAATTCCCCTATTCGCAACATGCGATCTTCTTTCCCCAAAAACTACCCACAAAAATCAGAAACTACCCCATAAATAGCCCAATTCTCCGTTTGGAGCCAAAAACAACATTCTAATTATGCATAAACTTCCGGAAGCCCTAACTCAAGATCTAACCGTCGGATCTTCAATGATAATATCTTTTCGGAAAGGTCTTGCGAAAATGAAGTGTCAAAAAGTGGGGCCTAAAGGTTAACCACTTTCGTTTTCCGCCAATTTTCGGGCCCATCCGGAGCCTTTATGTCCCTCAAAATTAGCTCCGAAGATTTTGTAGGGCAAAAAGCAGAAACTGAAACTTGAATAACTTTTGAACCGGGAATGATCTTTGCCTGATTCTTTTACCAAAGTGTTTATTATTCTGTCCTGAAGCTTCCCTTAAATTTTTGTCTTCTCATGCCTTCAAAATCATACCTGCTAAAAATAGCAGTCGGGCAGAAAAAGCAGAAAAGCAATTCTGAAAGTTGAGAATTCTTCTTCGACGAAAAGGGTACCTAGAAATGCAAAAACATCTACAAAAAAAAATCTAAATGAAAGTAAATATATTTTTGGGTGATGTAGGATTGCCCTTACACCACTGGATGCTCCTGCATCACTCTCCCTCTTTCTATAACTCTCCCCTTTTTACATAATGATAAAGGGATGTTCATTATACTTCCATCCATGTCTTCTATGGCATCATTACATCAATAGGAACTCCTTTAATGTGAAGTCAAACATAACCATCCAACTTTCCACTATCAATTTCTTTTGCTTTTGCCAACACATGCTTGTGTTTTCTAGCAACATTGTCAAATGCAAATATATGAGCATACTCTTTAGGCAAAGACTTCTTTGGATTGTTCTCATCCTCCTATCAAGCTTTTGGAAATCTATCTCATTAAGTTTAGTCTTACAAACATCTTTATCATGATTTCTTCCTTCTCCTATTGTCTCAAGTCTTCTAGACTCTTTATTATCTTGAAATTTAATTCTCCTTCACTCCATATGGTAACTTTCTAATGGTATAATCAAACAAAATTCTTTCACTACTACTACAGTAGCATTCTCATTCTTCCCTCCAACCATATCTTCCCTTTATCTAATATTCTATGAGACTTCATCCTTTGAGTTGTCTTCTCCACAGATCTAAAAGATAATGCAATGATTAGCTCCCCCTAAACTTGTACTTCTCCTTATGAACTTAGTGATACCACTTGTGCATGAAATGCAGTTTGCACAAGCATAGATTCTTCCTTCTCTTGCTCTTGCTTCCTCTTCCAAAATTTTATAGGTTCTTTCCTTTTCTTTCTTAGGGTATCCACTTTCTTGTTTTGTTTAGGTTTCACAAAACAACTTCTACAAAATCGTGTTGTATGCCCAAAGTTGTCGCATTTATAACATATGATGTTGTAATTTCTATTCTTGGTCAAACAAAAATTTCTTGCATGTGTCCAACAATATATTGCTTTATGTCCAAAGTTATTACAAGAATAGCAATAACCATAGAAATAATGTTGAAACCTGGTCATTTGCACCTACCTTGGAGGAAAGGACTTTCAAAATTTGTTCTTAATATCTTTTGGAGGGATGTAGGTCTTCTATGGGATTTGATTTTCTTCCTTCTTGTTGTCTTCCCTTATGGGACTGTTGAGAGCATGTGCATAGCCTTTTGGCCTTTCTCCATTTGCCTTCTTTGAGGATTGTGTGGTTTTTGAGCTTTGACCTTCTTCATAACCAATACCACTCTTATTGTAAGTTGGCCTTCAAGAATCGATAATAGTATCGAACATTTTGGTACTCTTCTCATTCCTCATGTCTTTGTTCAATTGAGCACTTGCTTTCTCCAATTCCTTTCTCAAGGAGACAATTTCAGAATCTAACCTTTCACAATTTTCTTCCTTTTTCTCTAATTAGATTCTCATTTCCTCTTTAATCCTCTCTCCTCCAATTTGAATTTTTAGCTTGACAATTATCTTCTCGGATTCTTCAAGGCTCCATACTAACTTTACATTAGAATCATTGTCCTCTTGAAGTTGTAGCTTTAGTTTTTGGTTCTTCTTTGTAAGCCTCTTGATCTCATCTAGTGCACAGATGAGTTCTTCCAAATCAACTTCGGCATCCATTTCGTCATACTCTTCTTCTAGATCCATTTATTCTTTTCTTTCACTCACAAAGTCGTCTTTTCTTTCGAAGATATCATCTTTTGTTTATGTTTCCATGTGTGTTCCATTTGTCACCCCATCACTTTTGCTTGCTTCTTTGTCATCACTTGCATTTGGTTTTGTTGATAGTTGATCAATGCTCTGCTTGGTATTTCCTTTTGCATATTGCATCCTTGACTATAATAACATTATTCTATCATTGTGGTTTTCTAATTTCTTTATGCTTCCCTTTAGATTCCTTAATCTTGGGTGGCTATCTCCATGGCCAAATCTTACATTTTTTAAATATCAACTAATTGGTTTACATAAAACTATCTAAATTAAAATATTCTCCATGAGCAATGATAGTATTAGGGCATCTGTTAATGGGGTGAGAGACCCTAAGATAAGTCGGCTAGTGGCTTGTTGTTCCCCATCTAGGAAAGGTAGTATGAAGCTTAATTTCAATGGTGCCTCTAAGGGAAATTTTGGGGTGGTTGGTGTGGGGAGCACAATCCAAAGTGAAAAAGGATCTCTTATCATGGCCAATGGAAAGTATATCCCTAGTGTAACTAACAATGAAGCAAAACCTTTAGCTCTAGAAGAGAATCTTAAGCTAAGACATATTATGAAGATCAAGGACTTAGAAGTTGAAGGCAATGCCTAAGCAATCATCAATGAGATGATAAAAGGCCATACTTCTAGTTGGAAACTTTAACATGTCCTACAAGAAGTGAAAAAACTCTTTGGATCTTTTGACAAAATATGTACTTTAAACAAGATTTCTAGGAATGAACAGAGTGGTGGAATTTTTTGTCTATTCAGAGAGTTTTTGTCCCACATTTTTAAAGTGATAAAGCTCATGTATTGATGAGTAGCCAAGGCTTGGCCCCTCTCCATCATTAATCTCCTAAAACTTTGTGTTTTGATTTTCTTCAATTATTTCTAAACAAATATTGGTTAGCTTTCTTGGAGGAGATCAATAATCTTTTTGAAATGATTGAGATGATAGGATATAATTTCTGCTTGGTAGTGAAGCTGCCACATGCCAAAGTACAGAGCTTGGCTAGTGCTTGGAGGTCGATAATGGTCTTCAGCATATACATTCCTCATCCTTTTCTTGTTCAATGTGTGTATGATTTGGATTTTTAATCAAAGACAATTGCTTTTTCTTTCTCCTAGCTTGTTATGGCAGCTAAAAAGTGTCTTTTGAAATTCTTTTGTCAACTAAGAGATTGGATATGCTTTTTTCTTATGTGAGAAAGGAAGATGCAAAGCTTTTCAAGTGTATTTCAGGGGAAAATCTAGCTACCATGGAGGCCAAGTGCATTAATTCCTCTATGGTCAAATGCTTTATTTTGAATCTTGCAAAGCATATTGTGGACACAATTTATTCATCCGAATTGAAGTAATCATGCTTCAAAACAAATTTTTACTTGAGCCTAGATTTTATAGAGCAGTAAGAGGTGTCAAGTATGACTATTTGAGAAATTGTGTGCATCCTAGTGTAATGTCCCTTTTTCAATTGATTCCAACATTCTTGGAAAGTTCCAAGATTCTTAGTGAGTGTCGGCTTTATCAAAACAATTTTCTGACAATGGCAGAATGTTACAAGAGTGAAGATGAATACGATAGTTTTTCAAAGTGTAGATCCAACTTTCAGGGAGCATTCCACACTTCTTGGAGATTTCAAACATCTTAAGAGAGCACCAATTTTCCTAAGACCTTGGGATGTGTGGATATAAGTAATTAAATAAATAATTAATATTATCTTAAGGTGACTTTATATTATAAAGGCAACTTATGTTTATTTATTTTAAAGAAGGGTGTATTATAAAAACAACACACAAAAAGCTAACAAAGATTGCATAAAAATCTATTAAGAAATAAGGAGAAAAAGAATCCTTACATAGGATTACAAATATCTTATCCACAAAGGATAAGGATGACAACTCATAGAAAAATATATAAAGTCAACATGACTTTATTAAAGAAGATTCTAAAAGTCTATCCTAAAAGAAAATTGACCATTACAATATAAAACATTTTTTTAATATCCTCCCTTAATGATCATTCTACTAACTACAACAAGCTTATTCCGAAATTTTACAAATTTGTTAGGACTCAAGGACTTGGTAAGAATGTTTGTAGTCTAGTCCTCAATTGGACAATACTGCAACATTATTGATCCATCTTCTATAAGTTTTCTGATGAAATGACAATGAAGCTCCACATGATTGGTACGCTTGTGGAAGATTGGATTCTTAGCAAGCTTTAGCACCCCTTGATTGTGACAATACAAGGGTGAAGGCCCTGCTTGAAACATTTGCATGTCTGAGAGCATTCTTTGAAGCCATATTGCCTCACATGTTGCTTTGACGGTTCCTCGATACTCTACTTCTATCGAGGAAAGAGCTACTCCCTACTGCTTCTTACTGGTCCAAGTGACCACCCATACCGAGACTAAAAACATATCCAGAAGTGGATTTCCTATTGCCAAAAGAACATGCCCAATTTGAATCTATGAACCCAACCAACCTAGGATCTTTGCTTCTACTATACAAAATGCCAATGTCAATTGTCCCTTTCACATATCTCTAAGTTACCGGTTCGGTTTTGGGTTCGGGTTCAAGTTCGAGAACCCGGTTCGCCGGTTCGGGATTTTTTTTTTTTTGTTTTGGATTCGGTAATACAAAAACATATAAAAATCAGAAATATATACAGATTTGCAGCAGTAATTAAGTTCAGAATACACCACCATATTAATAGTTAAATAACATAGCAAAAATGAAAAATACACCACCATTTTATACTCAAATCATCAAAGTTCAAACATAAAAATGTAAAGTGTTTACAATCAGCCATTAATAATTAATAATTATTGATCATTGATCAATCTGAGTCATATGGGTCATCAAAAAAAGCAGCATCATCATCATCATTAGATGCTACATTATGTGTAGAACCACAAATAGCATTAGTGGCACTCGCACAAGCACTGCCACTAGCACTGACACTACCACTCTCATGCTCAGCGGTTGCTTCAGGCTCATAGTCATCATCAATATCAAGTGCAGCTAAGTGACTTGTGGAAGCATCCAAGTCAAGCTGCTCTGGCTCAATATCCCACCTCCTTGTGTCTCCTTCTTTGTAGGAAACTTGCTTGTGTGTAAGGAGGCGCAAGTTTGAATGCACATACACCAAGTCCTCTGCCTTTTTCGAATGTAGCCTATTGCGTTTTATTGAGTGGATGAAGGAGTATGTGCTCCAATTCCTCTCAGAAGAAGATGAACTAGCAACCTATTAAGACCAAATTAAATAGTTAGGAGTTACAAAATTTAAGTTGATTTAACTAAACAAAAATATTAATTAATAATTTAATATAAATATAAATTTAAAATTAAAATTAAAATTACAAAATATAAAACTTACTTGGGATAAAAATTTTATTGCAATAGGTTGGAGGTGCCTGTATTCTTGCCCATGGAAGTACCACCAACTATGAGCATCCACCCTAACCTTGTCTCGAACAGCATCAAGATTATGATCAACAGTACCAGAGCATGCAAAAGCCATGAACTCAGCCCTCACTCGATCACGTTGGTCACGATCAGTGAAGAGTCTACGAATTGCTGCCTTGTACCCTTGACCCACTTCAACATCCCTATATGGAGCAACTCTTGCTGAAGCAGAAAGTATCTCTGGACTATAATATTTGGGACTCAATGCAAAAGCAAGAAGATGCAATGGAATGGTCATTTTGTTCCATCTATCAACAATGATTTCTTGTAGCTCTTTGAAGAACTTTTCTTCGGGATCTTCCTCTTTTGCATTGATGATGATTTTCATCTTCTCAATCATTGAGTCGATACCATCATATACTTCACCCAAACAAGGTCTATCCATGTCAGTGTAACGGATCATGCTCAATATGGGCTCAGTGAAACTGACGAGATACTCAACAAGGTCCCACCAACTATCATCTAGGATCCTTTGCTTGATCCTATTTGCCCTTTCACTGGTAGATTGCCTCCATATGGCCCAATTAGGGCTGATTACCATTGTAGAGAGTGCCTCACGAACCTTTATAAGGCGTCTCAACACAATTGTGTTGGAGGCAAAACGAGTCTCGGCAACCTGTTTGAAAATCAAAATTAAAACTAAAATATAATTTAAATTTACAAAATCAAAATTTAAAATTAACAAAAAATTAAAAAATTAAAAAAATTAAAAATAAAGAGAATTAACTTACCTTCAACAACTCCAATTTTGAGAATTGTCTAAATATTCCTTGTGTCATATGGTGGTTGGTGACAAACATTTGAATGTCTTCACCCTCAGCATACACCTATTTGATCCATTCAATTTTGGATCGTTTTTTGTAGCATTAGATTAAGGGAGTGGACAGCACAAGGTGTCCAAAAAATGTGTGGATACTTCTCCTCAACCAATAACCCAGCAGCCCTACAATTTTTGGCATTATTAGTTACAACTTGCACAACATTTTTATGGCCCACTTCTTCAATAGCTTGGCAAATGATGTTAGCAATAAATGGACCATCCTTCACCTGTCCTTCACAATCCACTGCTCTCAAAAACATTGCCCCTTTAGGGGACACAAAAATAACATTGATCAATGGGCGATTTTTTGCATCTTTCCATCCATCAGAAACAATGGTCACCCCTGTTTCGATCCACGAATCCCTTATGGGCTTCAAAGAGTCTACTACATGTTTCACCTCTTTCTCCAATAAGGTGCAACGAACCTTCTCAAAACCTGGGCCCTTATACCCCTTTGGAGCCTCATTAATAGATTTCACCATTTTTTGCCAATATGGTGAACGAACAACATTGAATGCCAATCCATTGGCATAGACACATCTTGCTATGTCTTGATCAGCAATCTCTCTTGCCTCATTCTGAAATGAAGCTTCCAACGGTCCCTTAGATCTTTTATTTGAAGAGGGTGTGGTTTGCTCTTGAGGGATGTCCATAAATGGATGGCTTCCTGTAGGTGGAAAATAAGAAGGCGGTGTAGGGGGTTTCATGAAACGAGATCCTTTCTTCAAAGGATGGCTTGTTTTACCACTGGCTGCTCTTTGGTCTGCCTTTTCTTGCTCAGCAATATATTTCAACACTATATATCTGGAATGCCTTTCTCATCTTCACCTGGACAATTTTTTATGCCTGTTTCAGAGATCCCACACAAGTGCCCTTTCACTCAACTGTATGAGCTCGAATACTGAACATGGCAATGACTACAAATCCAAACATATCCTCCACCACCTGGAAGTTGTTGAACCATTTCTACATATTTCCAAAGGGGAGAGTTTGGGTTTGTTTTGAAACGAGATTGGCTTGAGCCTGAGGAGGTACCAGTTGCCATTGTAATATGGAATACCTAAGGCACAACATATTGAAATTTTGGTATTGATTGATTAATTGAATTTGAAACTAACAGACTTAATTAATTTCAAAAAATGAAAAAATTGAACATGTGTTATAGACATTTAGAGGAATGAAAAGTAAAACAAAACTAAAACTAAAAAACAAAACAAAAGAGTTGAAGTTGTAATGTCCCCTTCCAGTTGACATCTCTCAGTGCTTGAGATTAGCCTATTATGTGACCCTCATAGGCTGATAGGGTGGATAGAGGGTCTGGTTGAGGCTTGGCTTGGCTTCTGTTGGCAGAATCTTTCAGTTGGCTTTCATTCCGAGTTGTTCGGACACCATTTGCTTGACTTACTATTTGTAGTAAGTGGAGACACTCAGCAGAGCACTCCTGCTATTTTTAGCAGTATGTTGTGGTCGTGTGCGGATTCAGTCACTTATCATCTGGCTTCAGACGGTTCGTCATTTGGACCTGCTTTGAGAGAGATATTAAATTTGTTTGCTAAAATAAATATTAATTAATTAAAAGTTATATTATAAAGTTATAATATAATTAAATATTATAACTTAAGTGACTTAAAGGAAGGGGTCGACCAACATGAGGAAGGGGCCACTTTTCAATTATATTTTATAATTAAAAGTGCGTGCAAACTATGGAAATATTAAAAGATGAATTCAACTTTTATTTAAATGATGCCTTTGTGAGAAAAGTCGACCTTCTTGAGGATATAAGGGTTTTCCATTGTGAAAGATAGTATTATGTTATGAAAATCGACTTTAATCACTTATTCCTTCAGAGAACGGAGCCAAGGGTTTCAGTTATCTGTTTTGCATTGGAGAACGAGCCATCTTCAGTGTTGCAGTTTAGAGGCTGTGAAATATCAGCTGATTCATTGCTTATCAGAGAAATAGCTTCATCCAGAAGTTATTACAGAGCTTATTCAGAGATCACATCTTTAGAGTTTGAATCCCGCAATCAACAAACAGAGAGATATTCAAGGGCGCCTATCTTACTCACATCTGGCATCTTGATCAGGGGGATACAGATTTCTTTGTTGCTGCTGGCCGTACATTTGCTACTGCTAGGGCCGCACCTTCAAGTACAGGCCGTACTTTCTGCCTTGGGAAAAATGCCTCATCCTTTTGCTTTCTGACTTCACCATTTGGGGCGCCAATACCTCTGGAGTCTTTTGCAAGCATCTGGCGGAGGGAGAAGTGTTTATTCATGCTGGCCGTACTAATCTACCTCATTCTGGAGCGCCTGTAATCAGCAAATCAGGTTTTTAATAAATGTGATCAGCTTTGCCTTTTAATTTGCATGTTAGGGTTTGAAATTTGTAAACACAGTGAAAGTGAAATAAAACAATTGGTTATCGATTCGGAGATTCAATTCTGTCAGTTTTCAGCTTATAGAATTTATATTAGATTTTTAAAGCAATTTCTTCAAAAATCGCATTTCTTCTATTATTGCAAAAAACACAAAGAAAACCAAAACAAGCAATTTTCAGAAACAGTGAGAATAGGGGTTTCTACAGAAGTCCATTTGTTTAAAAAAATGTAAAAAAAATAATCCAAAAACTTCAAAACACCTACCTGTTGACGTGCTTTTTATGACAACGCCAGCATAGAATAAAGTTGTCCAACGGTCACTCTATTCTCTCTTGATCAAAGTGTCCCACATGCTAAGATTGCTTGAAAGTTCATGTGTTCGACTCCAAGGTTCCTTTTATCGCGAATAGACTCAGTTGGTTGATGTGTTTTGCTGGTTATTTCAAGGGGACTTACGTAGTTGTTCGATTCTGTGAAGCAATTAGGACATGAATGATTTGGCAATATTGTTCTGGTATCTAGACTGACTCGGAAAATGCAGAATTTAAAGGGGATAGGGATAGGAATTCTACAATCTACTCCTAAAGGGTGGAATGTAAAGATCAATTCGAACAATCTTCAAACCAGACTCCGCTTTGCCTCCCTCCGGACAACTTCCACAAAGTTGGTGCAATCTTCAAAGGATGAGAAAATATTCAAACCATGACACAACATGTTCATACCATCACAACGATGCATATGGACATATGAGTCACAATCGAAGTTAAGCGCTATTACTCCAGTTGACCACGCAAGGCGAACTCACCGTCAGCCAGTCCGCTAGTGGTATGGACGAGAAGACTTGCTCAAATGAAACACCACATTCCACAGCTAACAACTACTTGCATGAAATAAAAATCTATTTTACTCTATCTACCTTGAATTGGAAAGACGAAATGGCCTTGCTAGCTACTCATAACAAAGAAGAAATCACCAAGCAATGAAACTCTTTGTATTATGAAAAGTGTTCACAACAACCTTTTACAAAACTTTCAAAGGAAAGTTTTCTTCCCTCCTCAATCTAAAGCTAACTTCTAAGCTAAATGCTATATGCCTTCTACTCTCTAGCTCTGATCCAATTCCAATTCTAATCTCTATCTAATATGTTACAAATGAGGGGGGATGCCCCTTTTATAATAAGTCCAATTCAGTGGACGGTTTAGATCGAATTACAATGAAGGGCTCAGATCGAGCCACCTATGCCCTAATTAGGGTTTCTGCCCTAAAAACCGCCACAGAGAGGAGTGGGCAATGAATGCACAGAATATTCTCCACTCCCCTGCAGGAATCATAATGAGCAATTAATGCCCACTACCACCATCAAGAAGATCCTCATCTATGAGAGCGTTCCCACTGGCCTTCTCCCGGATAGCAAACTCGATCAACCGGGCCAATACTGCTTCAACCTCCTGTGCAGAGATCGGTGGAATATGGTTGAGCTGGAACTCCAAGACTGCTACCGTCTGTCCGTATCTGGTGTAAGATTTCCTCCATGTCACTAAGGCGTCCTGGGTATGCTGAATTATACTAGAGAATGTGGAGACATTCTCAAAGTCATCCAGGACAAGTGACCTCGCAGCTGAGAAGAATGGAGGCAGTCTACTTTTCAAGCCATCAGCAGTTATCTCCTCTGGGACCAACTTTCTAGCAAATATGGCTTCTAATGTATTGAGGACTCCCCCCAAGATGTTGCCCATTGCTTTCCTCACTTTAGCTGAATCTGCCCTTGCTGCGTCGTGAAATCCACGGCCTGTGACCACCGAGGAGTACCAACTGGTGAAATCATACCTATCACCTCTCTGAATTACACCTCCATCCACCAAGGTTTCTAGAGGTATATGCATCAAAGCCCCCAAACGAAGTACAGTCTTCGTTTGATAGATGCGAGTATCACCCCAGGCCTGATCTACTATATCCATCCGTGCCAAAATACTTGAGGCCTGTCGATAAGCATCGGTGAGGTCCTCCATGAATTTCCCTGTCTCAGTATGAACACGGCTAACCCACTTGTCTGCCTCCGTTTCCATTTTCTTCAAATCCTCTAAGGCAACAACTGACTCCTTCGGAAGCTCTGATGGACGTTCTACTGCTGGGTTTGCTGGTTCACCTGGATGTGCTAGATTTTGCATATATCCTATCAAGGTTTTGTGCTCCTTCTTCAATTTCTTATACTTCCCCTCCGTGCGGAGCAACTGATCCTTCAATGCCTGATAGGAGTTATCGAACTCCTCGATAACTTGGGCTCCCGTAGGACGACCCAACTCTACTGTGGTGATCACGTAATTTTCGGGCCTCTCCTCGGTTCGATCACAATCTTCCCTCGGAATAGCCACCTGAAGCGTGCGAGAGCCTGACTCGTCAGTCGAGATCTTTGAAAACTTTCGGGCCCTTTTCTTCTCTGGTGGCGCACTGATCCTCCTGAGGAACTCCTCCATCTCAATGGCCGGATCCGTATCATCCTCGGGTTCTCTCCTCATTCTGTCGGAAAGCCAATCAGGCACTGTCTGCTGTGGATTACAAATGACAAGGGGCTGTTCTTCTGTTGCCTCCATCTCGTGCACTTCCTCCCTTCTTGCACTGGTTTGCTCAGGCTCATCCTCCTCTATAAGCTGGGTATCTCCCGACCCTTGGGTCCCCTGTTCTGTGTTTTCTTCTTCTTCCAAAGCCGTGTCCAACATCTGCTGAAAATGGGTGTCGGCCATTGTTTCCTCTTCCTCCTCCTGTTGGCCGCCCCTGGATAGACTGACACTAGCTGATTCCGGGCGTTGGGCTGATCTACCTCCTCAAGTCCCCGCTCTTCCTCCAATCCTGCCCTCTGATCGGCAAATAATGAAACCACTCTCAAACTCGAAGACTGAGTTTGTGAGTGCACGGGTGATGCTTGTTCTATCCTCAACGGTATCGGTTGGGTTGGCACTTCCACTTGTGCCCTCGATGTCTGAGCAATTTGTTTCCCCTTTTTTACCGATAACGGCCTTGGGTCACCCATCAAGCTATAAGTAAGGGCGATCGACTTGCTCTTGAGTCTGCATACATGTCTGTCGACCCAAGTCCTGGTAAAAGTCATCACCGGGATAGAAAGCGTGTCCAAGTCCATGATCTCTGGCTCGGACCAATCAGGTGGTGGGACAGGAGTATCCCTAACTGAACCATAGTCGGGTTGCATAACGTTGACATCCTCCTCCACTTGGTCGGGAACTGGAATAATCTCACATTCTCTAATCAACTTGAGAGGAAGTCTGGAAAACATCCTTCTTCTTATCTCAGCCTCATCCACTGCATTTGCCCAAAAGTCCTCCAGATGAGCTCTGTGCCGGTATTCAACGTTCTGTATCATCCGGATGTTCCTGTAAGGATCGAAATCCTGCCTGCCTGTGTGATATGACAAATGATAAGATTGCAGCTCGTCCTCTGCCTCTCGGGCTGCCTGCAAAGAGGGACACACCTCAATGGAATTTCCCATGGTGATAGGGAAATCAAGTCCACCCTTCTTTTTCCTTTTCTGAATCTTATCGTAGGCAATCAATTGCCTAGATACCTCAAGCATTACTATGTGATCAGTGGGGTATCGTGGTAACCGATACGGATACGAAGTGAACCCCTGCAGCCTAATATATGTGAATTTCGGGAATTGGATGAGCCAATACCCATATTCCTCAATCAATGTCTGTGCTTCTTTAGATATTCTCTGCTGCGTCCTCTGCTGAAGTGTCCTCGCAATGTGCATTGTGAATGCATCATTTGCCCGTTTATAGTTGGCAATGTTAGCTAAATGTAGCTGTGTGCAGGCTTCATGGATTTTGAATTGACCAGGGGCACAGCCGATTGGCTCCTTGTACGAAATCCCTCTGTACTTAGTCATTCTGGCCAACATGTAAATTACATATGAGCTCATGTAGAAAGTCTTCGTCACCTTCAAGCTCCTGAATTGCTCATTGATGTGGTTGCTAATCATCCTAGCCCAATCGACACACTCCTTTCCCTCCAAGATGATCTCGATGAAGTAGAACATCCAAGGCTCGAAAATGTAAGCCTGTGCACTCCCATTTACCCGGCTCAGCATCATTATCAAATCACAGTATTCTTGTTTCACGTCCTCGGCAATTATCTGCTTTGGGAGCTTAGTGCGGGGTGGCCTCGGCTTCTGCATCCAAACTCTGTTGATGACTGCAGTGACTCTTTCGAAAGAGGAAGAGTACATCTTATCTGCCCTCTTATTTGTCCTGTATAACATCTCCTCAGCAGTCGGAATCCCAAATGCCTCTCCGATGGCATCCGGTGTGAAGTTGGCGAGCAGTTTACCATCCGGAGAGACAATCGTCCTACGTTCTGGCTTGTAGTGATTGGCGCACTCCATAATTAGCTCCGGACACTGAATTGCTGGCGGAAAACTAGCAGCTGCGTAGATTCCACTCTTCATTATATTATGTGCCGTGACTGATGGTTGATGGCCCCCTAGCCCGAACATCCTCGATTTGAGTGCATTTAGATTAAATGAACCAAGGTTGGTGTCATTTAATCCCGCCAACTTTGAAACTATTGCTGACTTTGGGAGAAATGGCTTAGCGAGCCTTTTAATCATTGCCTGCCGGGATGAGCTAGCCTTGCCTGCTTCAGTGTTTGCAGCTCTGCCTGCGGCTCTGCTTGTTCCTGCAACATCCTTTGCTCCGGCCATCTGCAAAATAAAATAGAATAGCAATAAGCTAGGCTGCAGATTTTTAAATAAAATGAAGTAACCTCCGAGACGGCTGCGAACGTGGAGTTAGCTTTTTGAAAATAAAAACTCTCAGCATAAATTACTAACTCCAAACCTCGTACTGTATAAAAAACTTCAAGCTTATAAAGAAGCTTTCAACGACTGCACTTCCGACTGGCGAAGAAAATTGCAGCCAACTACCAACTTTCAGCAATGTGGAACTTCTCAGCACAAAAGCAATTAAATCCTTTGTCTCGACTTCGTCAACCTCAGCAACTTTCAACTTCTAGCAGCTCGAATAAGTAAAATCTGCAGCAAGCACTTTGCAGTACTTTCGAAAATAAACCTCCAGCAGCTCCGGAAAACAACTTCAATCTTCAAAATTGCAGCAACAAGCTCTCAGCTCTTCGGCAAATAGAAATTTCTTCAGCAACTTCGCACTTTCAGCAACTCAACACTCCGAAATAAAATAAACTTTCAAAGAAATTCTCTCCTCAACAACTTCGAAAATATTTCAAGAACTTCTTCAGCAACTTCAACTTCAAAAAAAAAAGGTGAGGAGAAATGAGAGAAGAGACTGCTGTTTAAATAACTCTTTGCGAGGAATCTTGCTGAGTAGTGCTGGGGCTATTTTTAGCACCTTCATCAATTTTCCACTCTCTTCGTTCGGAATCTTCTAATTCAAGCGCAGTAGTGGGCTAGTCGTCAGCCGGTCATTATGGCAGTTGCCATTAATAATGATTCCTTCCTTGTAAAAATTTGAATTCTTCCTCTTAGTCTGCCAGTTAACTCTTGGCGATTTAAACAACTCGCGAGAAAAAAATCACTTGACTTGATTTAAAATTCCATTTTAAAATCTCGCAGTGTTTAAATAAATTCAACTCGAAAAATTTCGTGGGAGTTGTAAATTTATTTCCAACTTTTAAAATGTCTGTCATTTAAATCCTCGATTTCATAAAATTTGCCTTAGACATTTTAAATTCTCTCTTTAAAATGTTCAACTCCGGGTGATTAAAAATTATTTGCCTGCTCGAAATAATTCATCCTCTGAGATTTAATTTCCGTTAGGAAAATAATCTAGGCAAAACGAAATTCCTCTGAAAATATTAAAATTTCCCTTAGGAAATTAATTTTAAAATTCTGTCAATTCACGGGTGCCGTTTAAAGAGGTTCATTTAATTTTCCATTTGACCCATGGAAAATATTCATCAATATTAAATCTTCCCCTTGAAAAATATTCGTCAACCTTCAACTGCCTTTGGAAAATTTTAAAATTCATCAAATCATCCTTCCATGCCAAGGGCGTATTTTCTCTGGTGAAATATTTATTCCACTTAGAAAAAAAAATGAAATTAATTCTTGACATTTTCTAACTCTGGCGTACTTGACCCTTGGTATATTTTTATCTGATTAAAAAAAATCTCCATGCCTTTGAAAATTTTAAAAAAAAATCTCATCCTCCCTTAGGCGTATATTTTTTTGTGTGGAGTCCACATTTAAATTCCCACGCCTTAGTTTATTTTCCCAACCTCTCAACACTTCAAGGGCGGATTTCTTTCCTTGGCACTTTATTTTATTCAAATTTAAAAAATTTCCATGCCTTAGCATTATTTCTCCACCCTCTTGACCCCTTGGGCGCATTTAGACACATGAGCTTTTAATCTTCATCATGGGCGCATTTAGCCCCTCCAACTTTTATTTCCTTGCCTTAGAAAATTTCAAGGCTTCTAACTTGATTTTCCTTTTACCTTGGGGGCGCAAATATGTGTGCTAGCTTTTATTTTCAAACACTTAGGCGTTTTCAAGGCCTCATCACAAGGTGGGCGCAAATGAGGTGATGTGCTTTCATTCTAAATGCCTTAGACAATTTTCAAACACCTCTATAACCTTGGGCGCATTTCCACTAGGCAACTTTTGTTTCATGCCTTAGAAATTTTTTTATAAAATCATCTTGGCTGGGCGCATTTCATAGGCTACATTTTCATGTGAGGGCGCATTTTGACCTTGAAGCTTTTGTTTTTGCCTTAGGCGTTTTCCTTTTACTTAACCCCTTGGGCGCATTTTGAGGTATGAGCTTCCATTTGAGGGCGCCTTTTGCTAGGTGGGCTTTCAATTCCATACTTAGCCGCTTTTACTTAACCTCTTGTTCCTTAGGCGCATATTAGGGGTCTTACTTCCATTTTTGCCTTAGAATTAAAACTCTTGCAAGGTGGGCGCATTTACTAGGCCAAGCTTTCAACTTGGGCGCATTTCTCATGTTGGACTTTCAATTATGCCTTAGGCGTTTTTAGCCTCTTGACCCCTTGACTTGGGCGCATTTCCTAGCTAGAGATGGGCGCATTTTGCAGCTTCAACTTTTATTCCCTTGCCTTAGGAATTTTCAACTTGAGGGCGCACTTGGAGGGGTCAACTTTCGTTTTGTGCCTTAGAACTTTTTTCAACATTTTCAACAACTTGAGGGTGAGGGCGCATTTGAGGGGTGCCACTTCCGTTTTAGACTTAGAAAATTTTAAAGCTACCAATCTTGAAGGTGGGCGCATTCTAGAGCCTCTACTTTCAATTCCAACACTTAGAATATTTCAAGAGTTTGATCAAGGTGGGCGCATTTTCTCTGCTCAACTTTGAATTTTGTACTTAGAAAATTTCCAGATTTCATTCTTGAGGTGGGCGCCTTTTAGAGCTCTTGCTTTCATTTTCCCATACTTAGAAAAATTTTCATGTCTCTGCTTGCTATTGCTTTTGCATTCTATTTTTAGCAAGTTGTGCTATTTTTAGCAAGTCCCTTGATTTTCAACCTCTAAGGCTCCGTTTTGCCTGAAAATTTCATCATATGATCTTCTTCACCTTGTGAACCTGTTTTGCCAGTCCTCTGCCCTGACCTGCTATTTATAGCCACCTACTATTTATAGTAAGTTTTGACTTTCTGACTTCAGTAGCTCCGTTTTGCCTGAAAGTTGCAACGCTTGATCTTGATAGCTTGAGTGTCACTCTGATGCCAACCTCGGGTGCAGACCTGCTATTTATAGCCGTGCCCTGACTTACTAAAAATAGTAAGTTCTCCGATTTCGCTCAAATTTTGCCAGCAGGTACCTTGAAGTGTGCTGACATTGGTGGGGTGCTTCGTTTCGGCTATTTTTGGATTTTACCCCCTATAAAAGTGGAAACCCTAATTTGACTTGTATGTATCCCGAACGGTCTCCGTTTGACTTCGTTCCTTCTGCATGTCGTTCTGTTTGCTGAACTGGAGTGTTGGGGGCGGCTGCCAGAGTGTACCTGCTAAAAATAGAAACTGCCTGAAAAAGTGACTCATCCACTGCCGGATGGTTTTGCATGTCATATTGCCCGTGGGATCTCAAGAAACCCAGAAAAACCCAGAAAACTGGTCTGCATGCATGCACTGGCTAAAAATAGTAAGTCCTCAAAACTTGATCTTCTCCGCTTGCATGTCACACCGTTGCGAAGCTCTTGAAAAACCCAGAAGGAAAAACCCGACATGCGTTGAAAAACACTGCATGCGAACCCTAAAAATAGCCTCCGAAGGCTGAACTCTGAAAGTGATCGTCTCGGTTTGCATATTACATCACTGCGAAGGTTTTGGAAAACCCAGAAGGATTCTCCAGACATGCATCTGAAAAGCTCATGTGGAAACCCTGAAAATGGCTCTTGAAGCTTGAACTGCCAAAAATAGCAAGTCGTCTGATCTGGCTCAAAATTTACGTGTAGGCAGCTTGATGTTACCCGGATGCAGTGGAACTGACAAAATTCCAAAATCTCAATAAAATAGTCCCAAATTGAATACTTACTAAAAATAGTAAGTTGCCGGAATACAGTGAAAATTTAGGGGGACTCTGCTGGAAGTCTTCTGACTGCTGTACTAAGCTTAGATTTCAATTTCGTGACTCAGTTTGACCCTTAAAAGCCTAGATGGCGGGAAACCCTAATTTCACAGATTTGAACAATACTTTAACCTGGGTCAAACGACAGGACATCCCCGGAAGGACCAGAGACCAGAGAGAGAGCGAACCAAAGCCAAAAGACCAGAATGGAGCAAAATTTAGGGGGTCCCCATCTTGATGGGGTGATGTGTGAAAAAGGTCACAACACTACCTCTTTTGAAGAAATATTGCTCAATGATCTTCTTGGCAACGAATAGGCACTTGCAAGTGCTTAGGAATAGCACAACAACCAACTTCGAACAATCTACAATCAACCTTCAAGTCTATTCAAGCTTGTGCAAGCAAAAGAGAAAGTTCAGCAATGGAGGCAAAAAATCCTTTTTTTTCATTCACAAATTGGTAATTGACTATCACTTTACCTATTTCATGTTTTAGAGGCACATATTAGGGTTGGAAAGAATAAAAAAATATTTAAAAGTCAACAAAGACTTAAAAAATTATAAAAAAAAGTCAAATTCGTGCTTTGAAGTCCGCCTAGACACGAAATTCTACCTGGGTTCGAAAAATTCGAATCCTGGTTGGACCCACAGGCCGGGTTCCGAACCCGGTTCGAACCCACAGTGCACTTTTCCGGACCCTGGGCGAATTAGGGCAAACCGGACCCGAATTTCGAACCCGGATCGAACCCGGGCCCCCCAGGGCCGAACCCAGTAACTTTCATATCTCAATACCCACTTCGTTGTAACCCAATGTTTTGCCTTTGGGGCTTTCATAAAACGAGAAATGTAACTCACAACATAACTCAAATCAGGTCTAGTGGTTGTAAGATAGATAAGGATGCCCACTAGTTGTCTGAATGTTGACTCATTGATCACCTTTGAGTCGGTTTTGGCTGAAAGTTTCAGCCCTTTCTCCATAGGTATAGACAAGATTTTGCAATTTGTCATTTTGAACCTGTCTAACAAACTTTGGGCATATTTAGATTGAGAAATAAAAATACCACCACCTATCTGCCAAACCTCTACACCTAGGCAATAATGTAGGAGGCTTAAGTTTGTCATGTCAAAAGCCTTACACAAATTACATTTGATTTCTTCAATCAAATGTGTCTCACTACCTGTAATGATATCATCCACATAAATACGAGAAGGATGATTTCATTGCCTATGCTTTTGACATATAAATTTGGATTTGAAGGACTTCACTGGAATCCTTGATGATCCAAATATATGTCAATCTTTATGTACCATGCCCTAGGTCCCTACTTTGGGCCATAAAGAGCCTTCATTAGTCTGCATACCTGATGCTCCTTTCCTACAACCTAAAAACCTTGAGGCTATGTCACGTACACTTCTTCCTCCAAGTCACCATTGAGGAAGGCACTCTTCATGTCCATTTGATGGAATTTCTAGCCAAATTGTGTTGCCATTACGAGAACTAACTAGATGGTGCTCATCTTTGTTGTAGGAGCAAAGGTCTCCTCATAGTCAATACCTTCTCTTTGTGAGAACCCTTTAGCCACCAACCATGCTTTGTACTTGTCAAGTGTACCATTAGCTTTGAACTTGACTTTGTACACCCATTTGTACCTAATGGGTTTCTTCCCTAGTGGAAAATCTAAAAGAACCCAAGACTCTGATGTTCAGTTTCCATGGCTTTTTCCCATTTAGGTTTACCTTTCGCCTCTACAAAATATCGAGGTTCATAAACATCCTAAATGTTAACCATAATAGCAAAGTTAATTGTGTTATGCTTTCTCTTACCTCTGAATGATCAACCCTCGACCATTTCATCATCTCGAACACCACCAATGAGTTTTTCCCACCACTTAGGTCTCTTTGTAGAAACCCCTTCATCCAAATCAACATGGTCATCATGACTTGGGCTGCCTAGTACTATATCATATGGATGTTGATCCAAGTTTCTCCTGAAGAAAATCATCTATTAATAGTACTGGTACCTGTCTGGGAGATTACACATGTTCAGAATCATTAGAGTCCCCCCCTTCAGGTGTAGCTAAAGGAAGTTGGACACCTATATCATTAGCCTTCAAAGGTTTATCTTCAATACTCTTGATGTCAGAAGGGAGTTGAAAAGGCACAACTTCTTCATCAATCACCACATCTCTTTGGTTTACTCCCAGACCATGCTTCCGTTGGGGTGTTCTCCTTCATTGCCCATGTCAGAGGCCCATTGAGAAGATAAACAGTTGTGTAACGGCCTCAACCCAAAACTTCTTGGGAACACTCATGCTCTCCAACATACACTGGGTCATCTTAGTAATAGTATGGTTCCTTCTCTCAACCACTCCATTTTGTTGTGGAGTATAAGGTGTTGTGAATTGGCGTTTGATATCATATTTAGCACAAAAGTTCATGAATTTGTTTGAACAAAATTCACCTCCATTATCAGACCTAAGAGTGATTATTGAACCAGACTCTTTTTCTACTGATGCTTTGAACTTTTGAAATTTCTTAAACACATCTGATTTTGATTTTAGGAAAAACACCCACATTTTCCAATTGAAATCATTTACAAACAAAAGAAAATACCTAGCATCAGTGACATACATCTAAATGAACCAATTGTAGAACTTTCGATGCTTTCCAAGCTTGTCCATTTGGAAATCCCTACTTGGCAAGCTACGCAAACACCATGTATCTGCTATTGAATTTCAAGTAAACCTTCTACCATATTCTCTCAAGCCAGCTAAGAGAGATAAGATAGGTTGAGATGCCCATAAAACTGATGCCAAAGAGTACTGATAGCAAATGAACTCTCAGTTGCCAATGCACATTCTTGAACCTCTCCAATATCAATAAGTTGATACAAACCATGATCCTTTATGCCAAGTGCTATGGTTTTCTTGGACCCCTTGTCAACAATATGGCACTTGTGTGCTGAAAATGACATCCAACTTGGGACAGTGGCACATAATCTAACTCACTAAGAGAAAATTGAGCTCCATGCCCAAAACATAGTATACATTGAGGAAAAGGAGATTTTTCCCTTCAAAGGTTATCTGAACATTTCCTCTACCAACAACTGTATACTACTTACCATCACCGAAGATCACTGAATTTGAGAAAACTGTATACTTAGTGAACCAATCCTTCTTGTGTGTGAAATGTTGAGTCACTGTAAAATCAATGTACCACATAGAAGACTTGACCTAATCTATTGGTCATTTGGCCATGAAAGCAAAGAAGACTGACTCCTACTCAAAATGCTCTATGACATGAGCCTTTTGTGGAGGCCCTCCCTGGTTGGATTTTTGATCAACCAACCACTTTTTGTATTGCTTCTTCACATGACCAAGTTTACCACAATAATGACATGTAATTGTCTTTAGATTCTTTGATGTATCATCATAATCCCCTTGACCTTTCTTTTGAGGCCACTTGCCTTTGCCCTTGTCCTTGGCTACAAAGGCCTGTTCTGCATTGATGAATCATTGGTGCTACCAAACCACTTCTTCCATTTGTCTTGTTGCAAGAGTTTGTTGCACAAATCGTCGAACTTCAAGTCACATTGCTAGATGTGATGTTGAGTGCTTCGATGAAATGCTCATATGACCGTGGTAAGTTTTTCAACATTATAAACACCATATCTTCTTCCATCTTGTGACCTATGGCTAACAATTGATCACAAATATCTTTGATCATCAAATGATCCTACAGAGACATTTTTCATCCATCATGATCAAGAACAATATGTTCTTCAGGAAGAAGGCCCTACCTTTATCTGAAGTCTCGTGCAGATCTCACAGGTGCATCCAAATCTCCACAAAGGTTTTGCCTGATGGAAGCATTGCATCTATTATTGATAATTTAATGAGCATGGTAGCTTCACGATTACGCTCATCAAACTTGTCCCGGCCTTTGCCTGCAACAGTTGGATGAGTGCATGCACCAAGGACGATCTGATCAAGGCACCTGTATTCAAAGATCATGAGCGTCCACTATTTCCAAGTGTTATTATTTTTGCCAATGAACCTCTAGCTTCCTTCCAACATGATGTTGGGCAATGAAGCCATCCCTCCCACAATCTCAAATCACAAAAAACGAAGAAACTCACTGTTAGAAAAACCAATGAAATTTTTGGGAAAAAATTTGCAAAACCCGAGCAACAAAGTAAAAAACCCACAATTTTATAAAAAAATTGCAAAAATTCTAACAAAAATCTGCAAAAAATCTATAAAAAATCTTAAAAATCTGCAAAATTTCGAAAAAACCTACAAAATTTTGAAAACAAAATCTGCAAAAATTCCACAAACAACTACAATTTTGTACAAAAATCGTCAAAAAATGGGTCTTGAAATCTTGTGCAATTTTTAATTGTGAAAAAGTCACAAATTTTGTTAAAAAATTGCAAAAAATAGACCCATGAATTTATTGAAAAAATTTATCAAAAAACCTTGTACGAATCCGTACAGCTTCCTTTGGCACATTCTTGTATGTCTCTTTTGTGCACTTCGTCACTGCCATAGTTCATAGAATTCACACACCGATCTCAAGAAATTTCAAACCCTGAGCTCTGATACCATATTACAAAAACAACACATATAAAGTTAACCAAGATTGCCTAAAAATCTATTAAGAAATAAGGAGCAAAAGGATCCTTATATAGGATTACAAATATTTGTTGGTTTTAGAAGAAGAATCCACTTGCAATGTTATAGAATCTCAAAAACAAAATGGGTTTTGTAACATGCAAAACAGAAACAGGGCAACACATTGCTACAACAACCACAAACTATTTATCCATTAAAAAACATTAAAACAAATATTACACTATTCTCATTGAGTTTTCTAGCAGTATTGCTAACAAACCATTTGTTTTGAAACCCACATTTATTAGATACTTTTGCACAATAAACTGAGAAATAAAATTACTACACTTGCATTATATTATAACATTTATTTGATCAGAAGTAATACAGTGCTTAAAAATTTGACCGGTGCAGTAGTACTCTTAACAGAGAAAACTCGTCACTAGCAGCATCTCGACTATTTTATCATCCTATTGGAGCCTTTGCACAAAATACTTGCATAGAGTAGAATCACTATGTACAATACAAACACAAAATGTTTTTTATCATAATGTAAAACCCCTTTTTCTTACATGCAGCTGCATGGAGCTTTTTTGGGAAAAACTATTAAGATATGACATGGCAAAATACAGGTGCCAAAACAATTTAATAAACGTATTTACATCTGCTAGGAATGTTATAAAAAATTGAACAGAGTGAGGACAATAAAAATAATAACTATCAAGCATAACTAGGTGGTAGAGATTGCTATGTGTCTTCAAAAATATGTGGCGGTGTCATTAAGCATTAGTGTCTTCAATCTCCCCCTTAATGCTTAATGTACAACACCCATCATTTGCCTTAATCTTTCAAAAATTTCTTTTGAAACTTCCTTGGTCAGTATATCAACAATTTGATCACTAGTTTTACAAAACTTTAATTCAATTTGTCCCTCAGCCACAAGATTTCTAATAAAGTGATATCTAATATCAATGTGTTTTGTTCTACTGTGGAAGATAGGATTTTTAGTGATGGCAATTACTGAGGTATTGTCATAGTATATCACAGTTGGCATATTTTTTTTTGTTTTAAATCTGTCAAAATTCTCCTCAACCATATTGCTTGGCAAGAAGCTGAAGTTGCAGCAATATACTCAACTTCAGTTGAGGATAAAGAAAACTGAAGATTGCATTTTTGAAGACCAAGAAATGGCACCTGAACCCAAAGTAAACATATAACCTGAAGTGCTTTTTTTGTCATCTATAGAACCAACCCAATCACTGTCTATAAACCCAATTAAACCAAAATAATCTACAGGTGCGTACCAAGTGAAAAAATTACTTGTACCCCGAACATATCTTAAAACTCTTTTCATTGCACAAAAATGAATCATACTTGGATTTTGCACAAACCTTGAGAGCAAGCTAACATCATACATGATATCTGGTCTAGTAGCTGTTAAATACATAAGGCTACCAACTAGACTCTTGTAGAATGTTGCACCTAGTTTTTCAACACCATCATCCTTATTCAATTTTTCGTTCATGTTCAAAGGTGTATTCATGGGTTTGCAATTCTTCATCTTGAATTTATCATAAAAATACCATCATTTAGTTGTCTTACCTCTATCCCCAAGAAATAATGCATTAAACCCAAATCTATCATTTCAAATCCATTCTTCATTACATTTCTAAACTCATCCATTAACTCTTCACTATTTCCTGTGTATATTAGATTATCAACATATTATAAGTAAATCACTTGTATTTCGAAATTTCACATATAGTGTGGGCTCACTTTCACTCTTTTTGAAACGTTTTTTCTGAAAATAACCATCTATCCTACTATACCAAGCTCTAGGCACTTGCTTGAGTCCATAAAATGCCTTTTTCAACCTATGGACTTTTTGTTCTTGTCCTACAACTTCATAACCAAGTGGCTGTTCTACAAACACTTCATTCAAATAACCAAAAATACCGATTTAACATCAAATTGATAAACTTTCCACCTATGTTGGGCTGCTAATAATAAAATTGTTCTTATGGTGTCTAATCTAGCAACAAGAGAATAGGTTTCAGTATAATGAATACCTAGCTGCTGAGAAAAACCCTTTCCCACCAATCTTGCTTTATGCCTTTCAATAGTTCCATCAGCTTTATATTTAGTTTTATAAATCTATTTCAACCCAATAATATCTTTTTCAGGTGGAACATCAACTAGTTCCCATGTTTCATTTTTCTCAATTGAAGCAATTTCTTCATTCATGGCTTTAATCCACACTTCTTGTTTTATTGCATCCTCAAATCGCCTTGGTTCAACTTGAATATGAGATAATAAAGCAAAATTTACAGTTGCATCAAGACTAGTAGTGCCTTCATAAATTTCTTTTAAGACTTTTTACCTTTCTTGGAGGACCAAAGCTCGGACTGGTTGGAGAAGATGGCGAGCTCGATGAAGGTGGTGCAATAGGAACTGAGCTACTGCTTGAACCATGAGAAGATGGAACATCAAGTTCTAAATCAATAACTTTTTTCTTTTCCTTATTCAAAGTTCCATGCCATTGCCAAGCTTCATTTTCAGCAAAGATAACATCTCTACTAACAATTAACTTTTCACTTACTGGATTATATAAACGATAACCCTTCGTCTCCTCACTATAGCCAAAGAAGATGCATTTCTCACTTTTGTCATAAAACTTTTGCCTTTTCTGTTCAGCTATGTGAGCATAAGCAATACATCCAAAAACTCTCGAGTATGCAACAGCAGGTTTTCTTCCAC
>CM021102.1:91337626-91582513 GCA_007115665.2 Sequoiadendron giganteum
CAAAACTCCTTCCAGTTGGGCTGTATGGCCTCCCTAGATGGGCGACCAACAAGGTAAAATCAAACTATCCACCAAAAAATCTGCTTTTTAGCAAGAGGGGCATGCCCAAGGATGTAGGTTCATTTGCACCAATACCCACAAAATGATATGAAGTCCTCCAACCTACATATGCAAACCATTTGGTACGGTCTAGGGCAAGAAAATACAACCAACAAACTAAAATCTTCTAAAATCACTTCCAAAATGCTCCAAATCGCTGCAAGAAGAGTTAACACACAAAAAAATAGCTAGAAGACATCAAAACAATCCATAGTCGAAAGCAAACTGAAAATCTTTCACCAATAACTCCAATGGTGACTCCTGCAATGACGCTAGGGAGTATCTCTAGACTCTAAAACTAGAGCAACTTTGAAGGTTTTCATCTCCAAAGCCCTTGAAGGATTCGGTCCTCACTCTGACAGCACTTCGTTACCATCCATTAGCATGTCCAAATGAGAGCAAATGAGGGAGTATATATAGCACTTTGACACCTAGAAGTTTGAATAAATTTTCCCTGCAAAAGGGGATGTCACACTTGGGTAGAAAATAAACTTTATTAAAAATTACTTAAAACCTTCATTTTGGTATCCACTATCTGAATTGGTCACATGTGAGGCGTGGGGGTCCAAGGGGCTTTTGGACTTTATAAAATTAACTTAAGTTGCAAATATTTCCTTTTTCGAACTCCAAGGATGGTGGAGATGCCAACTACCAAAAATATCAAGACACCATCAATTGAAATTGCCACCACTGCCAAAAATAGAAATCCTGCACTGAACTACTACCAGGACTATTGCCAGAAACAACACTTACGAAAAATAGCATACTGCTAAACTAAGTGTGTCCAAACTCAAAATAAGCACATTCTGAGATGCAATTGTGACTTACTAAAAATAGACACCGCTAAAAATAGAAATAATTGCCCACCAAGGATCTCAAATACCCAGAAAGACCCAAAAAAATCTTTGGCAAACTTCAATATCCTCTTGAAAAGCAGACGAGAAACCTCCAAGAAACTTGGAATCCCTAGAAATGCCTCCGAGTAGCCTATGGGACTTCGGAAAAGGCTAACGGTCATTGGAAAGCTTAGGACCAAAAAGGGGACATTATTGTCCTCCCTCCCTGAGATTGCTTGTCCTCAAGCAATCGCAAGCCATGCACTGATTGATTTTGACTAAAACTCAATATGACTCCAAGATCCCAAATAAGTTTGAGGAATCCGTAGCTCCCCCAAATAGGAACCCTGTTTTGCCGAGTCCTCGCAATTGTAATCTCCTGAAGTTCCCCTATAGGAAGAGCAATCAATCTCAACAAGACCTTAGTTAACTCTGTGGAGGATTACCCCCACAATCAAAACCCTACAACACCCTATAGGAAAATTTGAGAAATTTAATGCTAACTTCCTTGTTCTCAGCTTCTTGTTTTCCATCATCAAGGTCATAACTGAAAAATAATCCGTCGTCCCAAACATAAGTACAAGCGAATGGATTAGAATAGCAACTGATTGGTGCCTGTACACTCCTCCCACATGGATTCTGATTGCCCAAAATCAACATTCCCCTCATCTGAGACCACAAGTCAATCCTGCTAAGGGGCCGAATAGACTGGAAACTAGCATACCTGCAACTCTCCAAGTTTGAAATGGTCAACTTGAGGTCTGATTTTTGAAAAATCAGCACCCAAGAAGTACAACTGCTGCAACACTGAAAAACATCAGCCAAAATGACACCTCTGCTCATGTCCATGGCTAGAAAAGTCCTCTCAAGTGTCACCGACTCACCATAGATCCAATCTTTGCTCATAATCTCTCTCCAATCCATTGGTGGGGACATGAATGGACTCATAAGATGGCTGCAAAGAGAGGTAACAATGACAATTTGTCCATGCCTACGATCCCGAGCACGGAAAACCTATCCCCAAGTGACTCCATGTTGGGGCAGCCAACAATTCATCAACCTGTGTGACATAACCCAAAGAAATTTTTGAACATTTGGAACCTCCTCATAAGGGCTCACCACACCAACATTATCAGATTCAAGATGATAGTCCATTCCTTGCAATGCATCCACAAGGCCCACCTCCTTATCACAAGGATCCAACCGATCACAACTCATCGTAGGAAGAAATCAATTAGAGATAATGGTTATTCTATCACCTTGTCTTCATGCATCTCAAATAAAGGATTTGTAAATGTGAGCTCTGCTTCCATGTCAAATAGGGGATTGTTGTGAGTTTAGTAATTGTCTCCATCTTCCTACTTGGACCTTATCCCTTGCATCATCTTGCATGTTATAGTGTTGGATCCCCTGTTAGTCATTCCTTTCAATACTGTTAGTGTTTCATAGATCAGATTAAATAACTGAAAGCACTTAAAATATTGCAACACATAAGATAATAAACACAACAAGATACCCTGGGAAAACCCTCCTCCTGAGGGAGAAAAACCCAGCAAATAATTCTGTTATATAAGAGCAGAAATAGGAGCAGAAATCTGCTTACAACTCAGGCCCAACAATGGCCGAATTTGATATAATGAATAATAGCACCTCTCCTAGATGCAATGATACAAACGAATATGTTTCTCCTTGAATTCGGCCTGTTGCTGCAAGATGACACTCTGCTGCTCAAGTGTGAACTGTTGTAGGAATGCGAATTAACATGAATGAACTTGATGATCTCCAAATGACAACTTCGACCTTGTATATATACAAGATGAGGCACCTCCTCAATTAGGTCGGCTCTCTTAGAGAGAATAAATAAATACAATAATTGCCAAAGGTAGGTCGGCCCAAATATTAAATGAACATTAATATTCTCAATGAGGTTGTGTTGGCGTGCTTTTATGACAGCATGACCTGAGAATAAAGTTTTCCAACGGTCACTCTATTCTCTCTTGATCAAAGTGTCCCACATGCTAAGATTGCTTGAAAGTTCATGTGTTCGACTCCAAGGTTCCTTTTATCGCGAATAGACTCAGTTGGTTGATGTGTTTTGCTGGTTATTTCAAGGGGACTTACGTAGTTGTTCGATCTGTGAAGCAATTAGGACATGAATGATTTGGCAATATTGTTCTGGTATCTAGACTGACTCGGAAAATGCAGAATTTAAAGGGGATAGGGATAGGAATTCTACAATCTACTCCTAAAGGGTGGAATGTAAAGATCAATTCGAACAATCTTCAAACCAGACTCCGCTTTGCCTCCCTCCGGACAACTTCCACAAAGTTGGTGCAATCTTCAAAGGATGAGAAAATATTCAAACCATGACACAACATGTTCATACCATCACAACGATGCATATGGACATATGAGTCACAATCGAAGTTAAGAGCTATTACTCCAGTTGACCATGCAAGGCGAACTCACCGTCAGCTAGTCCACTAGTGGTATGAATGAGAAGACTTGCTCAAATGAAACACCACATTCCACAGCTAACAACTACTTGCATGAAATAAAAATCTATTTTACTCTATCTACCTTGAATTGGAAAGACGAAATGGCCTTGCTAGCTACTCATAACAAAGAAGAAATCACCAAGCAATGAAACTCTTTGTATTATGAAAAGTGTTCACAACAACCTTTTACAAAACTTTCAAAGGAAAGTTTTCTTCCCTCCTCAATCTAAAGCTAACTTCTAAGCTAAATGCTATATGCCTTCTACTCTCTAGCTCTGATCCAATTCCAATTCTAATCTCTATCTAATATCTTACAAATGAGGGGGGATGCCCCTTTTATAATAAGTCCAATTCAGTGGACGGTTTAGATCGAATTACAATGAAGGGCTCAGATCGAGCCACCTATGCCCTGATTAGGGTTTCTGCCCTAAAAACCGCCACAGAGAGGAGTGGGCAATGAATGCACAGAATATTCTCCACTCCCCTGCAGGAATCATAATGAGCAATTAATGCCCACTACCACCATCAAGAAGATCCTCATCTATGAGAGCGTTCCCACTGGCCTTCTCCCGGATAGCAAACTCGATCAACCGGGCCAATACTGCTTCAACCTCCTGTGCAGAGATCGGTGGAATATGGTTGAGCTGGAACTCCAAGACTGCTACCGTCTGTCCGTATCTGGTGTAAGATTTCCTCCATGTCACTAAGGCGTCCTGGGTATGCTGAATTATACTAGAGAACGTGGAGACATTCTCAAAGTCATCCAGGACAAGTGACCTCGCAGCTGAGAAGAATGGAGGCAGTCTACTTTTCAAGCCATCAGCAGTTATCTCCTCTGGGACCAACTTTCTAGCAAATATGGCTTCTAATGTATTGAGGACTCCCCCCAAGATGTTGCCCATTGCTTTCCTCACTTTAGCTGAATCTGCCCTTGCTGCGTCGTGAAATCCACGGCCTGTGACCACCGAGGAGTACCAACTGGTGAAATCATACCTATCACCTCTCTGAATTACACCTCCATCCACCAAGGTTTCTAGAGGTATATGCATCAAAGCCCCCAAACGAAGTACAGTCTTCGTTTGATAGATGCGAGTATCACCCCAGGCCTGATCTACTATATCCATCCGTGCCAAAATACTTGAGGCCTGTCGATAAGCATCGGCGAGGTCCTCCATGAATTTCCCTGTCTCAGTATGAACACGGCTAACCCACTTGTCTGCCTCCGTTTCCATTTTCTTCAAATCCTCTAAGGCAACAACTGACTCCTTCGGAAGCTCTGATGGACGTTCCACTGCTGGGTTTGCTGGTTCACCTGGACGTGCTAGATTTTGCATGTATCCTATCAAGGTTTTGTGCTCCTTCTTCAATTTCTTATACTTCCCCTCCGTGCGGAGCAACTGATCCTTCAATGCCTGATAGGAGTTATCGAACTCCTCGATAACTTGGGCTCCCGTAGGACGACCCAACTCTACTGTGGTGATCACGTAATTTTCAGGCCTCTCCTCGGTTCGATCACAATCTTCCCTCGGAATAGCCACCTGAAGCGTGCGAGAGCCTGACTCGTCAGTCGAGATCTTTGAAAACTTTTGGGCCCTTTTCTTCTCTGGTGGCGCACTGATCCTCCTGAGGAACTCCTCCATCTCAATGGCCGGATCCGTATCATCCTCGGGTTCTCTCCTCATTCTGTCGGAAAGCCAATCAGGCACTGTCTGCTGTGGATTACAAATGACAAGGGGCTGTTCTTCTGTTGCCTCCATCTCGTGCACTTCCTCCCTTCTTGCACTGGTTTGCTCAGGCTCATCCTCCTCTATAAGCTGAGTATCTCCCGACCCTTGGGTCCCCTGTTCTGTGTTTTCTTCTTCTTCCAAAGCCGTGTCCAACATCTGCTGAAAATGGGTGTCGGCCATTGTTTCCTCTTCCTCCTCCTGTTGGCCGCCCCTGGATAGACTGACACTAGCTGATTCCCGGGCGTTGGGCTGATCTACCTCCTCAAGTCCCCGCTCTTCCTCCAATCCTGCCCTCTGATCGGCAAATAATGAAACCACTCTCAAACTCGAAGACTGAGTTTGTGAGTGCACGGGTGATGCTTGTTCTATCCTCAACGGTATCGGTTGGGTTGGCACTTCTACTTGTGCCCTCGATGTCTGAGCAATTTGTTTCCCCCTTTTTTACCGATAACGGCCTTGGGTCACCCATCAAGCTATAAGTAAGGGCGATCGACTTGCTCTTGAGTCTGCATACATGTCTGTCGACCCAAGTCCTGGTAAAAGTCATCACCGGGATAGAAAGCGTGTCCAAGTCCATGATCTCTGGCTCGGACCAATCAGGTGGTGGGACAGGAGTATCCCTAACTGAACCATAGTCGGGTTGCATAACGTTGACATCCTCCTCCACCTGGTCGGGAACTGGAATAATCTCACATTCTCTAATCAACTTGAGAGGAAGTCTGGAAAACATCCTTCTTCTTATCTCAGCCTCATCCACTGCATTTGCCCAAAAGTCCTCCAGATGAGCTCTGTGCCGGTATTCAACGTTCTGTATCATCCGGATGTTCCTGTAAGGATCGAAATCCTGCCTGCCTGTGTGATATGACAAATGATAAGATTGCAGCTCGTCCTCTGCCTCTCGGGCTGCCTGCAAAGAGGGACACACCTCAATGGAATTTCCCATGGTGATAGGGAAATCAAGTCCACCCTTCTTTTTCCTTTTCTGAATCTTATCGTAGGCAATCAATTGCCTAGATACCTCAAGCATTACTATGTGATCAGTGGGGTATCGTGGTAACCGATACGGATACGAAGTGAACCCCTGCAGCCTAATATATGTGAATTTCGGGAATTGGATGAGCCAATACCCATATTCCTCAATCAATGTCTGTGCTTCTTTAGATATTCTCTGCTGCGTCCTCTGCTGAAGTGTCCTCGCAATGTGCATTGTGAATGCATCATTTGCCCGTTTATAGTTGGCAATGTTAGCTAAATGTAGCTGTGTGCAGGCTTCATGGATTTTGAATTGACCAGGGGCACAGCCGATTGGCTCCTTGTACGAAATCCCTCTGTACTTAGTCATTCTGGCCAACATGTAAATTACATATGAGCTCATGTAGAAAGTCTTCGTCACCTTCAGGCTCCTGAATTGCTCATCGATGTGGTTGCTAATCATCCTAGCCCAATCGACACACTCCTTTCCCTCCAAGATAATCTCGATGAAGTAGAACATCCAAGGCTCGAAAATGTAAGCCTGTGCACTCCCATTTACCCGGCTCAGCATCATTATCAAATCACAG
This sequence comes from Sequoiadendron giganteum, assembly GCA_007115665.2. Taxonomy (NCBI): domain Eukaryota; kingdom Viridiplantae; phylum Streptophyta; class Pinopsida; order Cupressales; family Cupressaceae; genus Sequoiadendron; species Sequoiadendron giganteum. Next base: position 91,344,346 of record CM021102.1, read on the forward strand.
TATTCTTGTTTCACGTCCTCGGCAATTATCTGCTTTGGGAGCTTAGTGCGGGGTGGCCTCGGCTTCTGCATCCAAACTCTGTTGATGACTGCAGTGACTCTTTCGAAAGAGGAAGAGTACATCTTATCTGCCCTCTTATTTGTCCTGTATAACATCTCCTCAGCAGTCGGAATCCCAAATGCCTCTCCGATGGCATCCGGTGTGAAGTTGGCGAGCAGTTTACCATCCGGAGAGACAATCGTCCTACGTTCTGGCTTGTAGTGATTGGCGCACTCCATAATTAGCTCCGGACACTGAATTGCTGGCGGAAAACCAGCAGCTGCGTAGATTCCACTCTTCATTATATTATGTGCCGTGACTGATGGTTGATGGCCCCCTAGCCCGAACATCCTCGATTTGAGTGCATTTAGATTAAATGAACCAAGGTTGGTGTCATTTAATCCCGCCAACTTTGAAACTATTGCTGACTTTGGGAGAAATGGCTTAGCGAGCCTTTTAATCATTGCCTGCCGGGATGAGCTAGCCTTGCCTGCTTCAGTGTTTGCAGCTCTGCCTGCGGCTCTGCTTGTTCCTGCAACATCCTTTGCTCCGGCCATCTGCAAAATAAAATAGAATAGCAATAAGCTAGGCTGCAGATTTTTTTAAATAAAATGAAGTAACCTCCGAGACGGCTGCGAACGTGGAGTTAGCTTTTTGAAAATAAAAACTCTCAGCATAAATTACTAACTCCAAACCTCGTACTGTATAAAAAACTTCAAGCTTATAAAGAAGCTTTCAACGACTGCACTTCCGACTGGCGAAGAAAATTGCAGCCAACTACCAACTTTCAGCAATGTGGATACTTTCTCAGCACAAAATGAATTAAATCCTTTGTCTCGACTTCGTCAACCTCAGCAACTTTCAACTTCTAGCAGCTCGAATAAGTAAAATCTGCAGCAAGCTTCAACTTTCGTGCAACTTCAATACTCAGCAATTTCGAAATAAATCCCCAGCACAATATAAATTTCTGCAACTCAACACTTTGCAGCAATTCAACACTCCGAAACTCTCAAAGAAATTCTCTCCTCAACAACTTCGAAAATATTTCAAGAACTTCTTCAGCAACTTCAACTTCAAAAAAAAGTGAGGAGAAATGAGAGAAGAGATTGTTTAAATAATTCTTCTCGGAGAATCCTGCTAAGTAGTGCTGGGGCTATTTTTAGCACCTTCATCAATTTTCCACTCTCTTCGTTCGGAATCTTCTAATTCAAGCGCAGTAGTGGGCTAGTCGTCAGCCGGTCATTATGGCAGTTGCCATTAATAATGATTCCTTCCTTGTAAAAATTCGAATTCTTCCTCTTAGTCTGCCAGTTAACTCTTGGCGATTTAAACAACTCGCGAGAAAAAAAAATCACTTGACTTGATTTAAAATTCCATTTTAAAATCTCGCAGTGTTTAAATAAATTCAACTCGAAAAATTTCGTGGGAGTTGTAAATTTATTTCCAACTTTTAAAATGTCTGTCATTTAAATCCTCGATTTCATAAAATTTGCCTTAGACATTTTAAATTCTCTCTTTAAAATGTTCAACTCCGGGTGATTAAAAATTATTTGCCTGCTCGAAATAATTCATCCTCTGAGATTTAATTTCCGTTAGGAAAATAATCTAGGCAAAACGAAATTCCTCTGAAAATATTAAAATTTCCCTTAGGAAATTAATTTTAAAATTCTGTCAATTCACGGGTGCCGTTTAAAGAGGTTCATTTAATTTTCCATTTGACCCATGGAAAATATTCATCAATATTAAATCTTCCCCTTGAAAAATATTCGTCAACCTTCAACTGCCTTTGGAAAATTTTAAAATTCATCAAATCATCCTTCCATGCCAAGGGCGTATTTTCTCTGGTGAAATATTATCTCACTTAGAAAAATTTTCTAACATTTTCTCTGTTGGCGTACTTGACCCTTGGTATATTTTTTATCTGATTAAAAAAATCTCCATGCCTTGTGAAAATTTTAAAAAAAAAATCTCATCCTCCCTTAGGCGTATATTTTTTTGTGTGGAGTCCACATTTAAATTCCCACGCCTTAGTTTATTTTCCCAACCTCTCAACACTTCAAGGGCGGATTTCTTTCCTTGGCACTTTATTTTATTCAAATTTAAAAAAATTTCATGCCTTAGCATTATTTCTCCACCCTCTTGACCCCTTGGGCGCATTTCCACTAGGCAACTTTTGTTTCATGCCTTAGAAATTTTTTTATAAAATCATCTTGGCTGGGCGCATTTCATAGGCTACATTTTCATGTGAGGGCGCATTTTGACCTTGAAGCTTTTGTTTTTGCCTTAGGCGTTTTCCTTTTACTTAACCCCTTGTTCCTTAGGCGCATATTAGGGGTCTTACTTCCATTTTTGCCTTAGAATTAAAACTCTTGCAAGGTGGGCGCATTTACTAGGCCAAGCTTTCAACTTGGGCGCATTTCTCATGTTGGACTTTCAATTATGCCTTAGGCGTTTTTAGCCTCTTGACCCCTTGACTTGGGCGCATTTCCTAGCTGGAGATGGGCGCATTTTGCAGCTTCAACTTTTATTCCCTTGCCTTAGGAATTTTCAACTTGAGGGCGCACTTGGAGGGGTCAACTTTCGTTTTGTGCCTTAGAACTTTTTTCAACATTTTCAACAACTTGAGGGTGAGGGCGCATTTGAGGGGTGCCATTTCCGTTTTAGACTTAGAAAATTTTAAAGCTACCAATCTTGAAGGTGGGCGCATTCTAGAGCCTCTACTTTCAATTCCAACACTTAGAATATTTCAAGAGTTTGATCAAGGTGGGCGCATTTTCTCTGCTCAACTTTGAATTTTGTACTTAGAAAATTTCCAGATTTCATTCTTGAGGTGGGCGCCCTTTTAGAGCTCTTGCTTTCATTTTCCCATACTTAGAAAAATTTTCATGTCTCTGCTTGCTATTGCTTTTGCATTCTATTTTTAGCAAGTTGTGCTATTTTTAGCAAGTCCCTTGATTTTCAACCTCTAAGGCTCCGTTTTGCCTGAAAATTTCATCATATGATCTTCTTCACCTTGTGAACCTGTTTTGCCAGTCCTCTGCCCTGACCTGCTATTTATAGCCACCTGCTATTTATAGTAAGTTTTGACTTTCTGACTTCAGTAGCTCCGTTTTGCCTGAAAGTTGCAACGCTTGATCTTGATAGCTTGAGTGTCACTCTGATGCCAACCTCGGGTGCAGACCTGCTATTTATAGCCGTGCCCTGACTTACTAAAAATAGTAAGTTCTCCGATTTCGCTCAAATTTTGCCAGCAGGTACCTTGAAGTGTGCTGACATTGGTGGGGTGCTTCGTTTCGGCTATTTTTGGATTTTACCCCCTATAAAAGTGGAAACCCTAATTTGACTTGTATGTATCCCGAACGGTCTCCGTTTGACTTCGTTCCTTCTGCATGTCGTTCTGTTTGCTGAACTGGAGTGTTGGGGGCGGCTGCCAGAGTGTACCTGCTAAAAATAGAAACTGTCTGAAAAAGTGACTCATCCACTGCCGGATGGTTTTGCATGTCATATTGCCCGTGGGATCTCAAGAAACCCAGAAAAACCCAAAAAAACTGGTCTGCATGCATGCACTGGCTAAAAATAGTAAGTCCTCAAAACTTGATCTTCTCCGCTTGCATGTCACACCGTTGCGAAGCTCTTGAAAAACCTAGAAGGAAAAACCCGACATGCGTTGAAAAACACTGCATGCGAACCCTAAAAATAGCCTCCGAAGGCTGAACTCTGAAAGTGATCGTCTCGGTTTGCATATTACATCACTGCGAAGGTTTTGGAAAACCCAGAAGGATTCTCCAGACATGCATCTGAAAAGCTCATGTGGAAACCCTGAAAATGGCTCTTGAAGCTTGAACTGCCAAAAATAGCAAGTCGTCTGATTTGGCTCAAAATTTACGTGTAGGCAGCTTGATGTTACCCGGATGCAGTGGAACTGACAAAATTCCAAAATCTCAATAAAATAGTCCCAAATTGAATACTTACTAAAAATAGTAAGTTGCCGGAATACAGTGAAAATTTAGGGGGACTCTGCTGGAAGTCTTCTGACTGCTGTACTAAGCTTAGATTTCAATTTCGTGACTCAGTTTGACCCTTAAAAGCCTAGATGGCGGGAAACCCTAATTTCACAGATTTGAACAATACTTTAACCTGGGTCAAACGACAGGACATCCCCGGAAGGACCAGAGACCAGAGAGAGAGCGAACCAAAGCCAAAAGACCAGAATGGAGCAAAATTTAGGGGGTCCCCATCTTGATGGGGTGATGTGTGAAAAAGGTCACAACACTACCTCTTTTGAAGAAATATTGCTCAATGATCTTCTTGGCAACGAATAGGCACTTGCAAGTGCTTAGGAATAGCACAACAACCAACTTCGAACAATCTACAATCAACCTTCAAGTCTATTCAAGCTTGTGCAAGCAAAAGAGAAAGTTCAGCAATGGAGGCAAAAAATCCTTTTTTTTCATTCACAAATTGGTAATTGACTATCACTTTACCTATTTCATGTTTTAGAGGCACATATTAGGGTTGGAAAGAATAAAAAAATATTTAAAAGTCAACAAAGACTTAAAAAATTATAAAAAAAAGTCAAATTCGTGCTTTGAAGTCCGCCTAGACACGAAATTCTACCTGGGTTCGAAAAATTCGAATCCTGGTTGGACCCACAGGCCGGGTTCCGAACCCGGTTCGAACCCACAGTGCACTTTTCCGGACCCTGGGCGAATTAGGGCAAACCGGACCCGAATTTCGAACCCGGATCGAACCCGGGCCCCCCAGGGCCGAACCCAGTAACTTTCATATCTCAATACCCACTTCGTTGTAACCCAATGTTTTGCCTTTGGGGCTTTCATAAAACGAGAAATGTAACTCACAACATAACTCAAATCAGGTCTAGTGGTTGTAAGATAGATAAGGATGCCCACTAGTTGTCTGAATGTTGACTCATTGATCACCTTTGAGTCGGTTTTGGCTGAAAGTTTCAGCCCTTTCTCCATAGGTATAGACAAGATTTTGCAATTTGTCATTTTGAACCTGTCTAACAAACTTTGGGCATATTTAGATTGAGAAATAAAAATACCACCACCTATCTGCCAAACCTCTACACCTAGGCAATAATGTAGGAGGCTTAAGTTTGTCATGTCAAAAGCCTTACACAAATTACATTTGATTTCTTCAATCAAATGTGTCTCACTACCTGTAATGATATCATCCACATAAATACGAGAAGGATGATTTCATTGCCTATGCTTTTGACATATAAATTTGGATTTGAAGGACTTCACTGGAATCCTTGATGATCCAAATATATGTCAATCTTTATGTACCATGCCCTAGGTCCCTACTTTGGGCCATAAAGAGCCTTCATTAGTCTGCATACCTGATGCTCCTTTCCTACAACCTAAAAACCTTGAGGCTATGTCACGTACACTTCTTCCTCCAAGTCACCATTGAGGAAGGCACTCTTCATGTCCATTTGATGGAATTTCTAGCCAAATTGTGTTGCCATTACGAGAACTAACTAGATGGTGCTCATCTTTGTTGTAGGAGCAAAGGTCTCCTCATAGTCAATACCTTCTCTTTGTGAGAACCCTTTAGCCACCAACCATGCTTTGTACTTGTCAAGTGTACCATTAGCTTTGAACTTGACTTTGTACACCCATTTGTACCTAATGGGTTTCTTCCCTAGTGGAAAATCTAAAAGAACCCAAGACTCTGATGTTCAGTTTCCATGGCTTTTTCCCATTTAGGTTTACCTTTCGCCTCTACAAAATATCGAGGTTCATAAACATCCTAAATGTTAACCATAATAGCAAAGTTAATTGTGTTATGCTTTCTCTTACCTCTGAATGATCAACCCTCGACCATTTCATCATCTCGAACACCACCAATGAGTTTTTCCCACCACTTAGGTCTCTTTGTAGAAACCCCTTCATCCAAATCAACATGGTCATCATGACTTGGGCTGCCTAGTACTATATCATATGGATGTTGATCCAAGTTTCTCCTGAAGAAAATCATCTATTAATAGTACTGGTACCTGTCTGGGAGATTACACATGTTCAGAATCATTAGAGTCCCCCCCTTCAGGTGTAGCTAAAGGAAGTTGGACACCTATATCATTAGCCTTCAAAGGTTTATCTTCAATACTCTTGATGTCAGAAGGGAGTTGAAAAGGCACAACTTCTTCATCAATCACCACATCTCTTTGGTTTACTCCCAGACCATGCTTCCGTTGGGGTGTTCTCCTTCATTGCCCATGTCAGAGGCCCATTGAGAAGATAAACAGTTGTGTAACGGCCTCAACCCAAAACTTCTTGGGAACACTCATGCTCTCCAACATACACTGGGTCATCTTAGTAATAGTATGGTTCCTTCTCTCAACCACTCCATTTTGTTGTGGAGTATAAGGTGTTGTGAATTGGCGTTTGATATCATATTTAGCACAAAAGTTCATGAATTTGTTTGAACAAAATTCACCTCCATTATCAGACCTAAGAGTGATTATTGAACCAGACTCTTTTTCTACTGATGCTTTGAACTTTTGAAATTTCTTAAACACATCTGATTTTGATTTTAGGAAAAACACCCACATTTTCCAATTGAAATCATTTACAAACAAAAGAAAATACCTAGCATCAGTGACATACATCTAAATGAACCAATTGTAGAACTTTCGATGCTTTCCAAGCTTGTCCATTTGGAAATCCCTACTTGGCAAGCTACGCAAACACCATGTATCTGCTATTGAATTTCAAGTAAACCTTCTACCATATTCTCTCAAGCCAGCTAAGAGAGATAAGATAGGTTGAGATGCCCATAAAACTGATGCCAAAGAGTACTGATAGCAAATGAACTCTCAGTTGCCAATGCACATTCTTGAACCTCTCCAATATCAATAAGTTGATACAAACCATGATCCTTTATGCCAAGTGCTATGGTTTTCTTGGACCCCTTGTCAACAATATGGCACTTGTGTGCTGAAAATGACATCCAACTTGGGACAGTGGCACATAATCTAACTCACTAAGAGAAAATTGAGCTCCATGCCCAAAACATAGTATACATTGAGGAAAAGGAGATTTTTCCCTTCAAAGGTTATCTGAACATTTCCTCTACCAACAACTGTATACTACTTACCATCACCGAAGATCACTGAATTTGAGAAAACTGTATACTTAGTGAACCAATCCTTCTTGTGTGTGAAATGTTGAGTCACTGTAAAATCAATGTACCACATAGAAGACTTGACCTAATCTATTGGTCATTTGGCCATGAAAGCAAAGAAGACTGACTCCTACTCAAAATGCTCTATGACATGAGCCTTTTGTGGAGGCCCTCCCTGGTTGGATTTTTGATCAACCAACCACTTTTTGTATTGCTTCTTCACATGACCAAGTTTACCACAATAATGACATGTAATTGTCTTTAGATTCTTTGATGTATCATCATAATCCCCTTGACCTTTCTTTTGAGGCCACTTGCCTTTGCCCTTGTCCTTGGCTACAAAGGCCTGTTCTGCATTGATGAATCATTGGTGCTACCAAACCACTTCTTCCATTTGTCTTGTTGCAAGAGTTTGTTGCACAAATCGTCGAACTTCAAGTCACATTGCTAGATGTGATGTTGAGTGCTTCGATGAAATGCTCATATGACCGTGGTAAGTTTTTCAACATTATAAACACCATATCTTCTTCCATCTTGTGACCTATGGCTAACAATTGATCACAAATATCTTTGATCATCAAATGATCCTACAGAGACATTTTTCATCCATCATGATCAAGAACAATATGTTCTTCAGGAAGAAGGCCCTACCTTTATCTGAAGTCTCGTGCAGATCTCACAGGTGCATCCAAATCTCCACAAAGGTTTTGCCTGATGGAAGCATTGCATCTATTATTGATAATTTAATGAGCATGGTAGCTTCACGATTACGCTCATCAAACTTGTCCCGGCCTTTGCCTGCAACAGTTGGATGAGTGCATGCACCAAGGACGATCTGATCAAGGCACCTGTATTCAAAGATCATGAGCGTCCACTATTTCCAAGTGTTATTATTTTTGCCAATGAACCTCTAGCTTCCTTCCAACATGATGTTGGGCAATGAAGCCATCCCTCCCACAATCTCAAATCACAAAAAACGAAGAAACTCACTGTTAGAAAAACCAATGAAATTTTTGGGAAAAAATTTGCAAAACCCGAGCAACAAAGTAAAAAACCCACAATTTTATAAAAAAATTGCAAAAATTCTAACAAAAATCTGCAAAAAATCTATAAAAAATCTTAAAAATCTGCAAAATTTCGAAAAAACCTACAAAATTTTGAAAACAAAATCTGCAAAAATTCCACAAACAACTACAATTTTGTACAAAAATCGTCAAAAAATGGGTCTTGAAATCTTGTGCAATTTTTAATTGTGAAAAAGTCACAAATTTTGTTAAAAAATTGCAAAAAATAGACCCATGAATTTATTGAAAAAATTTATCAAAAAACCTTGTACGAATCCGTACAGCTTCCTTTGGCACATTCTTGTATGTCTCTTTTGTGCACTTCGTCACTGCCATAGTTCATAGAATTCACACACCGATCTCAAGAAATTTCAAACCCTGAGCTCTGATACCATATTACAAAAACAACACATATAAAGTTAACCAAGATTGCCTAAAAATCTATTAAGAAATAAGGAGCAAAAGGATCCTTATATAGGATTACAAATATTTGTTGGTTTTAGAAGAAGAATCCACTTGCAATGTTATAGAATCTCAAAAACAAAATGGGTTTTGTAACATGCAAAACAGAAACAGGGCAACACATTGCTACAACAACCACAAACTATTTATCCATTAAAAAACATTAAAACAAATATTACACTATTCTCATTGAGTTTTCTAGCAGTATTGCTAACAAACCATTTGTTTTGAAACCCACATTTATTAGATACTTTTGCACAATAAACTGAGAAATAAAATTACTACACTTGCATTATATTATAACATTTATTTGATCAGAAGTAATACAGTGCTTAAAAATTTGACCGGTGCAGTAGTACTCTTAACAGAGAAAACTCGTCACTAGCAGCATCTCGACTATTTTATCATCCTATTGGAGCCTTTGCACAAAATACTTGCATAGAGTAGAATCACTATGTACAATACAAACACAAAATGTTTTTTATCATAATGTAAAACCCCTTTTTCTTACATGCAGCTGCATGGAGCTTTTTTGGGAAAAACTATTAAGATATGACATGGCAAAATACAGGTGCCAAAACAATTTAATAAACGTATTTACATCTGCTAGGAATGTTATAAAAAATTGAACAGAGTGAGGACAATAAAAATAATAACTATCAAGCATAACTAGGTGGTAGAGATTGCTATGTGTCTTCAAAAATATGTGGCGGTGTCATTAAGCATTAGTGTCTTCAATCTCCCCCTTAATGCTTAATGTACAACACCCATCATTTGCCTTAATCTTTCAAAAATTTCTTTTGAAACTTCCTTGGTCAGTATATCAACAATTTGATCACTAGTTTTACAAAACTTTAATTCAATTTGTCCCTCAGCCACAAGATTTCTAATAAAGTGATATCTAATATCAATGTGTTTTGTTCTACTGTGGAAGATAGGATTTTTAGTGATGGCAATTACTGAGGTATTGTCATAGTATATCACAGTTGGCATATTTTTTTTTGTTTTAAATCTGTCAAAATTCTCCTCAACCATATTGCTTGGCAAGAAGCTGAAGTTGCAGCAATATACTCAACTTCAGTTGAGGATAAAGAAAACTGAAGATTGCATTTTTGAAGACCAAGAAATGGCACCTGAACCCAAAGTAAACATATAACCTGAAGTGCTTTTTTTGTCATCTATAGAACCAACCCAATCACTGTCTATAAACCCAATTAAACCAAAATAATCTACAGGTGCGTACCAAGTGAAAAAATTACTTGTACCCCGAACATATCTTAAAACTCTTTTCATTGCACAAAAATGAATCATACTTGGATTTTGCACAAACCTTGAGAGCAAGCTAACATCATACATGATATCTGGTCTAGTAGCTGTTAAATACATAAGGCTACCAACTAGACTCTTGTAGAATGTTGCACCTAGTTTTTCAACACCATCATCCTTATTCAATTTTTCGTTCATGTTCAAAGGTGTATTCATGGGTTTGCAATTCTTCATCTTGAATTTATCAAGTAAATCATTGACATATTTACCTTGTGAAATAAAAATACCATCATTTAGTTGTCTTACCTCTATCCCCAAGAAATAATGCATTAAACCCAAATCTATCATTTCAAATCCATTCTTCATTACATTTCTAAACTCATCCATTAACTCTTCACTATTTCCTGTGTATATTAGATTATCAACATATTATAAGTAAATCACTTGTATTTCGAAATTTCACATATAGTGTGGGCTCACTTTCACTCTTTTTGAAACGTTTTTTCTGAAAATAACCATCTATCCTACTATACCAAGCTCTAGGCACTTGCTTGAGTCCATAAAATGCCTTTTTCAACCTATGGACTTTTTGTTCTTGTCCTACAACTTCATAACCAAGTGGCTGTTCTACAAACACTTCATTCAAATAACCAAAAATACCGATTTAACATCAAATTGATAAACTTTCCACCTATGTTGGGCTGCTAATAATAAAATTGTTCTTATGGTGTCTAATCTAGCAACAAGAGAATAGGTTTCAGTATAATGAATACCTAGCTGCTGAGAAAAACCCTTTCCCACCAATCTTGCTTTATGCCTTTCAATAGTTCCATCAGCTTTATATTTAGTTTTATAAATCTATTTCAACCCAATAATATCTTTTTCAGGTGGAACATCAACTAGTTCCCATGTTTCATTTTTCTCAATTGAAGCAATTTCTTCATTCATGGCTTTAATCCACACTTCTTGTTTTATTGCATCCTCAAATCGCCTTGGTTCAACTTGAATATGAGATAATAAAGCAAAATTTACAGTTGCATCAAGACTAGTAGTGCCTTCATAAATTTCTTTTAAGACTTTTTACCTTTCTTGGAGGACCAAAGCTCGGACTGGTTGGAGAAGATGGCGAGCTCGATGAAGGTGGTGCAATAGGAACTGAGCTACTGCTTGAACCATGAGAAGATGGAACATCAAGTTCTAAATCAATAACTTTTTTCTTTTCCTTATTCAAAGTTCCATGCCATTGCCAAGCTTCATTTTCAGCAAAGATAACATCTCTACTAACAATTAACTTTTCACTTACTGGATTATATAAACGATAACCCTTCGTCTCCTCACTATAGCCAAAGAAGATGCATTTCTCACTTTTGTCATAAAACTTTTGCCTTTTCTGTTCAGCTATGTGAGCATAAGCAATACATCCAAAAACTCTCGAGTATGCAACAGCAGGTTTTCTTCCACACCATGCTTCATAAGGGGTCATAATTTTTATACTTTTGGTTGGACATCTATTCATCAAATATACAGATATAGCAACTGCTTCAACCCAAAAATTATTTGGCAAACCTTTGGCTTTAAGCATTCTTCTAGCCATTTCTACAATGGTGCGGTTTTTGCGTTCGGCAACTCCATTTTGTTGAGTAGTATAGCTTGCAATCACTTGCCTTTGTATTCCATCATTTTGGCAAAATTCTTGAAATTCATTAGAGGTGAATTCTCCCCCTCTATCTGAACGTAGCATTTTGATAGGACAACCAATTTGTTTTTCCACACTAGCCTTGAACTGCTGAAATTTGCTAAAAGCTTTTGATTTTCTCTGATGAAGTAAACCCAATTCCTACTAAAATCATCCACAAAGATTAAAAAAATATATATATATTTTTACTAAGAGACAATGTTTAGATTAGACCACAAATATCAGTATGTACCAGTTCAAGTGGTAATTTTACTCTCCAAGCTCTCCCTGTTGGGAAGGAATCTGATGTTGTTTACCAACAATGCAACCCTCTCACATACTTCATCGTTGTGAGAGATGAATGGTAGTCCTTTCACCATATGCTTTTGAGAGAGCAATTTTAGTCCTCTAAAATTTAAATTCCTATATCTAGTGTGCCATAACAAAGATTGGTCCTTGTAATTTGTTGGCGTTTCAATTCCCACCTCTAGAAAGCAGATTAGAAACAGACAGCTATGCACAGTTAAACTGCTTTTTAAATTAGGAGGGGAAGCTCCCTCTTCGTTGATGATGCTTAAAAAGAATACTAAACTACTGCCAATGTTTTTATTCTCAGCTAAAAGCACAAGGTTATAAAACTCTTTGCGTCGTAGCTGAGATTTTTTCTTTTCCGAAACTTCAAACTACAACTAGGCCTAAACTATAGACACTTCTGACAAATCAAGTAAACTTAGAGCTTGAGAGTTAGAAGTAAACGAAGAATGATTTGATTAACACAAAAGCTTAAACAAACTTACTTCTAGATCAGACTTGAAGACTCATTGTACTTATAAGATGTAAGCTGAAATAAAGATTATACAAGCAAAACTCATAAGACAAGAAACTGAAAGAGATCGAGCAAGTAAATCAGAGAAAAGAAGGCACGAGACTTCACTTTTCTCAATTTCTAATAGCAGTTACACTTTTCGAACAGCGGATTGTAGCAAAGGCAGGCTTACAATGTGCGATCAAACACCAGATTACACTTGACACAAGTTGAATGGAAACTGAACAACAATTTGCAGCAATACAAGCTTACAAATTAGCTCTTACAATAATAGTTAGAAAATAATGGGCAAGGCTGCCCTTATTTATACACAAACAAGGAGTAGGTAACCCTAAAATCTCCTTGCTTTATGTTGACTAGACTTTCCAACATGCAAGATTTATTTCTAAAACTAACACAAGACAACTAACTAACCACCTGCTAAAATCAGTTAACTGATTTAAAAGCAGGGAAAGTTCCAACTATACATTTGATTTTTCTATTTCACAAAGAATAGATAAGCATTAAACAAGAATAGCAAGTTGAACTCGGAAAAGGCATCGAGTTAACTATTGCTTTTAGTTCTATTATTGGAAATCTTTGCTGCCCCAAAAAGGTGACTCACTCATTGATAATTTGGGAAACTATATCCACCAAAAAGCTAGTAATTGCCTCCTTGTCAGAAGTACTGATACTATCCAGAACAATATTCTACTTTTCCAACATCTCCTCACCATCTGCAATCAAACTATCTCTTTCGCTACTTTATCAAATTTTGCTGACATCGCAACAACATGATTCATTTTTCAAGTAACAGGATCACTACTAAAACTGCCACAGACGAGATTCTGAAACTCTATTTGCACTTCACCGAGATCAAAGAAAATGCCATCATCATGACAATATTGGCAAAGGATCTGTGAAACAAATGTGCTTATGAACTTGAGAGTACTAGCAACCTTTTGTCTATATTCAGCCAATTCTACAGATATTCTCTCATAGGTTTTTACTTTGAAGAGGTGTTGTTCTCTCCAAGCCAAAATCTTCTTCTAATATAATGGCTAAATCATAAGTTGTCCTCAAGTCAAAAATGATGATCTCATGCATTGGTTTCACTTCTGCCATAAACTGCTCAAAGCCTCAAACCCCTAAATCCCTTGGCGAAGATCATGGGCATTATACCTCAATTGGTATATCTCTGCCAATATAAATTTGCCCCTGATGATGAATTCATCTATCCAATCTCGCATATGTTTCCCATATATGACCAACTGACTCGGCTGATGCTGATTTTCCGATGACTCCGGAATTTGTGGAAGCAACAAAGTGGCCTGTGAAGTGCCATGAAGGAGATTGGAAACATATTGCCGCAGTTGTCGAATCTCAGCCTTGAGGGCTTCCTTATCTTCTCCATCCTTGAGCACTCGTTCCTTTAGATTATCTGCTGCAACCTCGAAGCGATTCACATCAGTATGTCGGGTGCTTCTACCGAGATTGACCTTGACAACCTTGAAGTCATCAATCTCAACCTCATCAACGTTCTTGTCCTCTGGAGGTGTGTCTTGGTAGACGCTATCAAGTTCTGCAAAGTTCAATTGATAAGAAGGCTTCCTCCTCTTCCAACCCAAGATGTTCTCAAGCCAAGACGAGGAGTCTTTGCTAACTTCTCTGGGAGGCTCGGTTCCAATTCCATCAACTCATGATGAATCAATAGGTGTTGAGACATTGCGAACTAGTGAATCAACTTCTGAATCTATATGAATGGGAGAAAGCTTCGGTGATGGTAGAGAAACAGGAGATGAAGGCACTGCTTCAACTTGTGGTGCTGATTCTACTAGAAATTATGATGCATCTATTGGCTATTCTTGCTGAATCTGAACGAGAGACTTCACCTTTTTCTTTGAACTCTTTGATATTCTACTAATCTTTTTACCTTCTAGAGGAATGCTCATAGCTTTCACTCTTGGTTTTGGTTTAGAAGAAGAAGGAAGAGATGGTTGGACTACTGACAATTCTGCATTGGAATAGCTACCTTCCGCATCTTTTTACTGTTCAAGAATATCCTACTATTCTTGACAATTCGGCTTGTTCTCGTCAAGTGAGGTGTTCTCTTTGGTGAACCAATTAATTTGTGGAAGTGGTCACTGATCGATCTGATCTCTAGCATACATGGGAAGTAGGACTTCCCCATCATCATCTAACAGACCTTCTACATCCTCTAATAGGAAATAAGCCATTTGCTGAAGGGTAAATCTGTTGTAATTGCGCTTGCACACTTCGAACTCATCCACACAATTAACCCAAAAATCTTCAACTGTAGGCACATGTGCATGACTCTGACCAACACATGATACAAAGACACCATGAGGATCATACGAACGTCTCTCATTGAAAAACTTGAGGCCAAAATTTGACATTTCATCACCTATCAATTCAACATCAGCTCCTAATCTACATCTGTAGATGCCCATCCCAACTGGGAAACTAAATGTCATCTTGTGCCTTCTATGCAAAAATGTGTGAACTTTGTATACTTGCCTTAAAACTTCCATGAACACTACCTCATCCATTGGATATCTTGGTAGCATGACTAGATCACCTGAGAAGCCATATACCCTGATGTAGGAGAACGTGGGAAATTGGATAAACCAATCAGCCCACTCCGCCATTGCCAATCTGGCATTCGCTGAAATTCGTACATGCAACTCATTATCTAAATCTCGCACATTATGCATCAAGAATACATCATTCACCTGCCTGTAATGTCGCTCAGATTCTGAAAACTCCAACTGTGGGCAATAATCACACATGTTGAATACCCAAAGTTCCAATGGAATTTAAACCTCTAAAATTGCCTTGAAAGGCCATTAGATATACGAGGTAAGATATCATGTGGAACTCATGGGCCTTGAAGAATTCTATCATCTGACGGTGGAGACTGTCACTGATCAAAGTTGGCCAGTCATAGTGTTTTGTTCTGTCAATAATCTGGGAAATGATGTAAAACATCCAATGCTGGAATTTATTTGCCTTTGCTTGATCTATGACTCGGTTGAGCAAAGTGATCATAACTGCAAATTCCTCCTTGAACTCACCACGCCCAACACTTTTCGGCAAAGTATTTTGCTTCTCTTTCAGCCACTGTTGCACAACTCTTTTTTGATATTTCTCCTTTTGCGCATAACACACCTTTTCACATTCTTCAATCGAAATGACAAAGTTTTATGTCCATGGTGGTATTGAGAAACATATCTCAATATTATCCAGTCTGAGGCTGCAAATAGTACGCCCATATACTGATTGGATTTCTCGTGAAGTTGGATTGTAATGCTTAACGCAAGCAATTACGAATTCAAGGCTCTGCACTGAGATGGGGATTGAAGTTGCTGCAAGTAACCCAGAATGAGCGAGATTTCCGAATGCAATGTTCCCTATGTCTTCCAAAGCACGCAAATCAAGCACTGGAATCACATGATGTAATTCAGTTTCAAATGTTCTCAGATAATAGTGGAGCAACACCAATTTGGTCCTAATTTCTATTGGAGAATACTGCATGTTTAAAAACTTGAATTTTGATTGTAAACACGCCTATGTTCGGAAAATTTTTGAGCAAATTGCTGAAAATAAGTTGCTGATTTTTCTCCAAAAAACGGATTCCTTGAAAAAAAGTTGAGGTCTGGGTTTTATAGACAATCACGATTTGAAGAGACCCAGTTCATCAGATTTCGAAAAGGCTGAAGGCTTCCTGAAAAGTGCAGAAAAAGCGAATTTTTGGATATATAAAATTTCCCGATCTTCAAGAGGAGCAAAAAGTAGATCAACGAAAATTGAAAAAGTTGACCACCTATTTCTGAAATGTGATGCCCTAGAAGATTGGACCATGAAAAAGTGTGCCTCTGTGCTTCCCAATCCCAAATCCATGAAGAACACTAAAAAAGCACTCTATTTGAGCCTCTAAATCTTTATGAGAAGAAAATGATATTTTTCTTCCTCTGGATGCCAACCTACAAAATATGAAGAATGAATGCCAAAAGCCTTCTTGAATAGAGTTTGAAGATGAAAAAGTGCTTTCTTTGCAAAGCCCTAAAATTTTTAAGTCTATCCATGAAGATAGAAACTCTGTATGTAAAAATCTGAGTCCATTTGCACGTGCAATGATGAATTCCTCCTTTGTAGCTGCCAAAAACACACGCATGAAGACATGTTTTTTGAACAACAAACGACAAAAGCCAAAAATGACTAAGGCACCAAATGCTAGGCGCCCTAACTAGACATGGGCGCTTAGACATCCCAAAGTTAGCTATTTTCTTCGTTTTTTAACTTTTGCTTGCTTATGCTTCTAGCAAGGCTTGCCTCCAACTTCGACGAGCTAGCAATCTGGTATTGCCAATTGATAAAATATGTTTGATCATGGCAATCTGATGTTTGACTACTGCTGAAGTGATCCCCAACTTCATATCGGCGATCGATATCGTCTGATCATGATTGCAAACCCCAGAAGTGACTAATGGAGGCTGAACTGGAAGAAGGCGTGTCAAGTTCGAAAATATTCTAAAGGAATCAAAACCCAAGCGCCCTTGGCTTACAGGACCGCCTAGCATCCCATGCCTTAGCCAAATTTCAATGATTCACTTTTTTGTTTCACGTTTTTTCGCCAGAAGCCAGTGACCCCAGTTTGGGCGTCGTTTCTTGCCAACCATGAATAACAGAGACTGAAACGCAATTAATCAGGCAAACTTGATCATAGCTGAGATGAATTATACCCTTTGCCAACCCTCGACACTGCATCTAACTAATTTTTTGAGAACCAAAACTGAGCTGATGGGGAAAATTGCATGTTTTTCGAAAAGAGGGCAAAATTGACTAAGGCATGAGACCCCAGGCGCCCTTCCTAGGCATGCCAAAGTTAGATTTTTTTTCATAAACTTTATCATTTTCAGATTCGCCTCCGTTTCACATGAACTCCACCTTTTCTTGATCGTTGACAGCTTGATGTTGTCTACACAACATTTGAGACTTTGAATTTGATACTTGGTAGTAGATAATCCTCCATATATGACCTTGGAGTTCATGCTTCGCCTTCTAAATAAGCAAAATTAACCCACCTGATAAATCCTAACTTTTTGACAATTCTAACCGGACTAGCCTGATTGGGAAGTATTTTGGAACAATAAGAATCAGTTAGAGCCCTCCAAACAAAGATTTTATTTTTAGAAACTTTCTATTTTTAGAAAGTTTTGTCAGCATCATTTTGACAACAAACCCAAAAAACCCTGAATCAAGTCTATTTTTAGAAACTTTCTATTTTTAGCAATTTTAACTTTTGACGAAATTTTTTAAAAGACTTTGACCATTCTTTACAAAATTCCTTAATGAAGCAATTTTTTTTTTGATTGGGCACAACATAATTAGTTCTAAGGACTTGAGTTTTACTATATGCAAGTCTCAAAGGGAAAAATCCTATTCTACAACATACCAACCTTTGCCACTATTTGATTATTTTTGTTCTTATCACAAATGACACATTCATTGTTTTCAAATATTGCAGAATATCTTTTTTCAACAAGTTGCCCTATGCTCAACAAGTTATGTGCTAACCCAAGTACATACAAAACATCACAAATATACCTTTTTTGACCTTGTTGTTCTTTGATTGAGATAATTCCCTTACCTGTAACTTCAACTTCCTTATCATCACTAAGTAGCACATGTGTTCTAAAAGAATCATCCATGTTTACAAAAATATTTTTATTTCCTATCATGTGGCTACTACAACCACTATCCAAAACCATACATTTTTTGAGTCTTCCTTTGTAGCATTGCAAGCAAGAAACAGATTAGTATTTGATTGTTCTTCATTTTCTTCAGAAAAATATGCACACTATTTATTCTTTTTCCAGCAATCCCATTCATAATGCCCAAAATTTTTGCAAAAGTGGCATTGTACACATGATTTATCATAACTTTGATTGCTCTTTTGACCATCACTTGAGTTTCTTCCTCCAAAATAATTTCTACTTTGCCTAGTACTAGTGCCTCTATTGAAATTATTGTTTCTTCCTCTTCCTCTGAACTTACCTGTATTCCTATGAGATGTCTCTTTTGATCCTTTTTCCTTTTTCTTTGAGATATTTATCTTAGTTTGGAAGGCCTATTGGACCGGTTTTTCAGCAGACCTATTCATTCTTTGCTCATGGGTTTGAAGAGACCCCATAAGCTCATTTACAGAGAGAAGACTTAAGTCTTTTGACTTTTCAATAGCTACTACAATAGGATCAAATCTGGGAGGGAGACATCTTAATACTTTTCCACAATGTTTTGATCAGCCAGATTTTCTCCATAGGACCTAATTTGATTGACCAAACTCATAACACAAGTGAAAAAATCTTGTATAGGTTTTGAATCTTTCATAACCAAGTTTTCAAAATCTCTTCTAAACATCTGGAATTTTATTTTCACTTTGTTTGTTCCCTAATAGGCATTCTACAACAAATCCCAGGCTTGTTTGGATTTTGTGGTTGCAGCAATTCTTGGGAAAATTGACTCATGTATAGCCTGTCGGATAATAAATAAGGCTTTTGAGTCTTTCTTCCTATTTTCTTTCAATTGATCTCTTTGTGCCTAATTTAAGGTTGCACGAGCTTGAGCATTTGTAGGCTCTGTAAAACCTTGCTCTACTCACTCCCACAAATCTTGGGACATAAATAAGATTTTCATTTTTATACTCCAGAAATCATAATTTTCTCCTTTAAAAACAGGTATTTGAGGTTGGGTTAAACTTGAACCATTGGCTGCCATATTTCTTTCTCAAACTGCAATTCTCTCAACCTCCTCACAGACTTTTTCACTTCTCTACTGAGAATGAACCCACCTAAATTTGTTAGATGCTCTTAAGAACACACACAAAATTTCTAACTTCCAGATTCTCTGATACCACTTATTGGTTTTAGGAGGAGAATCCACTTGCAATGTTACAGAATTTCCAAAAACAAAATGGGTGTTATAACATGCAGAAAAAAAATAGGGCAACGCATTGCTACAACAACGACAAACTATTTATCCATTAAAAAACATTAAAACAGATATTACACTGTTCTCATTGAGTTTTCTAACAGTATTTCTAACAAACCATTTGTTCTGAAACCCACATTTACCAAATGCTTTTGCATAGTAAACTAAGAAATAAACTTAATACACTTGCATTATATTATAACATTTATTTGATCAGAACTAGTACAGTGCTTAAAAATCTGACTAGTGCAGTAGTACTCTTAATAGAGGAAACTCATCACCGGCAACATCTTGGCTATTTTAACATCCTACTGGAGCCTCTGCACAAAATACCTACATAGAGTAGAATCACTGCATACAATACAATAATAGAATGTCTTTTTTCATAATGTGAAACCCCTTTTTCTTACATGCAGTCGCGTGGAGTGTTTTTGGAAAAAACTATTAACATATGGCATGGCAAAAGACAGGTGTCAAAACAATTTAATAAACGTATTTACATCTTCTAGGAATGTTATAAAAATTTGAACAGAGTGAGGACAACAAAAAAAATAATTGTCAAGCATAACTAGCGGCAGAGATTGCTACGTGGCTTCAAAAACGTGGCAGTGTCATTAAGCGTTAGTGTCTTCAATATCTTATCCGCAGAGGACTAGGATGACAAATATCTTATCCACAAAGCATAAGGAATGACAATTCATAGGATAATATTGACAACTCATAAAGCAAATAGGTAAATTTTATCCACAGAGGATAAGGATGACAAATATCTTATCCACAAAGGATAAGGATGACAACTCATAGGATAAATATCTAAAGTGAACGTGACTTTATTGAAGATTCCTAAAGTCTATCCTAAAAGTTAATTAACCATTATAATATAAGACATTACTTTAATAGAGTGGCCTATGTAATAAAGTGTTTCTAAAAGAGGATCTAAAAGTGTTAGCACAAGGCATAGGGTACAAGTGACTTAAAGGTTATTATATAAAAGTGACATTGAAATGGAGAATTAAAAGTGTTTGAAAAGGTCACTTTATTTTATTAAGGGAAAATGTTTTTTTGAAAAACAATTTTAAAAAACAACGAAAAAACAAAAACGTTTTATTTTTAAAAAACAACAAAAAATCATATAGCGCATTTTCAAAAAATAGTGAAAAAACAAAAAAAAACGTTATTTCCTAAAATAGCTCTAAAAAGGTTATAAAAGAAGGTTGGGTCTTGAAAAAAAGAGTTACTGAGTTATATTTTCATTTCATATTTGCTTTGAGCAAGAATGTGAGTTCATAGTTCTTGAGGACAAAAACTCTCTTGGAATACCAATTTTGGGGACGAAAACCCTCCTAGTTGGATAGAGTGATTTCATCTAGAAATCACCAATGTACTAAAGATATTGGATTTTGGGGACGAAAACCCTCAACAACCATTGAAGCAATTTCATTCATAGATTGTCTTTGTGCAAAAAGTGAAGATTTCTCAATTTGTGTTGCAAGGTTAAGTTATTTTTCCAATTGTGTTCTAATGGAGATTTTTGATGTGTTTTGACATGTTATAGAGTTTCTCCCTTCTATTCCTTTCTGGCCATACAGATTTAAGGAAGATATTTCATGTGTTTGGGGTTAGTTTGTGATTGTTTTTGAGCAGTGTAGATGCTCCTACTTGTTGGGGAGTATGGGTTTGATGTTATTGGTGATTTCTATGGACTTTGGGTGAGTTGTTCTTGCTTTCCAGCTTCATATCATACCTGTACGTATCTGATTTCCTCTTAGCAGCTTGATATTGTTCAATTCTAGAGTGTTTAGGTGTTGGTTGAGGTAGTTTGGAGCGTCTTATCAGCTGTTATTTTAGTATTGGATGAGTTTCCTTCAGTTTGAGGTTATTGGATCAGCTTATAGTGGTGTTTGCAGAGTGTTTTCAGATTATATCAGTCTGATTTTGGACAGTACAGACTTGTGTTAGGAATCAACTGAAGAATAAAAACAGAAACACAAATCAAGCATGAACAAGAACACAATCACAACACATGATTTACCCTGGAAAACCCCAAACCGGGGAAAAACCAGCAATGAAGATCTTCATATTAACCCTCAACCTCAATCGGGCTGAGCCTGGAGGCTTCAACCAGCCACACATACAATGGAGTCACCAAGCCATTATATAGACTTCCATACATGCAAAACCATGGGCTAAAAACCACTTATGGTTAATTTACTAACTCTAACCCAAGAGCTAGTTTAACCCAACAATCCCCCCTTTAAACTTGGTCTTGGGGTTAGCACCAAACCCCCCTTCCACAAGCACATACAAGGCCTTTCCTTTCAGGGATCAAGCAAGCCATACCAGGTCTTACAGCCATTGGCCCATATACATGTATACAAAAAAAATTTACATACAACTCCATTACAATCTTGTTCTTGCTACAACCAACATGCTTACAACAACAACCACGACCAATCTTACACAGACTTTCTCAACTTTCTGGCTTGACAAAATTGAGAGAAATCCAACTTCATCTTGAAAGCCAAACAAGACCTCCATCACAACTAGAATGAGTGCATTCACCGCATCGCTTCATTAACATTCCAGCTGCACACATGCTCAAACTTCTCCCATTATACGTTCTTCATCAATGCATCGGTCGGATTGCTCAATACTTCTCCAAAGTTCAATCTTCATTTGATTCCTTCAAACTTCCTCAAGCTTTTCAGGCTAAGAAAAAAATCACGGAAGAAATACCCAGAACCTTAAACACCTAAAAACCTTACATGCATCAACATGCAAGCACATGCAAGCCACATGCGAGTCCATGCAAGTACATGCAACTCACAAACCTGCACATGCAAGCAAAAAGCAAATCCCAAAACCTTGCTCTGATACCACTTGTTAGGAATCAAATGAAGAATAAAAAATAGAAACACAAATCAAGCATGAACAAGAACACAATCACAACACATGATTTACCCTGGAAAACCCCAAACCGGGGAAAAACCAGCAATGAAGATCTTCATATTAACCCTCAACCTCAATCGGGTTGAGCTTGGAGGCTTCAACCAGCCACACATACAATGGAGTCACCAAGCCATTATATAGACTTCCATACATGCAAAACCATGGGCTAAAAACCACTTATGGTTAATTTACTAACTCTAACCCAAGAGCTAGTTTAACCCAACAACTTGTATCAGCACTTTTCCAGCTTAGTTCAATTTTCAATGTCATACTTAGCTGGGTTGGTGAATACACTTTTTGGGTATGATATTCCTTGCTCATTTTGAGTCTTGTAGACTAATTTATGTTATTGCAATAGACTGATTTTATAATCAGAATTTTATATCGAATTTATATCAGTAGTATATCTCATATCATGTTATTTTGTAATGCATTTCCTAACTATTTTGTAAGCCCCGGATGGTAGTACTGCCAAAGAGTCATCATTTACATGCATATCATATTGTAAGATTGAATGGTTTACCACCAATCGTTATAGCATATCATTCAGCCCGTTTTGGCATTGAACAGATTGGCATTATTTACCATTTTGGTCGAAGTCAAGGTTAGACAGCCAGTGGCTTTGCATTGCATTCATGCAGTCTGATGAAGAGGTGTTGATTAGGCCAGCTTTGCCATCTACACGATATGGTCAGCTTGCCACCATTAATTTTGTATTTGCATTCATATAGTTAGTTGTGTGGTTGAAACATCGTATGCTCTCACCTTGCCCACACTAGGATCTTGGTGATCAAAAAGTGTTGAGACATTGCATATGCATTCCTATATTGCAAAAATTTAGAAAACAATAGGGTGGGTTGTTACACTTACACCTAGTCAGCCTATGACAGCGCCTTTCGATGGGTCGACCATTGGAGTATGCAAGCTGATATTGAATGTTTAGAAAACAGTTTGAAGTTTGAACAAGCTTAGAAAAAGCTGTGCAGATTTTTTGACTTTTATATATTTCGTTGGGTTGAGGTTGATGAGGATGGTAAACACTATTTGATAAGATTGAAATCTGTCCCTTCTTTCATCTATAATTTTTACCTAACCCTTCTCTTTCAAGTGCCCCCAAGCCATTGATTCTTCTCTCCTTCCTACAATTTTTCTACAGCTATTTCAAATGAGATCCAAGGTCTCTTGAAGGATCCATTTCTACCTGTGAAAGTTCTTCATAATAAAAGTTTAGACCAAAGGCTAGCACATTGATGTCTTAGTAGCTTGGGATGATATTTCATAATGGAACCGTTGCAGAACAGAGCTATTGGCTGAGCTTTGAAGGAAAAAAATATCTTGATGTTTAGCTGGCTGAGCCCTCACAATGCAGAGGGTGCCATGGTAGTGGAAGATGAAGGAATCTCGATGGCAGCAGGGGTTTACCTGGTGGATGGGCTGGTGTGGTTGGTATTATGAATTCAGATGCTTCATGACCATCCACTCCAACTGAGATTTTGATGTTAGAAGAGGGGCAGGCAGGTGAGGCCAACATGAGCTGGACGTGGTGGGTTGAAGAGGATTTGGATGTTAATTCACACTCTTAGGCTATCCACACCTCGCAATTGTAGGTTCCTTCATCTATAGTCTTCTATGTTTCCGGTCTAGTGTTCTGTTGTATTTAGTTTTTTGGTTTTGTGCAAAATAATTGTGTTTTTCCATTTCCTGTTATGCTGGATTATTTTAGTTTTCTTTGGATCATGTCCAGGTGCCTAATACTACGAGGCTAAAAGATTTGCGAATTATTAAAAACTATTTCATTCCTCAGTTATATATGTTAATGGAATAAAGAATCTTTAAGGTGGATAAATTAAGTGAAATCGAAGATGAAACACATTTCCTTTTAATGGTATCCGGTACAACTACACATATTTGCCCTCATGGTATATAGCTAGGAAACAAAAATCCTAAAACTGAAGATACTGTAACAGATCTTACAGGTCCTACAGAAACAATCTTCTAAACATGTAAACATACTTTGACAGATCTTACAGGTCCTACAGATCATTTTAACCTAAAGTACATTAAACTTATTTTACCCTAACTCATCTTACTATTCTAAGAATCTATTTGAAGCTTAACAAACCTGCAAGGCAGCTGTTCTTTCTTTAGCAGAGGTTGGTTGTTTGTACACCGCTGACTGCCCATCACTCCTTTCAAAAATTTCCTACATCAGGTGTAATTATTTCAATTGGTCACAAATGTATACACAAAATTATAAAACATTGATCAAAACAGAA
This sequence comes from Sequoiadendron giganteum, assembly GCA_007115665.2. NCBI lineage: Eukaryota > Viridiplantae > Streptophyta > Pinopsida > Cupressales > Cupressaceae > Sequoiadendron > Sequoiadendron giganteum. The sequence continues at coordinate 91,369,045 of CM021102.1, forward strand.
GATGAAACACATTTACTGTTACAATGCTCAGCGTATAAGGATATCAAACACCACTACATGGATATCTGCAAGTCATAACCTAATACAAGAGGTTTAAACCAAGACAATCAAGCCAAGCTCAGAAAAATTATTTTAAAACTGGATATCAATAGAGACACTCTTTGCCAGAAGTATATATACACTTCAAGAGATTCAACAGACCAATTTGTGCCTAAGGGACATTCACGTCATCCCATTTTCTTCAATGTATTAATTAATTAATATATTGTAGTAAGGAAATCTCTTAAACAAAGCATAAATTTCTGGAAGTTCAGAAACTTCTAGGGATTTTTTTTTGATATGGAATTGTAATTTAATTTGTTAAATGTACAGGGAAAGTATAAAAATATTTACACAATCTTGCTTGTGAGCAAAAGTTGGCAGTGTGTTGCTGTGCAAGATTTCTACAATCAACTGCATAACTTATATTTTCTGGTTTCGTGCCTCTCTGCAGGACCGATCACAGGGATAAAGTTTAAAGCAACCCACCACCGGGTACGATTTTAACCCATTGATGATGGGTCCTGCTTAAAGATCCAAAATGTCGGGCACTTTGAGATATTTAAATAGTTGATTCCAGAAGACTCACACACATTTACCCACTCTCATTACATTGGCTATTTTTCAAAGCTGCGTGTTTCCTAAAGGCACTATTCTAAAAGGATGAGAAAAATAGCCGTTTAGAAAATGTCGGGCACTAGAACTTTCCTATAAAATAGTTTTAGCCCTTCAATTTTACATTTTACCAGCAATATTATCAAATATTGCACTCTATCTTGAGTTAGAAAAGCATTAATTCAATGAATTTTATGATACTGTTTAAACACCTTCAGGTCTAAATCACTTGGAAAATTAACATAATAGCTGTAAGTTGCAAATGTGTGGCGAGCTAAAAAGGCTTAATTTCCGGGAAAACTCTACAGCTATCAATCCGGTCAGAGATGGAACTGGGAACATGTCCGAGCATGAGCACCATTGAAGTGGCCCATTCAAGCTCATGGGAGATCAATCATAGAAGAAAATAAATGACTAAGTAGGTCACTGAAGGAATAACTTGAATATTAAATGTTAAAAAATAATATCTACAAATGTTAGCAATGCTTAAATCCAATTGCTTGAAAAAGGAACTAGAATTGTTCAGGTACGTTTGCTCATTTTTTTACACCTAACTGATGTTCAACATTTCCTTTTCCGTTTTCTTTTCTAAAAATTCAGTACTTATAGAAGATGAAAGAGAACTTACAGGGGCCATCCACCTGCATACGTCGCAGTCGATGCACTCGTGATCTGAAAAGAATTAATGAACATTTCACTAGAAGTGATGGGAAAATTGCTGCTCTAATTGTTGTTAGTTATTTTGAACTAAGAATTTGTGAAACGAGAAGACTTACTGACATAAAATTCTCCGTCCACGTTCTGAGGGCGTCTTTTTAATGGAGAGTGAGGAGGGGCGTTAGTTAATGCGTGGGTGATGAAAGATGAAAGAGGCCGTGCTTTAATGGTGGAGTTGCTGCTGTTGACATGTTGCAGAAACTGAGAGCCTCTGCTCGCAAATTGAGGTTTATGATTGAGGATGACAGAGGCGTTCAGTGCCACCATTTTCAAACCTCTCACAGTTGAGGCGGCCACAAACTTCGCAATTTATGTTATGCGGTATAATAGCAGAGGAGACATTCCAAATTATTCATGGATTCAGAGCGGACTTCCAAACAAGAGGCCTACGTTTATTCCGAGCTGGCTTCTTTAACGCCGACAATCAAATGAAATGAGAATATTATACCAATAGTGTGGACAAGCCAGCTTGGGAGGGAAAAAAATATTATATTAATCATTTAAATCTTACATATGATCATGTATAAAAGAAATATATAGGAGTGGAAAGCCAAAATGTTAATGGTTGAATCAATTAAGAATTAGTTCCACCAGTTTAGGTGTAAAACTCGAAGGTGGATGGTACTTAAAGAAGAATGGGTAGAATGGGTAAATAGAATATGTTACTGTTATTATTAGGAGTTGGTGGAGACAGAATGACACTACATTATGGAACGTTTGGCTTACATGGATATTCAAACCAATTGTATTGAGACTTTAAATGTGGGCTCTTTGAATAACTAGATTGAAGAAGAAAGGATAATGAAAGTTGCAGATTATTTGATCAAGATTCACAACAGAAGATCCAAGATCCAAAAAGAAAAGAAGATCAAGTAGATGTGGTTTGTTTGTTTTGGGCTCGTGTGTGTATGAGGGTTGTTGGTGATCCGGGTGTCCCATAGGCTATTTGGCCTTGTGAACCTTATTAAAAACCTTCATTCATTCATTCAATTATGTACACGAGGTTGTCTTATGAAATTTTTAATATCTTTTAATTATTTTTTTAAGCTTTTGATTTAAAAAATCATTTTGTTTAGTTTTGCATTTTCAAACATTATTGGTAGGTTAGTTATTTATAGGGTATCTTCTTATTTGATATGGATGTTATCATTGGATGTATATATTACGATATAGTCCACAACCTTTTTGTTATAAATTATGTATATTTTTATTTCTCACTTTATCTTAGATGGTGTTTGTTTATCGATCACAACTTAATATGATACAAGTTAGTACTTAACTGAACCATCAACCTTTTCACCTTGTATTTGATGTTTGCTTATGTGTAGACCTTTTAGTCATGATCACATGTAGGATTAAGCTCTTTGATATAGTATGCCTTCTTCCACCCAATTTGCTTTTTCCTCACATATTTTTATATTTCCTCATTAATATTTGGACATTTTTACATGGTAATGACTCATTTGCTATCCACTTGTCATTTTGTTTCAACCACATGTTCTTCTTTCTATCTAGCTCTTCCCCTGTCATCATTCTAGACCATCAATGAATCTCCATACTTTATATTTCTTTTAAATAACTTAACATCCAAAAAATAATCAATTAATATGAAATACATAAAGCTAAAAATTAAAGTTGCAACTAGGACCTCAAAGAAATTCATTTATCATGTATGTATTTGACTTACAAATAATATTGCATGTTAAATACTTTCATAGTCTCCAAAATTTAAAGGGGTATCTCAAGGAAAAGGAAAGGACTAATTAGACAAAAAGGAAAGAAAAAGTATGATATATAAATATTAGAAAATAAACATAAAGAAAACCTCATAACATTTAAAAGAAATATGTTTTTAGGGCATGGTCAATAGGTCAATCAACAACCACTAACTGTTTATCAACTAGAGACTAGCAATTTAAAACCCACACACCCAAAGGTCTCTCCCACTCTACTAGATATAATCAAGAAGAGATAAGTTTATAGTGGATTCTAATCAAGATCAAAAACCTAACTAGCTTAGATATATTGTTCGATGAAGTATGAAAGTGATATCCATCATCTATAGGGCTCCTAGCCTAAGTGAAGATAATGAAAGATTAATTAATTTCCTTATTCATAAAAAATGAAACATTAAAACAAAATAAGTGGAAGGCAATAGGAAAGGTGTCTCAACCTTTCATCTTAATGTTGAGAACACAAAAATGTAATTTATGGGCTATAGAGGTCAATTATGGCTTTAAAAATTATTGAAATATGGTTTAACCAATTAAAGTAGATTACCATGTTAGATACATAGGACAATTGATAGGGGGGTGAATTATTTGTACATTAAAGATAATTAATCCCTCATCAACATTCAAACCATTGTTAGCCCTTAAACCCTTATCATGCAAATTAGCAGAATGTAAACATATGAAACAATAATGCAAACACATCCAAGCACATAAGAACACCAGATTTATGTGGAAAACATAAGAAGGGAAAAACCACGATGAGGACTAGCTCAAATATATATGAATAGCAACATCGAATACAAATAGGCTCACTTCCCAAAAAAAGAAGAAAGGCTCATTGATGGGTGGCTCACTGTCATGAAGAAAGAAGAATAGAAGAAAATTATTACAAAGAGATTCACTATCTTAAAGCAACAAGAGAAATCCACCATTAAAACTTTATTTCATCCACAACCTTTGGCTCACTGCCTCCAACAACTTCAAGCACATTGAAAATGTAGACTCCTCAGCTCACTACATCTGGAGTCATAGACATTAAGCTCGCACTTAGATCACCACACTTTATTACATTCACATCTTTCACATTTTACACACATGCCACACTCATCTCTATTAATTCACCTTGCATTTATACCATCCACGACCTAAACAATCTCAATTAGGTCGGCCTTAATAAAACGTATGTACCTCAAATGTGCAACACTAAAATAGGTTGGCACCAAACACCTCCACAATGGAAAGAAGTGAAGGACGACCACACCAAGGGTTAACTAGGACCCAAATCCACATCACCATGCTACTCAAAACATCCACAATCCATGAGGTACCTTTGCAAATAGCACTAGCATGTCAAATCAGGCAAACTTAAACTAACACTACAAGCGACCATATACACGCTTCTACAGGTCACGTGGACCACACAACAACACTTTATAACATCCACACAACATCTTAAAATATTCTTGTTAGAGTAATAAGTTAATTACTTAATTAATTTAATCATGTTGATTAATTAATTAAGTTACATTTTACTTTATTTTTACTTAAGCTAAACTTAGGCACTTTGATAATTACTTTATTAAATCTTAGGGTTCACTTTTAGGGTTTCGATATCCTTTCTTAAGGATTGATCTCTTTGTAATTATTCAATTCTTGTTTATGAATGTTTTGCTTCATGGCTTGCAGAGCACCATTGTTGTGTTTTGTTATCTCTTATACGTGACAGGTCATTTGCTTGTAGGTGTTCACTGGGTTATGTGAGGTTGTATTTCTCAACTTCAACATGGTATCAGAGCACATATTTGTTGCTTCCTTTTCGGTTTTTTAAGGGATCTTGATTGAAAGTGAATTTTCAGTGCATCTTGAGTTAATTTGTACCTCACCATTATGTCAGAAGGTTTGAAATAGTCAAGATTGACCTTTGTTTCGTCAATTTTGGTTATACGGAGCCCGATCTACGAGGGTTTGAAGTTTTTTGAGGGGTTCCTGATCCAAAGCGTACCTACAACTATGGAGAGTTTTGAGCCCAAAAGGACCTCACCATTGCATTCAGAGTGCCCAAAAACCCCAAAATCGACTGTCAAATCGTCAAAATTAGACATAGTGACTTCAGGAGGCAATTTTTTCATTTTTGGGTCGTATGGCCTAGTATAGCACGCAATCCAAGAAAAAAACTGTGGTAATGGCCGCTGCCGTCAGTTAACTGCTAGCGGTTAATGCTAGCGGCTAGCCAAACTGCCAGGCTTAACCCCCAAACCCTTTTGGAGCAGGTTTGGTATTTTGGCCATAACTTTTGCATACAAACTCGGGTTCTCGAAATGAAATATCACTGGAAAGCTATTTTCGAGCCTGACCTAGTGGTGTAGGATTTTTTTCCTAATTTTTCCAATTTGACCAATTTTTGTGCCATTGAAGTTAGATCTTCAGTTTTCGCTTCAGGAAGCATAACTTTTGACTCAAGTATCACTTTTTTCGAATTCTTGTGGCATCGGAAAGTTGGTTCAGTGATCTACATAGTGATTAGACTTAATTTCCTAGATTTTTCCTGAGGTATATTTTATTTAGCTTTTTGTGTTTTCATAGTTTGCTTAATTACTTGGACATTTTGGCACTTTGGATCCTCTTGTTTGCATCATTTGGATCTATTTCATTTGATCTACATGCAATAAGGTCAATTTTCTTAGATTGTTTAATTTGAAGAGTTATCATGGGTTTTTCTACTCACCCTTCAGTTGTAATCCTGGAACGGGGTAATTATGAGTCATGGGTAAAGGGCATACTTACACATTGTAGTTGGCTTAATATTTTTCCTTATTTGTATGATCTCATACCTTAACCAACCACTCCAAGGGGAAAATTAGCTTGGGATATCACTAGAGATCACATAGTAGGACTTATATTGTCTAGTGTTGATAATGACACTATGTGGGCTATATCAGACATTGATTGTCCCCACCCACTTTGGACACATCTTTGGGAGATCTATGGAGACCCCAATCTCTCTCCATTCCCAGAGGATCCTACTTCAGATTGTCTCTCACCCATTGCTTGGAGAGAGAATATACCCTTTGATCATTGAAGGGAAAAACATGCATGGATCTACAGACCCAACAGTGCGGAATACATTCCCTTAACACTAATACAACAAAGGAGAAGAGCAAAAACAGGTTTCAAATAGCTTCTAAAACTACTTAAGATAAATACATGCAAGTAAAATAAATATTACACAAAGATAAGCATCCACAGTTGACACAAGATATACGTGGGAAAACCTTTTCAAGTAAAAAACCCACCACACAAAGTCAAGACTATTTTGTATTACAGTAACAAAAAGGTTACATACAAATCATAGACTTCTCTATTTTGCTCATGGCAGCACAATCCAGAATTATTTTTGTTCTCACCCAACATCTTGTTCTTACTGTTACAATGTTCTTATTATTAAAAACATACAGTTCGAACTCTTTTCAATCAACCACCGATCTCAGGTACAAAACATGTCAGATTCCATTCGCACCACAAATCTACCCATACCGATCTCATTGCATCGAGCCACCCAAGCATTAAAGCCATTACCCAAATCGGGTCCTATTCGCCACCCTGAATCGACCTGCAATAACTGTTGCTTAGACTTTTGGCCTTTAGCCAATAATCACATGACACTGAGCCACGTGTCCTCATCTTATTCGCTATCGACCTTTGACACCGAGTCCAACTCGGTCAACCCAGTCGTTGAGCTCACCGAGCTCTCTACTTCCCTTACCACGCTACGCGGAGCTCATCTGACCAGCTCGCGGTATGGCAGTAAGCCTACCAAGCTCGTCTGAGCTCTTACCGTGCTACCGCAGCCCTTTCGAGCACACCCTGCAGTATGGTAGTAACCGCCCTTACTGACCGCTGGCGGTCTTACCGCAGTCAGCCCTTTGGCTGGTCGCGGTATGGTGGTAACCGCTAGGCCAGCCGCAAGCGGCTTTACCGCAACCATCACGGTCAGCCCTTTGGCTGGCCGCGGTATGGCAGTAACCACTAGGCCAGTCATAGGTAGCTTTGTCGTGGCCACCACGGTCAGCCCTTTGGTTGGTCGTGATACCGCAGTTATCGCCAGGCCCGTCACCGCCAGAGCAAGCCAAAGCTGCCGCGGTAAAGTGGTAAAGCCCGAAAAGATAACAAAGAATGTGTCGAGGGAGAAGGAAGGGGAAACATGACTGGAAATTAAGACATAGATTCTCAACAAGCTCCCACTTGGTGAACATTTCCAGTAACCTCAAAGCAACAACAATCACTGTCTGTCATAGACCCCAAGGCCCATCGATTTTGTGCACCATCTGAACTTGTATGTACTCACAGGCTTTGTCAAAGCGTCTGCAACATTCTTCAAGGTGTCCACCTTTTCTAGACTGACCCTACCATCTTCAACCATGTCCCTCATGAAGTGATAGTGCACATCAATGTGCTTGGTCCTGGCATGAAAAGTTGGATTCTTTGCCAAACAAATGGAACTCTGACTGTCACAACAGATTGTAATCTGCCCAGCATTAAATCCAATGTCTGAACACAAACGCCTCAGCCAAACAACCTCTTTGCAGGCATGAGTTGCAGCCATGTACTCTGCCTCTGTCGTGGATAAAGCAACTACAGCCTATCGCTTGCTCATCCAACTGATAGCTCCACCATTAAGCATGAAAGTGTATCCACTGGTGGATCGCCTATTGTCTATGTCCCTTGCCCAATCTGAATCAACATAACCTTGGATGTTGAGAGATTTCTGTGATGCAACCATACTACCATGATAACATAAGGCATAATCAGAAGTCCCCTTCAAATACCTGAAAACTCTTCACAGCATCCCAATGTGATCTCCCCGGATTTGCAATAAATCGGCTTAGAACTCCCATTGCTTGGGCAATGTCTGGTCTTGTGCAGACCATAGCATACATCAAACTGCCAACAACACTTGCATAAGGCACACTGGTCATGTCCTCCATCTCTGTAGCAGACTTTGGACAGTCTTCAAAAGACAGCTTAGTTCCATGCATGATTGGAACAACAAGTTGCTTTCAGTCATCCATGCTAAACCTCTCCATAACTGTTTTCACATACTTACTCTGACTGACCCAAAGCTTTCTGCTTGTTCTATCCCTGGTAATCTCCATTCCAAGAATGTACCTAGCTGCACCAAGATTTAAGATCAAAAATCATAGTCTTACTATTTCCAATAAATAACATATCATCCACATACAGGGTGATAACAAGCACACGACCATTTTCAGATTTATAATAAATGCAATGATTAGACTTTGATCTCACAAACCCAATTGACAACACAAATGTGTCAAATTTCTGGCACCACATTCTAGGAGATTGCTTTAAACCATAGAGAGATTTATTTAATTTGCAAACCAGATTTTGTTTACCTCTTTCAACATAATGCTCAGGCTGGGACATGTAAATATCTTCTTCCAGCTCACCATGGAGAAATGTTGTCTTCACATCCATCTGCTTAATTTCAAAATCATATACAGTTGCTAAAGACAAAAGAAATCTGATGGATATCAACTTTGCTACAGGGGAAAAAATCTCTCCATAATTTATTCCCTTAATTTGAGAAAAACTTTTTGCAACCAATCATGCCTTATACTTCTCAACACTGCCATCAAGACCTGTCTTCTTTTTGAATATCCACTTACAGCCAACAGGCTTTTGCCCTTTAGAGAGTGGTACCAAATTTCGAGTATCATTCTTTTTCAAAGAATCCATTTCTTCATTCATGGCTTCCAGCCAAGACTTTGAATCAGGCATGTTGATTGCTTCTTTAACAGTCCTAGGTTCATCAGTATTGGTAATTAAGGCATAAACATTGTTCAAATCTAACATAGAGAAACCACCTATCAGGTTGCCTTCTTTCTCGTGTAGATCTTCTTACAGGCTGAGGTTGTTCTTCATCATCAGAACTTCCAGAGTTGCTTGAGCTCTCCTCAGTCTCAGGTACACCATGCAGCTCTTCCCTTTCAGGAGTTTGGGGAATTTCAACTGCATCCTTGTTCTTCTTGTCACTCTGATTTGTCTCAAGTTTCTGATCACCAACTGAAGGTTTTAGCTCATGAAATATTGTGCTTCTATTGTACACAACCTTCTTAGTAACAGGGTTCCAAAGCTTGTATCCTTTCACACCAACTCCATAGCCGATGAGAATACATTTGACAACCTTGTTATCCAATTTAGATCTCTTTTCATTTGGCACATAAACATATGCCTCACAGCCAAACACATGGACATGTCTCAGAGAGGGCTTCTTACTAGACCATGCTTCCAAAGGTGTCTTGTCAACAAGAGCTGAACAAGGAGATCTATTAATCAAATAACATGTTGTAGCCATAGCCTCAGCCCAGAACTTATGTTCCAGACTAGCACCACTCAACATACTCCTTGACTTTTCCATCAGAGTCCTGTTCAACCTTTCAGCAACTCCATTTTGTTGTGGAGTATAAGGCATTGTCTTGTGCCTTTTAATTCCATGATCAGTACAATACCTTTCAAAATCTACAAAACATAATTCACCACCATTGTTTGTCCTTAAACACTTAATTTTCCTTCTAGTATGATTTTCAACCAAAGATTTAAATTCTTTAAACCGACTGAGCACTTCTGATTTACTTATAAGAAAGTATACAAATGCCCTTCTCGAATAGTCATCAATAAAAGAAACATAATATCTAGACTTCGATAATGAAGGAACATTAACTAGACCAAACACATCAAAATGAACATAATCCAGTATACCAGAAGATTTGTGAGGACTAGAATAAAACGAAACACGGTGCTATTTTCCATAGATACAATGTTCGCAAAAATCGAACTCAAGGTTACAATCATCAAGGCCTTCTACAAGATTTTTATTCTTCAAGATTTTTAAACCTTTCTCACCTATGTGACCAAGTCTATGATTCCATAGCATAGTCTTCTCAGCTAGGAGTTTTACCTCCAAAGCATTTGCAGACAGAGAAGTGTCTTCATCTTTATCTACAGGAGCAGCATTGCTTGACTTTACAGAGGCACTATTACATTGAACAGGATGTGCATCCAGCTTGTACAAAGTGCCAGTACGAACACCCTTAGCCAACACCATTTCACCTCTAGCCATTTTACATCCTTTACTTGAGAAAAAAACTTCTACACCAGCATCATTTAACTTAATAACAAAAAGAAGATTACGAGCCAGACCTGGTATGTGAAGTATGTCATCAATACCTTTGACTCTCCCATCAGGAAACTGAATTTTGACTCTTCCTCTGCCAACGATCTTCAGCATTGAATTACTTGCCAAGTACACCTTTCCACTATCATACTTCTTGTATTTAGAGAACCATTTTCTATTGGACATCATGTGAAAGGACGCACCTAATTCAACTAGTCAGACATCATCTGATGCCTGAGTTGTCAAGGCTGCTACAATGAAGGGGTCTGCATCAGTTTGAGAAGATTCAATGTCAGAAGCATTCTCTTCTTCTTCTCCTTGCATTCCTTTCGGATATGACTAGGTTGCCCACAGTTCCAGCATCTCACCTTGAACTTTTTACCAAGAGACTTTGATCTCCCTACAGATTTGGATTTTGACTTCTTGTCTTTCTTCTTGCCTTTCTCCTTTGGTCTACCTCGAACAACAAGAGCCTCTTTGGCCATCTCATAAGACTTCCTTCACATTTTTCAGACAAGAGAGAAGCAACCACATCATCTATCTTGAATGTAGTGGTTGTGCTTCCAATAACTATCACCAGATGATCCCAACTGTCAGGTAACGAACACAATAAGAGCATGCAACGATCCCCCTCCTCAGTCTTTACACGTACAGATGTCAGCTGAGTAACACTCATGTTAAATAAGTTCAGATGGTCTACAAGAGATGCACCTTCATCCATCTTCAAGGAGTACAACTTCTTCCTCAGGAATAACTTATTTACTAGAGACTTTCCCTGATAAATATCACCAAGCTTCTTCCATAATGAAGCTATAGACTGCTCCTCATGAACGTTCAGGAGAACAGAATCGGCTAGACTCAGTCTTATCAAACCTCTTGCTTTTCTATCAGCAAGATCCCAAGCTTCTTGCGTTGTACTTTGTGGCTTAGTTCCAAAGACAACAATCCAGAGGTCTCTATCCACAAGAAGGTCTTCTATCTTGAGTTTCCATAACTCAAAGTTACTGCCATTGAATTTTTCAATATCAATTCTACCAGATGTACTCGCCATCTCAAATAGAAACAAGTTTCAGCAATGCAAGACTCCCACTGAAACAGTATTAGCATAAAAAACTAATCTTTCTGACAAGGATAACACAACTGGCCAAGCTCTGATACCACTTGAAGGGAAAAACATGCATGGATCTATAGACCCAACAGTGTGGAATACATTCCCTTAACACTAATACAACAAAGGAGAAGAGCAAAAACAGGTTTCAAATAGCTTCGAAAACTACTTAAGATGAATACATGCAAGTAAAATAAATATTACACAAAGATGAGCATCCACAGTTGACACAAGAGATACGTGGGAAAACTTTTTCAGGTAAAAAACCCACCACACAAAGTCAAGACTATTTTGTATTAGAGTAACAAAAAGGTTACATACAAATCACAGACTTCTCTATTTTGCTCACGGTAGCACAATCCAGAATTATTTTTGTTCTCATCCAACATCCTATTCTTACTATTACAATGTTCTTATTATTAAAAACACATAGTTCGAACTCTTTTCAGTCAACCGCCGATCTCAGGTACAAAACATGTCAGATTCCATTCGCACCACAAATCTGCCCATACCAATCTCATTGCATCGAGCCACCTAGGCATAAAGCCATTACCTAAATCGAGTCATGTTCGCCACCCTGAATCGACCTGCAATAACTGCTACTTAGACTTTTGGCCTTTAGCCAATAATCGCACGACACTTAGCCACATGTCCTCATCTTATTCGTTGTCGGCCTCTGACACCGAGTCTAACTTGGTCAACCCAGTCGTCGAGCTCACCAAGCTCTTTACTTCCCTTACCGCGCTACCACGGAGCTCATCTAACCAGCTCGCGGTATGGCGGTAAGCCTATCGAGCTCGTCTAAGCTCTTACCTCGCTACCACGGCCCTTTCGAGCATACCCTGCGATATGGTGGTAATCGCCCTTGTTGACCGCTGACGGTCTTACCGCAGCCAATGCGGTCAGCCCTTTGGCTGGCCGCAGTATAGCGGTAACCGCTAGGCCAACCGCAGGCGGCTTTACCACGGCCACTGTGGTCAGCCCTTTGGCTGGCCGCGGTATGGTGGTAACCGCCAGGCCAGCCACAGGCAGCTTTACCGCGGCCACCGCGGTCAGCCCTTTGGTTGGTCGCAGTATGGCGGTAATCGCTAGGCTAGCCGCAGGTGGCTTTATCGCAGCCACCGCGGTCAGCCCTTTGGCTGGTCATGGTACCGTGGTAACCGCCATGCCCGTCACCGCCAGAGCAAGCCAAAGTCATCGCAGTAAAGCGGTAAAGCCCGAAAAGATAACAAAGAATACGTTGAGGGAGAAGGAAGGGGCAATATGACTGGAAATTGAGACATAAATTCTCAACAATCATGATACTTTGGAGGAGCTTGAGTATTTAGACATTCTTGCATGTTTTGATGGATCAAAGGCTTGTCTCATAGTTCCTACTCTTTAGACTGAGATTGCACATTTATCATTCATTGTTCCTAATGACATCAATATCACCACATTGGACCCTATGGATTCAGTTCAACATCATGACCATCTTGGTCATTTGTTATCTACTACATCATGGGATTCTTATCTTGCAGACACATTCTTGTTTGTTGAGTCTCACACTGCAGATCTTGAGGATTATTTTGAGGACATACATCTACTCTACCTTGACAGTTAGTTTATCACTGTACGCCCACCATTATTCGTGCATTCAGAGGATGCATTTTAGGATTTTCCACATCAGTTTGGATTTGGTATCATATGTTTCAATTCAGATAGAGAGATTCTTTAGCATCCTATCATGGCACACATCTTGAGATAGATTGGTTCATCACTCTTCATAGGGTTTCTTTGACATCGTCCTTTGGATCTATTTCTTCCCAAGGGGAGGAATGTTATTTTCCGCTTCAGGATCTCTTTTTGGATTCTACATCAGGCATCTACCATTGTGACTTGAGTTTCTTCATCGTGGGGGGGCCTTCTTGTCTCTTTCTATCTCTCCTATGGAGACCATTGTATATGTAATTATATGATAGAAGTTGTCTATGGGAGTATCATGTAATCCACCTCCTATCCTTCTTTCATTAGTGCATTGCATTCTTTTATTTTCTCTTTTAAAGTTTTGTTCCTTTGTGGTTTTCTCTCTTTCTCCTTTTTATGAGAGATTAGTATGTTGTACATGGGTACCTCATCAGCCATTAGGGCAAGACCCATACAGGCATCCATCATGCATTATTTTATCATAGTTTGGTTTCTCCCTAGTTCATCTTAAGGGGAGGTGTTAGAGTAATAGGTTAACTACTTAATTAATTTAATCATGTTGATTAATTAATTAAGTCACATTTTACTTTATTTTCACTTAAGCTAAACTTAGGCACTTTAATAATTACTTTATTAAATCCTAGGGTTCACTTTTAGGGTTTTGATCACCTTTCTTAAGGATTGATATCTTTGTAATTATTCAATTCTTTTTTATGCATTTTTTGCTTCACAGCTTGCAGAGCACCATTGTTGTGTTTTGGTATCTCTTCTACATGACAGGTTATTTGCTTGTAGGTGTTCATTGGGTTATGTGAGGTTGTATTTCTCAACTTTAACAATTCTAGCATCATCATAATATTTTACAACTCTACCACAACCACCTGAAACTGAGAACACAATCATTATGTGCAACCAACACAACTTACTAACCAACCTTGTAGAACACCTCAACACCTGAAACCTCAAGGGAAGGAAGTTATAGACAATATAAGCATGTTACCAAATATGTGGGACAAGAAACCTCACTGCAACAAAATGCAGAGCAATCTCATTTCTCCCAAACAACCTTCTACATAGAGAGGAAAACTATCAAACATAAATTTCATTACAGAATGATCAAGAACTTGAAACTCTAGATGAGAACATCTCAACACCTCTAATCATCATATCCAAACTATACAAGCATATCTTCAACCATGAAGACATGTGGATCACAACTTTGAACACACCTCTATCACATTGCACACTCTTTTATTCAAATTTTCTCAAAATCACTTGGATACCAAGTGAATTTTCTGCAATGGCAACTCTTATCCATCAAGACATCAATGACAACATTGATAAATGATAGGCCAAAACTGGGGCAAAGAGTGAAATGGATTCGATGTTTAATTATGAATTTTAGTTCGGTCTATACGTGTCAATCCAAGGATCGTAAGCTTGTGAAAGGTATCATGGCAATATACACAAGGGCTGAGAGTCATGAGATGAGTGGTTATGAATGCAACCTATAAAAATAAACTTACAAAAAATCAAAATAATTCTGGTGACAAGAACTGTCACTTCTTGGCAACAAAAGCTACATAAATTATGACAGTAAATTTTGAAACAACAACTTAATCAATAAATATCGGAACAAAAGACAAAGCGATTAATTTTACAACATGGAAATAAAATGTAAATCATTAATATACAAAAACATAACAATCAACTGAAATTACAATACTCGAAAACATACTCTACAAACACAATCAGCTGAAATCAAAACACATGAAAATACTCTGCAAAAAATAAATATTTATATCCCATCGATGGATGAAGAGTGGGCACCCTTCCTCCCAGTCAATCAATGGATATAGAACTCACAAGAATTTTGAAAGAGACCTCAAAACACTTCTCTCAATAAATTATTTCAAATATATTTTCTTCTTTCTAGCTTTTTTCTTAACTTTGTGGATATTACATATGAGTGCATATATAGTTTCAATGCACAAATAAAAACACATCTTGTTGTTTACAATCCAACTGCTGAGGTAAATCAGTCAATTAAAGACATATTTTGATTCCCCCATGGCCAATCTTTCCTTAAGAGATTGAACCAATTTATTAACAATAGACAAGTCATGCAGTTACTAACCCGATTTGCTAATAATATATAATAACCATGCCTTGTTGTCAAAACAATATAACAAAAAATAACCATGATAATTTATTGGTACACCAAATTTAATAATTTGGAGAGGAAATTTGGTGTTGTATAGTTGGTGAATGAGTTGTCTCAACCTGTGGCACGTGGTTGGAGGAATAAACAAGTGAAACTAAAGTGAACCATGTAGAAAAGGAAACTGCAACAATAATCACGAGTCATATTCCTATGATAGGAAGTTCTTGTGAAGAATGTGATAGGAAGTCTGACAAGAAATCTACATGCTGCGAAATATATTTTCCAAGGTTTAAAATGACAACACTTACTAGTAAAGATAATCAATAATTAATTTTCATATTTTAATCCCAAAACCATATTAAATATCACTTATATATATTTAATCATATGCAACATAAAATGGTAAAATGTCATGATAATATATGGAAATGGAACATGGGGATGGAACTGAAGGCATATGAAAAAGGCTAAAATGTGGCATAAAATGGGAGATAAATGGGTCTCATCAATAACAACACCACAACACCTTATTATCAAACCATAACACGTTCATACTAGCACCGATACTTGAAAACACCAACAATCTTCACACTGTTGACATCAATGACAACACCAACAACATACTTACAAGAATCTCCCCATTTATCATTGATGGAAACAACATCTCTCTAAAAATTCATCAACAACAAAATTAACCAGCAAAAACTCTACAACAAGCAGCACTCACCATGACTGGAGCATCTCTTACTCTTCACACTCTCTCTTTTAAATCTGCTTCAAAAACTTCTTCTCCCCCTACCTAAGGAGTTCTTCATTCTCTCATTCTCTTATGAACACTCTCTCCCCCTGTATTTTTTAGACCCTATTCTTTCTTGCAATACTCTTTTGCACTATGGATTTTCAACCAACTCTCTCCCCCTTTGATATTAATGGTAAAGAGTAACAAACTCAATCGATTCTTTTTCTTGCATACTTCACATTTTTCACCGCTCTTTCTCTCTTCTAATTTTTTGCTTCCTCAAAGGGACAACACCTACATAGAACATTTTCTTTCCTATTCTACCCCTTTGACATCTACATACATCACTTTGAAACCACTTGCAACACTAACAAGCAATTGCTCTCTCTCTCTCTCCATTGCACTCACTTTTCTGCACTCTCCCCCTTAGGGGCTTAAAATATGCTCCATCTGACTATACCAACAAAAACACTGCATCAACCAGCAACACTACTACCCACTCCCCCTAAGAGGTAGCCTTCAACATCAATCTAGGACCAAGAAAGTATCTTGAATTCTCACCTAGATAGATGCACCAATTTATGCATCTAGCTAAAATAAGGAGGGGCAATAACCCCTAACTTCTCCTGGAGATACTCAAAGTATATTTAGGAGGAGCTTTTGTAAAAATATTTGTAACTTGATCTTTTGTAGGCACATACTCTAGCTTCACCTCATTCTCTACAACCTTCTCTCTTAGAAAGTGATATAGAATATATATATGTTTTGTTTTTGAATGCATTACCAAGTTCTTTGAGATATTAATATAACTTGTAATATCACATAAGATAGAAAGAGGTTCATCATATGATACTCTGATATCCTTTAATGTTTACTTCATCCACAACACTTTATTACAACAAATATTTTTCTTCTGCAGTAGATAATGACACTGAATCCTACTTCGTACTCAACCAAGAAACCAATTTGCTTCCAAGAAAGAAAGCACCTCCACTTGTACTTTTTTTTTCATCTGTACAACTTTCCCAATCTGCATCTGTATATACACTCAAGGAGAAATCAGTATCCCTAAGATACCACAAACCAAAATCTAGAGTGCCCTTTAAGTATTTAAATATCCTATTTACTACTGCAACACGAGATTCTCTAGAATCTTCTTAAAATCTTGCTACAAGACAAACTACATGCATGATATCCAGTCTAGTAGCAGTTAGGTATAGCAGTCCACCAATCATCTATACTTGCTCTGATCGTCCTTAAGAGATTCATAATTTTTTCTCAACTTATAACCAATAACCATAGGCGTATATTCCAGTTTAGAATCCTCTATTCCAAACTTCTTCAGCATTTCCTTAACATACTTTGACTGTGAAATGAAAATAACTTTTTTTGATTGATTGATTTCTAATCCACAGAAGAAATTAATCTCCCCACACATTGAATCTCAAACTCTTTCTACATCTCCTTTGTAAATCCCTTGCATGTATACCTTTATTTCCTCCAAAGATGATGTCATCCACATACACTACCGCAATCAGGATTTGTTCTCCCTCAACCTTGAAGTAAAGGTTACTATTTGTAGTACCTTTTCTAAATCCTTGTTGCAACAAGTACTTATCTAACCTTGCATACCAAGCTCTAGGCGCTTGTTTGAGACCATACAATGCCTTCTTCAACCTGCAGACCATATCAACATCATCTGATAATTGAAATCTTTTCGTTTGTTTAGTGTACACCTCTTCTTCTAACTCACCATTCAAGAATGAAGACTTCACATCCATCTAATAAACCTTGAAGTCTTTATGTGCTGTAAAGCCAAAAAAATTCTAATGGCTTCCCTCCTTGCCACTGGAGAAAAATTCTCTTCAAAATCTATTCCTTCCACTTGTGAGTAGGCATTATAAACAATTCTAGCCTTATTTTTGGAAAAAAATCATCCTCATTCAACTTATTCTTGAAAATCCACTTAGTTCCTATCACATTCTTGTTTGCAGGTCTTGGGACCAATTCCCAAATCTAATTCTTCTCAATCTATTCCAACTCTTCTTTTATAGACTTGATCCAATTCTCATCTTTGCAAGCCTCACTCACTGTTTTAGGTTCTACCTCTAAAAGTAAACAAAATTTTACCTATTCCTCTATCATAGCTACTTTTCTTCTTGTCGACACACATTTTCTGTTATCTCCAATGATTTGATCTTCGAAATGATTTTTCTTCACATACTTAGGATTCTTAGGGATCTTTTCTAGAGCTTCTTCCTCTTCAACTATCATCTCTTTTTCCTTCTCTTCATCCTTTTATTCTTCACTGCAAGGGGATTCATCAAATTCATATTAGGCTCTATCAGTATGTAACTTTGCAGTGGTTCTTCATCCACCTTAACACTTTCACTCTCAACAATCTTCTTCAACCTTTTACTATAGCACAAATATGCTTTACTTCTTGTAGAGTATCCAAGGAAGATTCCTTCATCAAATCTTGCATCAAACTTTCCTAAGTTTTCTTCATCTCTTTTGATATAGAATTTACTTCCAAGCACTCTGAAGTATTTCCTACTTGTAGGAGGTTTTCCATGCCATAACTCGTAGGGAGTCTTTGAACTATTCACTCTTGTTTTACCTCTATTAAGAATGTAGGTTGTAGTATAAAAATATTCTCTCCAATAGACATCCAGTAGATTTGCTTTGTTCATCATAGTTCTAGCTACCTCTTGAACTATTTTGTTCTTCCTCTCCACAACTCCATTTTGTTGAGGGATCCTAGGAGCTAACAAATGTGTCTTTATTCCATGATATTTGCACAAGATATTAAACTCATTGGAGGTGAACTCACCACCTCTATCAGACCTTAAGCACTTGAATTTGACATCCATTTCATTCTCAACAATAAAATTAAATGCTTTAAACCTATCTAGGCCTTTTGAATTTTCTTTGAGAAATTTCATCCAAATCATTCTAGAATAATCATCAATCAATAACATAAAATACTTGTCACCTTGAGAGCTTCTTATTCTAGTAGGTCCACATAGGTTTGTATGCACCAACTCCAAAGTACTTGGGGTATAATATTCTTTATTCTTGAACCTCTTCTTTTTTTCCTTTTCAAACTAACACTCCTTACAAATTGCATTGATTGGCTTTGTAATCTTTGGAAAATCTCTCATAGCATCAGTAGAACTAATCTTCACCAAGTTTTCAAAATTGATGTAACCCATTCTTCTATGCCATATCCAAATTTCATTGATTTGAGACATAAAGTATTTAGCACCACTACCTTTGAGTTGATAAACATTACTTTCTATCCTTGTACCTACAACAACCAAACTTCCAGATCCTCCTTTTCCTATTTCACAACCATCATCTTGAAACACAAGATTGTATCCTCTACTGCACATTTTTCTTACACTTAAAAGATTATGCCAGATAACCTTGGCATAAAGAACATTTCACATGTATCATCACCAAACTTAACAAGACCACCATCATACTTTTGAAGTTTAAAAAACTCTCTTCTCACCTATCATATAATTTGAGCATCCACTATCAATTGTGCAGTAATTCCTCTCTTCTCTTGAATGAAAAGCAATCACCCTAGTTCCTTCAATGTTGTGACCTATTACTGGAGCACTTTCCTTAGTACATCTTTTAGAATTAGTAGAATTAGTTCCAAATTTTAGGGTCATATGAACATGAATTCATCATTTTCCTAATTTGGATAGTCTAATTCCTCATCATCAGATACACCATTGTCTCTTTCAACATAATAACTCTTGAATTTTTTTCCTTTATGATCCTTAGGTTTGTTATTTAAAACTTTGATTGGACATTTAGAAGCATAATTTCCTATCTTTCTACAATTGAAACACTTAAAGGGTAACTTACCTTTGTATTTGCCAATGCCCTTTTTCAATATCCTTACAAAATTTTCTTCCACCTCACCAAGATCATTTGGATCTGATTCATCAACCTTCTCTACCTTATAGACTTTAAAAGTAGTTTATTTCTTTGTAGAATCTTGACCAAACTGTCTTAGTTCATAAGAAATTATAGCACCAAAGATCTAATCTCTAGAATAATTATCCAAATTTTGAGCTTCCTCAATAGGAGAAACTTTAGAACTATAATTTTTAGGAAGAGTTCTTAGTACATTTTTCACAACTTTACTTTCTTCCAACTTACCACCAAGACCATTGATGGTATTAACAACTTCATCCACTATGAGCATGTAGGTTATAATATCTTCATCTTCAGACATCCTCAGGGTTTCAAATTTGGCTTTGTAGTTCTGCATCTTTGCTTGCTTGAATTTATCATCTCCTTCATAAATACTCTCCAACTTTATCCAGACATCTTTACCAGATTTCAAACTTATCACCTTTCCAAGTTTAGAATTAGAGAGACCACTTAGAATAACATTCCTTCCTTTACCATATCTCTCATAATACTTGATCACTTCATCACTTGTCAGACTAGTAGTAGGCATAGTGTATCCTTTTTCAACTAATTGTCAAACACCAAATCCAAGATAAACCAGAAAGGATTCCATCCTGGCCTTCTAGTAAGTATAATTTGTTTCATTAAACATAGGAGCTTTGACACTCTTCCCGTGCGCCATCTAGATCTACCTCGAGTGGTTAAGCTTTATCCAAGGAACCATAGCTCTTATACCAATTGTTAAATGCAAAAGACAACTAAGAGGTGCGATGAATCATTTGTATATTAAAAACATTTAATCCCTCATCAACATTCAATCCCTTATTAGCCCTTAAACCCTTATCATGTATTAGCAAGATGTAAACATATGAAATAGTAATGCAAACACATCCAAACACATAAGAATGCCATATTTACATGGAAAATCCAAGAAGGGAAAAACCACGGTGAGGATTAGCTCAGATGTATATGAATAGAAACATCGAATACAAATAGGCTCACTACCCAAAAAAAAGAAGAAAGGCTCATTGTGAGTGGCTCATTTCCAAGAAGAAAGAAGAATAGAAGAAAATTGTTACAAAGAGGTTCACTATCTCAAGGCAACAAGAGTAATCCACCACTGAAACTTAATGTCATCTACATCCTTTGGCTCACTGCCTCCAACAACTTCACACACACCGAAAATGTAGACCCTTTAGCTCATTGCATCTGGAGTCACAAGTATTAACCTCACACTTAGATAACCGCACTTTATCACATTCACATCTTTCACATTTTACACATATGCCACACTCATCTCTAAAAAATCACCTTGCATTTATACCATCCATGACCTAAACAATCTCAATTAGGTCGGCCTTAATGAAATGTATGCACCTCAAACATGCAACACCAAAATAGGTCAACACCAAACACCTTCACAATGGAAAGAAGTGGAGGATGACCACACCAAGGGTTAAATAGGACCCAAATCCACATCACCACACTACTCAACACATCCACAATCCATGAGGTACCTCCACAAATAGCACTAGCATGCCAGGTCGGCCAAACTTGAACTAACACTACAAGTGACAATATACACACTTCTCCAGGTCATGCGGACCACACAATAACACTTCAAAGCATCCACATAACATCTTAGAATATTCTAGCATCATCAGAATATTCTACAACTCTTCCACAACCCACTAAAACTAAGAACACCATCATTTTGTGCAACCAAACATGTTGCCACATAACACAACTTACTAACCAACCTTGTGGAGCACCTCAGCACCTGAAACCTTAAGGGAAGGAAGTTATAGATAATATAAGCACGTTCCCATATCCGTGGGACAAGAAACCTCACTACAAAGAAATGTAGAGCAATTTCATTTCTCCCAGACAACCTTCTACACAAACAAGCAAACTATCAACCACAACTTTCATTGTAGAGCGATACGAAACTTGAAACTCTAGATATAAAACATTTGAACACCTCCGATCATCATATCCAAACTGTACAAGCATATCTTCAACCATGAAGACATACGGAGCACAACACTAAACCCACCTCTATCACACTACACACTCTTTTATTCAAATTTTCTCAAAATCACTTGGAGACCAAGTGAACTTACTACAACTACGACTCTTATCCATCAAGGCATTAATGAAAACACTGATGAAAACACCACAACACCTTATCAAACCATGACACATCCATACTAGCACTAGTACTTGACAACATCAACAATCTCCATAATGTTGATATCAATGACCAACTATTGACATCAACGACAACACCAACACCATACTTTCAACATACCATAATGTGGAGCTCTTTGATATTTTAAATTTTAATAGAGTTCAATTAGATTTCTAGATTAGAAAATCATAACCTCTAGAAGTTATGCCCCACACATAAAAATTGTAAGAACATCTATGATGTATAAGAGAGTTATAAGAGGGAGTTACACATGTTGACCAGGAGCATTTTCCAACCTATGATATGTCATTATGACTATCATAAAATATCTTTGAAGGGTTTAACTAAGATTTGAGCATCCAAGCTAAGAGAATAACTATGGCATGTTATGAAATATACTTATGATAAGTCTAGTGAATATTCTATATTTAACATGAGGGGTCTTATGATTTAGGTACCACTTTTGGGTGGTATTAACTCATAATTTTTTATTCATCTTTGGTTCTTTTATTTATTAGTTTATCTATTTATTAGGTGATTTGAATGGAGTTTACACAATGTATTTTTTAGTTATTGCTATGTTTCTTGTGTTACTCTAGATATGAGTGTTGTGGTATCTCCTATGAAAGATCCCTACCTAGATTTTATTGTAAGCTCAATATTATTGTAAATTAATACAATGGTTCAAAGTTTATAGGGTTTTCTTTTAATATTTTTCCAAGGTTCATTGTGTTATGGAGAATGTTTTATTGTGCTCTTTCTTTTTTGCAAATTGTTTTAGATCATATTTTATGTTCATCTCTCCTCTAAGATTAATATAGGAAGCATTTATGTACCTTATTTTCCTTTTGCTTGGTATTAGAGGTTTATCAACTCTAAACTTAGGTGGAAAGAACATTTTTTTATGGTATTAATCTTAATTTGGGCGGGAGTGTGCTCAAAGAAGATATTTATTTTAAGAAATACGACAAACATGTCTAAACTAAAGAATCATGTATCATAATGAATCAAAACCTGCAAGAGCATAGACTCTTAAAGTTGTATTGTAATAGATTTTTACTGTAATACAATTGATTTTAGCTTTGGTGTGTTGGTTTTTTCTCAAAAGGGTTTTCCCATGTAAATTTTGTGTCTTGTGGTTTTATGTTTAAATCTGAAATAACTAAATGAATGTTCAATCTTAAATGAAACTGTAAGTAGAAAAGTATTTGAAACAAACTTTTGCAACCCTCTCCTGATTGATTTTCATGAGGAAGGTGTTTTCCACACTCTGCTTTCCTTTCAGACTTAAGCAACTTCACATAAAAAATTGAATAGGTTATTAACATAATTTGTAAAATATGTAGGAGTATAATTTGTAGCAAATTGAATGTAGTTTGTAGGCTACTAGGATTTTTTTGGAAAAAGGTAATTTTATATAGTGAAATTTGAAATTTCAATGTAGTAGTACTTTGAATTTTGAAAAAAACAAAAAAAAATGTGTTTGTTCGACCAACCTAAGTATGAGCAATTTTTTTTTCAAATCTTCCAATATAAGTAGAGGACACATGCCCAAATGTAACACATATTTTTTTGTAATTTTTTTGCAATTAAATAGTTAGTTATGAATTTTTTAGTAGGAATTTTTAAAAACATTAAAAACTATTTGTCCGACCACCCTAACTTGGTCAAAAATTTATGAAATTCTATTTTTTTAACCTATAGTTTGTGAAGCATAGAGTGTGATGCATCTTTTAGATTCAAAAAATGTGTAACCATTTGAATGTTATAGCTATTTTCATTTAGCCTATCAATCAGGACTTTACATATAGTGCATGTAGAAAATCCATAATGATTACCTATTAAATTTGAAATAAAGCATTTTTTATATTGGTATAATGTTGACAATTTACTGAATCAACCATTTTATTCTATCAATTTTGGATTAAAAAAAGTCGTCATCATGAAGGGTGAAGTTCGAAAAATCATTAGAACCCTTCTAAACACGTTGAGGTAGTTGACTTCTTAGGTTTGACACCTCCAAGCCAAATCCTAAAGCAATAAGTGAGGCAAAAAAAATGTAAGAAACACAGATATTTGATAAGAACATATATATGTTTTTTAAAGTTAAGGAATGGATATCCATTTATTAGAGTTAAGAAACAAATTTCTATTTCTTGAATTATTTTGGTTGACTATAGATTGAAATTGAACACATATTATAATATTAATATTAATATAAATATGTATATATATTTAAAATATTAATATATAATATAATATATGATAAATTAATATATAATATTTAAAGTATACTAGCATATATTAATATTAACATAATCTACATTATATAATATAAATATTATAAAAAAATTATTTGATGGATTGTTGTAAGGGGGTTTTAAATATCATATCTATTATAATAAAATTATACATGAAACTAAAAGGAGCTAGGAGCAATATATGCATCTCTCTCTCTCTCCTCACCTTCCCTCTCTAGTTCTCTTTATCTCCTCTCACCCTCTCCCTCTCTACCTATGTTTCCCTCAATCCATCCCACCCTACCTCTCTTTATACCTACCTCTACCTCCCTCCCACCTTCCCCCATATCTCTACCTCTCTCTCCCCTTCCTTCTCTATTCTCTATCTCCCCACTCTCTCTCTCTACCTCTCCCTCTATTCCTTCCACATTACCTCTCCCTACCTACCTCCTTCGATCTCTCTCTCCCTTCCTCTATCCATCACACCCTACCTCTCTACCTCTCCCTCCCTCCCCCATCCTTTTCTCTCTTTATCTATCCTCTCCCACCATCCATCCTAACCAACCTCTCTCTCTCTCTCTCTCTCCCATACCATAAATCTCTCTACCTCTCCCTCCATCCCTCAATCCATCTCCACTTCTCTCTATCTCCCCTCTCCCTTCATCCCTCCAACCCTACCTCTCTCTCCACCTATCCCTCCCTTTATCCCTCCTTCCCTCTCTCTCCCTCCCTCTATCCCTCCCACCATACCTCTCTCTACCTCTCCTTCCCTACCTCTATCTCTCTCCACTTATCTCTATCTCCCCTATCCCTCTATCCCTCCAACCCTACCTCTCTCTCCACCTACCATTCTCTCTCCCTACCTCTCCCTCCCTACCTCCATCCATCTCTATTTCTCTCTATCTCCCCTCTCCCTCCAACCTTACCTCTCTCTCCACCTATCCCTCCCTCCCTCCTTCCCCTCTCTCTCTCTCTCTCTCTCTCTCTCTCTCTCTCTCTCTCCTCTCTCTCTCTCTCTCAACCCTACCTCTCTCTACCTCTCCTCCCCTCTCTCTCTCCCCTACCCTAACTCTCTCTCTCTACATCTCTCCCTACCTCCATCCCTCTCTATTTCTATCTATATTCCCTCCCTTTTTCCCTTCAACCCTACCTCTCTCTCCTCCCACCCCTCCCTCCCTCCCTCCTTCCCTCTCTCTCTCACTATGGTCTATATTAGACTAGATATTACCTAGTCAGTACAATTCATAAGAAGGTATATATGTAATTTGGGAAAAGAGCTTTGGACTATGGTTAAGAGGGTATTTATATATATTCATAACACTTCAAAATGTTTTATTTTCTATTGATGAGGATCTAATTTTATTATAAAAAAAATTTGATTCTTTATTGATGGAGATTGGGTGAGTGATGGTGATAACAAAAGATTAACCAATGGTTATATGTTTAATCTATTTGGTAGTGCAATAAGTTGTATAAGAAAATTTTACAAGATATGGTTTCTCTTTGGACTATAGAAGGTAAGTACATGGTATCTAATCACACTTATAAAGAGGCAATATATATTCAAATATTATCATTAAAGTTTTCTTGAACCAAGAGCTAATGGAGATTTCTCATGATATCTAGACCTAGTGTTACTAGTTTTGAAAAGAATGTGAATGTTCACACAAAGACAAAGCATATTAAATTGTAGTGTTATTTTCTTCATTCAACAAGGTGGAGGAAAAGAGGGTATTTATCAATAATATTTGAACACTTCAGAGAATTTTTCATATTCTTTAACAAAGCTAACAAACATAGAGTTCTTATGATGCAAGATTGCTATGGGGATGTCCTCCCTAGTAGCTAGTTCATTTTTTATATGTTTGGTTGAATATAAAATGTATATAACAACTAGGAGATTTTTTAAAAATATTTTATAAAGTTATGGTCCACCTTGGGGTGGGACATCACACTTTGGGTAGAGAAATATTTTTCTAGGAATTGTTGTATGCATCATTTAAAAATACATAATATATATAGATAGGTCACATGGAGACATGTCATCTTGAGTATAATAATTAAATTAAGGGTTGTTTCAATATTTAGAGCTACTCTTGGGCATCAACTATGGGAAATCCCACTTGGTCCGTAAATTAAAAATTTAGTAAATTTTCTTGTCAATCCTGATCCATATATATAAAGTGCTTAGGATGGAATGAAATATGATGTTTATTTTATATGGGTAAATGATACCTAATTACTTGATGAAATATGTTGGAAATATCTTTGATAACATAGAAGAAGCCCCTATTTATTGTAATTTTGTTACTATGAATACATGAAGAGTGGTACTAATTGTTGGCTATATTTTTTCTATAAGGTTTTATGATGTTAATGTAATGTAGGAAATTTTATTTTGAAAAAAGGAAAGATATATCCTGTTGACATTTCATGGCACCATTAGATGAACCATCATTGATAACCAATCTAAAAAATCCTACATGGGTCATATTGCATGATTTTTTTCTTGAGGAGGTTCCTAAAATTGGTTGCCCTAAGTATTTGGGCTTTTGGGTTTTTGCATACCTCTCTTTTGAAATACCTTCTCCATCACCCCTGATCCTCCATCTCTTTCACTTATTCTTTCCTTTTCTTGCCTATTTTTTTGGGTTGTGGCCTTTGGCCTTACCCCTTAACCCTTACCACTCTCTCTTCGCAAGCCTTAAGCTCGCCTTCCAACCCTTGGAGTCCCAATGAAGCCTTCATGATTTTTCCCAAGTATTAATTCTTCAAAAAATTTTGTTTTAGGCTTCACTCTTACCTTTTATCACTTTCTTTCAATAGTGTGTAACCCTTCCTCCTGAACCACGAACCCGAATTTCATTTTCAGTCTTCATCGATCGGGCCTTTCTTCTTTCTCCTTACCCCCAAAGTCTTGATCAATTTTTCCTTCAAATTTGACTAAGTATCAAATTATTGGACTTCAAGGATCATCCTTCCCTCTTACCTTTTACCTTCTTTTGGTAAGAACTATCTCTTCCCACCAACCCTCAATCCCTGAAATCCCTTTTCATCTTTTGGGTGTTGGGCATCGATATTTTCCTTTACCTCTTACCTTTCTTTGGTAAGAGGTAACCATTCTTCCTGACCTCTAACCTCCGATGGCTTCCTTCGAACATTGGGCTTTGGTCTTACCTTTTACCATTTTTTCATCTTTGTGATAAGGTGTAAGCCTCCTCTTGACTTTTGATGTCCAACAAGGGTTACCTTTTCGAACTTCCTAATTCACTTATTCTGCTTTCTTCCTTATCCATTCTTCTAGCAAGTGGTATGTTGAAGGCCCGACACCCGATGTTAGATGAAGGTTTCAGACCATTTAATGATGCAAAGGTTTCCTTTCCGACCTGATGCCCCAACTATTCCACAAATTTTACATGTTTTTCCTAGGCGATGCCATTAATGCTCGAATCACCCCCTCAGCTACTTGTTTCAACTTTTGGGCTTCAAAGACAACATTCAATGCATTCCCTGACTTGTACAAGTGAATTTTATGGCACCCATACTTATTTATTGTTGTTGTTTGTCCCTTCTAATAGATTTATGCTCATATCCCCAATTTTAGGGGGGGATTCAGATACACTTTCAAGCAAACATTTATGGTAGGGGTATGAAATGCAGGTCTTGGTTTTTCCAGGCTCTGCTTATGGTGCAAATTTCATGACCAGATCTTTCCTCAATTAGATTCCTTCTAATCATTAACCCTAGTTAGGTTAGGTTTTGGTTGTAATCATCCAAGTTATGCTTGATCTACAAAACCAACACTTGTATTCTTTTTATGGGTTCTTCTTTTGGGATCCTCTCATAGTTTTCTTTAGCAAACACTGTATTTTTATATTCTACAATTGTAAACTCTAGCTTTATGCCTTATGTTAATGAAATCTAGCTATCATCACAGTTATATCTTGCATGTTTGAGTAAGCTTCTTTACCTTAATTTCTGGATATGTGTCTTAGTAGGTTTGTTAATGTATTAAGAAATATGAAGCAAAGAAGAAACAAATTTCTATCTTGGTGTATTGCCTTCATTTACATTTAATGTTCTTCCTTTGTGATCTATTAGAGTAGAGTAGTGATAGGTTTTCATGTGTTGGGTTAGACCAACATATTTGCAGTTAGATTAGAAGACGAGGTCGGCCTTCTACGAAGACTTGAATTTATTCATGCAAGGTCCCCACCTTGAAGTCATTTCCATTATGTCTTTGGAATGTTGAATTTCATGTGACAATAGTTTTTGGAATGCTTGGTGGGACAAGCATAAATTTTACTTCATCTTAAGGCACAAATCCATCTCTTAGAGCTTAATCTACACCACCTTTGGGTAGATTATTTCAAGCTAGAATACCTGTTGTCCATACAAATAGGGCATTATTCCATATGAGTTTACCCAAAAATCAACCCTTTGTCTCTTTTAGTCGTGGTGTCCCTTTAATATTAGCCAAAAAGGATGATATACCAATCAATTCCCTCAAAAGTATCCCTCATTTTACTGGTGATATATCCACAACTCTAGCAGAGCACATCATAGATGTGGCAAAAATATGCTCAGTGAATGATGTAAGAGAAGATGATGTGGCTATTAAGTTGCTAGCCACTTTGCTTAAAGGTAAGGCATTGAAATGGTATAGAGGCTTGCCACCTAACTCCATTCACAATTGGGATGAGTTAGGTAAAAAATTATGCAAGCACTTTGAAGACAAAAGTGACCATTTATCCCTAGTAGAACAATTGACAACAATCAAGAGAGAACCTCATGAATTCATGAGTGACTTCAACTACAGATTCCAGAAGACCCAAGATAGAATCCTTGTCTTAGTGAACCTTCTCCAGAGTATGCCTTCCTTTATTTCTTAAAAGTTCTTAATAGTGATATACTTGTTATGATTCAATATATGGGAGGTTTTACTTTACCAAGTGCATGTGATATTGCAATAAGGGAAAAAAATTGCTTAATACAAGCTGGGAAGATAGCACCCAAGACACCAATGCCTTTATTTATAGAGTTTCCTTCACAACCAATAGTGGATCCTATCCTAGTGGATTATATTCCAATGGTTTCCACAAGCCAACTGTCTACTTCTATTGCATTTCTAGAAGATTGGGGCACCTTGCTCCGAAGTATGAATAGTGAGATAGTATCAATGAAAAGGTAACAAGCTCAAAATAATAGGCCTTATCAACCTCAATGAACCAAGGTTATCAACAGAATGGACAACCTTATAAAGGACATAATCAGTTGAATCATATTAAGCCAATGAATAGAATAAATCCACTTGCTACCAACACTTCTGAAGCTTTGGTCCTAGTTCAAAATAATCTAACCCAAAAGTAGGAGTGGTGTTACCCATGTGATCAGTCTCACAATAAAAATTCCTACCAAAATGGAGAGTTTGTACAAACTCTAGTGGTTCAAAATGAAACCTCTACATCAAGGCAACAATTTGGTACAAACCAACCAACTGCTAGTAGCCAAAATCACACACATGAATACTCTTTGTTGGTCAATTGGAATCAAGAAGATTTTTGTGGTGTAAATCAAGTAGTTGTTGATACAATAGCCTAAAATACAAGGTAAAAAGAGCAATGGAGAGTGGTACATATTCCATGGTTGGGTAGGCATCAGTCTCTCAACAACCTTAACAAGCTCCAAATGTTGGACCAACAGGTAGAACAACAGATGTTCCACAATCAAATTAGCCTACTAGTAGGCCCAAACAAGCAACAAAGTTGTTGGCGTTTCAATTAGCACCTCTAGAGTGCTTATTGGAAATAGACAGCTATTGCAAGTGTGTTAGTACATGCTCTTCGGATTATAGAGAGGAAGATCTCTCTTTGCTGATTTTCTATGTAAAAAAGGGCGTACTAAGGTTCCGATCTGTTTTACTTAGCGGTAGGACACAAGGGTGCATAAACACAATGCATCGTAGCTAAGCTTTTTCTCTGGTTTCCACAAATCTTAACTACGACTAACTAGCTTCTAAACTATCCTACCTCCTCAAGATAAATAGAGCATGAGGGTGTAGGAGTGAAATGGATGGGTTGGATTACTTGAACCCTCCGTCTCAGTGGAATATGGTCGAGGCTCTGAACTCTCGGTACCAAGATAAGGCTCGATACAAGTAAACACTCTTTTACGGTAAAATGGATCTGAGACTTGCCAAGGAGGAACCCCTGTTTGAGGTGTAGGCTTGGAAACAACTCACTAGAAACAACAAGGTACAATGACTTGACTAATAGGATTCCCGAGGAGGTGATGACACCTGTCCAAAGTGTAGGCTAAAAGATAACTCATTAAACAACATCATACGATAATGATCAATAACAAAATATCCAAGGAGGTGACGACACCTGTCCGAGGAGGAGATTGAAACAATACACTATTTGAAAACAAGACTTTAAAAGAACTCAAGTATTTAGACCAAGCAAGCATGCGCCATCTAATTTATTTCTTCAAGCTTCTCCAATGAATTACAAAGGTCGGGACAACAAAGGCACGAAATCATGCACAATTACGATCAAACAACAAACTCTCATCTAAGAGTGAACAAATAAAAACAAGCTAACTCTGGCAACAATGGCACAACAATTTTTCCTAGAAAATAAAGGTTAAACAAATAATTAGCACAAGGCTCTTATTTATAGAAACTCAAAGGAGTAGGCAACCCTAAAATATCCTTGAGTTAACAATCAGTTCTTGACAATCAACAAGATTTATTCCTATGTCTAAAAGTAGGTGAGAAAGCAGTTAACTGGAAATCTACTTCAGTTAACTGAAACTAAACAAAAGTCAAACTAGGTGTCTACCTCAATTGACTGACACCTAACTAAAAGTGAACTATAATTACAAATGTCTCTCCAAATAGACATCCACCTTTGAAGGAGATCTAAGATCCACAAATTGTGGGAGTCAATGAGACATCCTAGATCAGTGGGATCTGGCATGCATGATCTATGGAGATCTAGAATCAACTTGGAAAGGGGCATCAAGTTGAATTTAGTCATATTTATTGCTATTTGGAGGGTAGGACGTCCTTCCTTGGTGCTTTACACCTCTTCACCACTGGTCAACAAAGCCTCAATCCAGTTGTTGACCTCTTCAGCCTACGGACAATTAATGCTTCTCAAGATGACTATGTGGCATCTAAGCATTTCTTCACCCATCACAAGCTGCTGCTGATAGTTTATGCATTGGGCAGCTGCTTCATCCAACTGGATAGACATGGCTGCAATTTTTGCTAATTTGCAACCATTGGGATCTTCAAGGAATGAACCACAGATGACTTCTTGAAACTGTTTATGTATAGTTTCAAGCTCAATGTATTCCCCTCATTCACGCTGATATTCTAACTCAGGGAAGGATATTACCAACGTTATTGTGAAGTTGATAATATTAGCGATAAAGCATCTATAGTCAATCAACTCCACTGAATTGGCATTGTAGGCTCTCACCTTGTATGCCAATTGTTCTTTCCACTCAAATAGATGGTGTTTGTTCTCAATGGTTGTAACTAACTGGTATGCGTGTTCTAGATCAACAACTGTCGCTTCCTCTCTCGGCCTCTCTTGAGCTTCCTTCAAATCTTACTGCTAGATTTCTGATTGAAGACCATGTGCTCTATCTCTCAGGTGATATGCTTCTGCTAATACACGCTGTCCTTTGACGACAAACTCATCCACTTGATGTATCAAGTGTTTGTCGTATGTGAACAACTGATGATGGTTTCTTTCAGCTGGGAGATCCAATAGTCCTTGATGCAAAGCCGAGGAGTTGGGAGTGTCGTGCATCAAGCTAGAAATGTATAGTCTTAGTTGACATTTTTCAGCCTTCAAGGCTGCTTTGTCTTGTCCATCCTTTGTCATTCTTTCCTTGACGCTCGCTGAGGTGATTCCGATAAGATCTGCCTCCACCTATTGAGTGATCTTTCCAAGGTTCACCTTTGAAAGAGTGAAATCCTCAACCCTCACATTGTGTATGTCTTTATCTTCAGGTGGGGCAGTAGTCTCTATAAAAACCTCATTCTCTGCATTCCCCTCTACATGTGTCTGCTTCTTCAACTTCTTTATCGACATGTCTTGTGGGACATGGTGGAACTCAGTGAAGTCAAGCTGATAAGAAGGTCTCTCCCTTTTCCTTCCAAGTGAGCTTTCTAGCTAGATAGAATCTCGGTTAGCATCACTGGGAGGAGGAACATAGGCCTCCTGAATACTAGAAGAATGAGACTGTTTCGTGGCAATGCCTCATGGTGGTGAGTCCAAATCAATGGGACTTTGTGACCTCTATGATGGTGGTGAAGCTGGTGGCTCTTTTTCTATCATAGACACCACTTCTGCTGCAACTTCTTCTACAATAGATTCCATCTTTGCAGTGATTATTTCAATCACTGGCTTTGGTGTAGCTGCAACATTCCCAACTATTTCAGGTAAATTGGTGGTTGTCTCCAGTTGTATCTCTTGCTGGCTTGTACTAACAATTCCTCTTCTTCCCCATGTGCTCCCTAACATTCGCATTCCTTCTAGAAGAATGCTCATCTTCTTTTGTCTGGGTTTCTTCCTAGATGAGGAAGGTAGTTTAGACTGAACTGTTGGTAGCTCTAATCGGGGAAGTACTACCTTCCTTGTCCTTTTACTGTCAAGGTAGAGTTGACTATGTTGAACTACTCTACCAGTTCTTTCTTTGATAGACGTACTCTCTTTCATGTACCAATCTACTTTGCCGAGTGGTTGTGCATCTACTTGACCTATGAAGAAGGAAGAAAGAATGACCTCTTCTTCGTCATCAGATAAACTCTTGATGTCCTCTGACATGAATTTTACAATTTGTGAGAGATTGAATCTGTTGTAGTTCTTTCTTCTCACTTCAAACTCATCGTAATTGGCCCAAAAATCCTCCATGAAAGGTTCATGTGATGATCTTTGCTCGAGACGTGCCGTGAAGATTCCTCTGGGATCATATGATGACCTCCTGTCAATGAGGTATTTGAGATTAAATCTCACTATTTCCTGGCTTATCAACCTAGCATCGACTGCAGTCCTGCATCTGTAGAGTCCCATCTGAAAAGGGAAGTTTGCAGCAAACTTTTTTTTTTGCAAAGGTAAGAGTGAACCTCATCCAACTACCTCAGGAATTCCATGAACACTACCATATCTGATGGGTAGCACGAAATCATGGTGGGGTGGCCATTGTAGCCATACACGCATATGTAGGCAAAAGTGGGGAATTGGATGAACCAATCTGCCTAGTCCACCATTGTTGCCTTAGTTGCTGGTGAAATATGGATGTGCATCTCATGATCTAGCTCATAGACGGTGTGCATAGTGAAAAGGTCATTTATCTTCTTAAAATTCCTTTCCGCTAGAGTGAACTCAATGCAAGGAAAGTATTCTTGGACCTTTTGCACACCTAGGGTTCCCACAATGTTTAGTGTTCTGAAATCGCCTTGGAAGGCTATCATGTATACCAGGTAGGAACACATGTGGAAACATTGCTCTTCTAGAAACCTAGTAAATTATTGGTGGAGCATGTCACTGATCAGAGAGGCCCAGTCGTAATGTTCTTTCCTACTAATTATTTTTCCAATAGTATAGAACATCCATGGCTGGAAGGATTTTCCCTCTTCTTATCCAGTGACTCTGTTGAGTAGAGTGATTAACACTCCATACTCATCTTTGAATTCTCCACACCCAACCAATTTGGGCAAGCTGGTTCTCTTTGTTTTTAACCAATATTCAACCATTATAAGTGAACACTTATCCCTTGAAGCCTCAAATGCCTTTTCACATTTTGTCACACATACGACCTTCCTGGTATGGCATGGTGGAATTGCAAAACACGTCTCTATGTCCTTCGACTTTAAGCTACAAATCACCTTTTTGTCCACTGACAGGATATCTCTTGTAGTAGGGTTGTAATGCTTTGTGCAAGAAGTTACAAGCTCAATGCTCTGTAAAGTTATTGGAATGGATGCATCTTGGAATAAGTCAGACTCTTCAATGTTCTATAATGTAATTTGGTTCATGCCCTCCAAGTTCTCAGAACTGACTTATGGATTTTTCTACCATAAGTCTGTGTCAGTTGTTTTCAGATAATCATGGAACAAGACTGTATTGGTCTTGTATTGTACCTGGGAGTACTGTGTTTTGCAAGACTTAAACATTGACTAGGCACTTGACCTTGTTTTGACACTTTTTCGAAACCCTTAAATATAGCACCTACCGAGAAGTATTTTTCCAGGAAAAATATGGCATGTGGGTTTTGTTTGTGCTTCGTAGGAATGTGCACACAACTTTGGAAGCAACATTCTTCATAGGAACTGCTTCAACCCATTTGGTAAAATAATTCATTGTCGTAAGGACATAGACATGTCCTTTACTGGAATGTGTGTTTATCGGACCTACGAAGTCGATACCCCATTGCTGGAATGGAGCATCTATTATTATTGGCCTCAGTGGAATGGCTGCTAGCTTGAGTTTTCCAACAAAACGTTGGCATTGTTGACATAGTCACACCCATTCATATGCATTGTAGAACAGAGTTGGCCAAAAGAATTGTGCTCGCATAATTTTGAATGTTGTGACCCTTGATGAAAAGTGGCCACCACACGCCTCGTTGTGAAATGTTTCCAACAACCAACGTTGTTGGTCTCTAGTGACGCAAAGCAAGAACATTCCATCAAGTCCACGCCTGTATAGAACGTTGCCTCGCAACACATAGTTTTGTGCTTTTAACCTCAGGGTTCTTTTATGTTGTTTGTCCAAGTGGTTTGGACATTCTCCATAGGTTGCGTAGTACCATAGTTCTGAGTACCACTCCTCCGCATAATCAACCAGTAAGACCATTGGAAGGTCTTCTTCAATTTCTATCCCTATTTCACCATCAACTGCCTAATGCTTTAGATCACCATCCTCTACCATGAGCTGACATAGACCTCTCCCATGGATGAGTTTGGTCAGCTTGATATCTAAGTCATATACCCAGACCTTGGCGATCCAGTTGCCTCTATTAGTCCCCATCTCCTGCTGAGTTAGGATACACTTGATTGCAGGGTCGGTGAAATAGATTGTTGTGTGAGCATTTAAGATGTAGAATCTAAATTTTTTCACAGCTCTCACGACAGCATAGGCATTCTTTTCAATCTGGGAGTAGCGGAATTTGTTGTCTTTGAAACTACTTCTCATGAAAGCAATTGGCGATTCAGACTCCTCATTCAGCTTCTGGGTTAGTATGGCAGAGAGAGTGTACTCCGACACGTAATAGTAAAGAATGAATTCCTTACTAAAATCAGGTCGAACCAGCACTGGTGCCTTACTGATGGCTTCTTTAATCTTGACAAACGCCTCTTTTCCTTTGTCATTCCATTTGAAGGTGGTCGTCTTCTCCATCATTGCTGATATATTCCTGGTCAGCTTTGAGAATTCAGGTACAAATATTCGTATGAAGTTTACCTTTCCAAAGAAAGAGTGCACCTGAGTAGTATTGGTTGGGAGAGATAGGTTTTTGATAGAATCCACTCGATCTGGATCGATCCGAGTTCCCTATTTGGAGATGATATGTCCTAGTAGTTTTCCTTCTATTGCCGCAAAGATAGACTTCTTTGGATTCAAGGATATGTGGTGATACCTACATCTCTCGAACACTTTCAATAATTGTTGAAAATGATCTTGCCGCTTCCGTGAGAAAGCGGTAAGGTCGTCAAGGTAGACGACTATCACTTTGTTCTTTAGATCTCCAAATGCCAAGTCCATGGCTCGTTGAAAGGTGGCACCGACATTGATGAGGCCAAAGGGCATCCTCTCATAGGCGAATGTTCCCCATGGGGTGGTGAATGCTATCTTGATTTGATCCTCCTTAGCCACCACAATTTGATTGTACTAGAAAAAGCTGTCAAGTAATTATAACATCTCCAATTCGGTAACTATGTGCAAGGTATGCTCCATGATAGGTAAAGGATAATTATCCTTTAATGATGATTGGTTTAGGTTCTTGAAGTCGACACAAATCCGAATCTCTCCATTCTTTTTGCGCATAGGAACAATATTGGACACCCGAGTAGAATGATGGATCGGGAATATGATCTTGGTGTCCACCATTTTTTGTACCTCTGCGTAGATTGTATCTTGGACACGCGGGTTGTAGTGCCTATGTTTTTTCCTAAAAGGCTTGATATCTGACTTGAGCGGAATTGTATGAGATAATTCCATTGGCATGAAGACTTTCAGATCTTGATAAGTCCATGCAAAGACATCCTTGTACTGTTTGAATGAGGAGATAAAGTTGTTGCTTTCCTCCGTAGTGCAACCCTTTCCCAAGTTGACAAGCCAAGGCTTATCTTCAGTGCCGATGTTGATTTGACTATACTCAGCGGATGTTTTGCTAGCTGAATCTCTTTGATCTTGCACGTGTCTATCATGCTTCTCAAATATATCCTCCAAGGATACTAGGCCCTTGGGGATGTTGTTACCTCTTAGCTGGATGATGCCAGATTTTGTTGCTTCAAAATCTTCTACTATGGATTTTTTGAAAGGAGAGGTAATTCCTTCAAAGAATAGCTCTTTGTAATTATCCCCCATGTAGAGGAACTCCTTGATGTCATCATCATCATCAAAGACCTACCAATTTTCACAATTGTCGAGGAAAAATGGCTTGTACATTAGCTCAATAATGAAGGCATTCTGACTAAAATCAGAATGAGGCATGAAGAGTGCAGTTGATACTGCAAGGGCATCTGCTCTTCTATTTTTCTCACGTGGAATGTACTTGATGTTGAATGCTTCAAACCAATCAATAACATTCCACACCCTTTATCGGTAAGCCTGAAGGCGACCTTTTCTAACTTGATAGTGATCTCTGAACTTTGCATCGCCTTCGACTTGAAGGTATTTTATAACCATATCCCTTGCATTCTTGAGGCCTAGTATAAGTGCTTAGTATTTTACAGTGTTGTTAGTGTTATCGAACTGCAAGTGATAAGAAAATGGATATAAAAATCCTTTAGGAGAGGTAATGACAACTCCTGCTCCTGAGCCTGCTATTGAGCAACTTCCATCAAATTGCATTGTCCCCACATCTTTGATCCTTCATTTGATGTACTTGTGGAAAATGCAACCTTATTTTCTTCTTCGGTCACTTCGAACAACATGGCATATGTATTAGGACCCGTACTTTGATGTAGTACTTGTGCTTGGGGATCCTGAGATTTCACCACCATGAATTTTGACTTAGCCTCTGGTTCCAACTTGAAGCTACCTTTCTCCAGTGGAATGGTCGCATACGACCAATCCAATTGAATCTCGCCTCCAAGATCTTTTTAGAAGCTTCATCTTAGTAACATCCCATAACTGATTGGAATGTCAGCTATGAAGATGGTCATCATGATCTTCTTCTTTGGACAAGATGCTAGTCTTACTTGTGCGTCTTTCAGTTGGCCGACTAACGACACCAGTTTTGATTCAAGTGAGTAACACTTGTCATGAGTTTCAGTGCATGATAGTCCCAATGAGTTCATGATTTGTAAAGGCATGGAATTGTCTGATGCTCCAGAGTCAATGATGCAGTTGTTGAGCTTATAACCTCCCATATACAGAGATATGTAGAAGGGTTTTGGATTTTCTCCCGCTGGTACGGAAGATGCTAGCAACATAGGCTGGATGACAACCTTCTTTTGTACTACTTTGAGAATCCAATCCATTTGATCAGGATGATCTTGGAGATATTCCAGTCGTGATATTTGTACCTTCATCTTCATCATAGACGTCGCAATATGAAAGTTCGTTGAAGACAGATCTTGAGGGTTTGGTGTGACGTTCTCCTGTGTAGACTTGGGATTAGAAGTGGAAGCTTCTTTTCCCTTTTCATTTGACTTCTGTTTGTCTTCTTCTTCTTTCTATGCTTTGAAATGTTGAGCATGAGTGAACATAGGCATTGACATGTTCTCGTGGTTGGCAGCAAGAGAGTATCGATGGCAATCTTCTTCTTCTTGATTTTTAGGTTCACTATGAAAGTATCTTGTTGTGGAGTCACCATAGAAATTGTCCCTTTGTGCTGAGACAACATTCACATTTGAAGGTACTGAATTTGAGCTTGGTGCTCGATCTCCAACATATCCCATGATCTGGTCTATTATTTGATTCTCAGGGCATGTGGATCCGGTGTGTTCATCTGTATAATGGAAACAACAAAACATATTAGATTTCTCGGCCTCTGCTCCTCTTTGAGGAGGTCCTTGATTCCGAGGCTTGTAGTTGTTGTTGTTGTTGAAAGGTTGGAAATTATTCCTCTTTGGCCGGTATGGCTATTGAGGTTGGTACTGCTACTGAGGTTGGTACTGTGGTTTTGTGGGCAGTGCTTGCTACCATTGATTGGGTGACTATCTTTTCAGGATAGTCACCTCATTCGCTACGTTTTGTAGCAATGGATCTATTGATGCTTGGACTAGCAGTCTGATAACATCTCCCTTCATCTTTCTCGTGGTCATCATGTGATCCTCGAGATTGATAACTTTCTCTTGTGCAGTTTGTAAGTCTTCT
The DNA here is from genome assembly GCA_007115665.2 of Sequoiadendron giganteum. Classification (NCBI taxonomy): domain Eukaryota; kingdom Viridiplantae; phylum Streptophyta; class Pinopsida; order Cupressales; family Cupressaceae; genus Sequoiadendron; species Sequoiadendron giganteum. Next base: position 91,407,966 of record CM021102.1, read on the forward strand.
TTATGACTTCCTTTGATGAAAAAGGCTATCTCTGAGGGTAGGGTGTTGACGAAGCTTCTCATCAGAATCTCATCTAATGGGTTGAGTGTGTGAGAAAGACATGTAGCTAGGTGATTAAACCTTTCTACGAATTCCCTCATCGGTTATGTAGGCTCCATCTTAGAGTGAGATAACCGGGCAAATAACTGGTGGCTATCTTCGGCGGGCTTGAATCTCACCAGGAATTTGTCGCTCATGTCCTCCCAGTTTCTTATTGCTCCAGCTGGTAAGTGGTGGAACCAATCAGATGCATTTGCTTCAAGAGTTTCAAAAAAGAGTTGAACGTCGATATCTTCATGTGGCATAGATAGAATAGAGCAAGCCACTATGAATGCTGATAGATGCTCGTTAGGGTGTTTAGCCCCATCGCCGAAAAATCTTGGGAAGTGCTTTCGCGATCCCTTTGGAAGTTCATGATTTCCTTGTAAGGCCAAGGGACCAATCTTGTTACCCCATGGCAAAGGTGCTTGGCATCTCATGGGTCTTGCATTATAGCCATTTCCGAATAGGTTATATCCATTGTTGCAATTGTCGTTACCATTACCGTTACCGTTACCATTGCCATTGCCATTGCCATAATTATTGTGGCCATTGTCATCATTGTCATCATTGCCATTGTTACCATTGTTACGACCATTGCCATTGTTGCCAATATTATGGCCATTGCCATTGTTGCCAAAGCCATTGTTGCCAATCCCGTATTTATGGGCATTGTCATTATAGAGGTGATTGTCCGCCATTGCTTGAGATGGAGGTTCTTGCTAGTGTTCTTCTAGAAAGTGTTCAGGAACCTCTTCAAATATTTGCTCAATATTAGATGCTTCTCTGATGTCTTCTTGAAAATGGGGATTATTTCTCCTTTGTACATATACTTGGTGATCGAGGATGCTTACTGCCATGCGGGTGGTGGTAACACTAGTCTCTTAGTTGCAAGATCAACCTTTCTTTCTTCCTCATCTAGAGTAATAGTTGCAGCTCTCCACTAAGTTGTTGATGTATTCTTTTCAAAGATGAAAGTACGCAAGCTACCGATGATGTTGTCTGCTCTCCTTCAATGAATGTAAGATCAGGTTGTTCAATTGGTTCCCAAGGATGCTAGATTCCCATTTTGTGTCATAAAAGCATTAAGCTTTTCTTGAAGTTTTATGCCTCGTTGCCCCACGGTGGGTGCCAGAAAATTATTGGCGTTTCAATTAGCACCTCTGGAGTGCTTATTGGAAACATACAACTATTGCAAGTGTGTTAGTACATGCTCTTCGGATTATAGAGAGGAAGATCTCTCTTTGTTGATTTTCTATCTAAAAATGGGTGTACTAAGGTTCCTATATTTTTTACTCAACGGTAGGACACAAGGGTGCATAAACACAATGCGTCGTAGCTAAGCTTTTTCTTTGGTTTCCGCAGATCTTAACTACAATTAACTAGCTTCTAGACTATCCTACCTCCTCAAGATAAACAAAGCATGAGGGCGTAGGAGCGAAATGGATGGGTTGGATTACTTGAACCCTCTGTCTCAGTGGAATATGGCCGAGGCTTTGAACTCTCTGATATATAGCAAGATAAGGCTCGATACAAGTAAAAACTCTTTTACGATAAACTGGATCTGAGACTTGCCAAGGAGGAGGAACCCATGTCTGAGGTGTAGGCTTGGAAACAACTCACTGGAAATAACAAGGTATGATGACTTGACTAACAGGATTCCCGAGGAGGTGATGACACCTGTCCAAAGTGTAGGTTGAAAGACAACTCATTAAACAACATCATACGATAATGATCGATAACAAAATATCCAAGGAGGTGACGACACCTATCTGAGGAGGAGATTGAAACAATACACTATTTGAAAACAAGACCTTGAAAGAACTCAAGTATTTAGATTAAGCAAGCATGCGCCATCTGATTTATTTCTTCAAGCTTCTCCAAAGAATTACAAAGGTCGGGACAACAAAGGCACAACATCATGCACAATTACGACCAACCAACGAAATCTCATCCAAGAGTGAACATATATCAATAGGCTAACTCTAGCAATAATGGCGCAACAATTTTTTTTAGCAAATAAAGGTTAAAAAAATAATGAGTCCAAGGTTCTTATTTATAGAAACTCAAAGGAGTAGGCAACCCTAAAATCTCCTTGAGTTAACAATCAGTTCTTGCCAATCAACAAGATTTATTCCTATGTCTAAAAGTAGGTGAGCAAGCAGTTAACTGGAAATCTACTTCAATTAACTGAAACTAAACAAAATTCAAACTGGGTGTCTACCTCAGTTGATTGACACCTAACTAAAAGTGAACTATAATTACAAATGTGTCTCCAAATAGACATCCACCTTTAAAGGAGATTTAAGATCCACAAATTGTGGGAGTCAATTAGACATCCTAGATCAGTGGGATCTGACATGCATGATCTGTGGAGATCTGGAGTCAACTTGGAAAGGGGCATCAAGTTGACTTCAGTCGTATTTATTGCTATTTGGAGGGTAGGACGTCCTTCCTTGGTGCTTTACACCTCTTCATCACTAGTCAACAAAGTCTCAATCTAGTCGTTGACCTCTTCGACCTCCGATCAATTAATGCTTCTCAAGATGACTGTGTGGCGTCTAAGCATTTCTTCACCTGTCACAAGTTGCTGCTCATAGTTTATGCATTGGGTAGCTGCTTCATCCAACTAGATAGACATGGCTACAATTTTTGCTAATTTACAACCATTGGGATCTTCAAGGAATGAACCACAGATGACGTCTTGAAACCATTTCTGTATCATTTCAATCTCAAAGTATTCCCCTCCTTCACGCTGATATTCTAACTCAGGGAAGGATATTACCAACATTCTTGTGAAGTTGATAATATTAGCGACAAAGTGTTTATAGTCAATGAGCTCCACTGAATTGGCATCGTAGGCTCTCACCTTGTATGGAAATTGTTCTTTCAACTCAAAGAGATGGTGTTTGTTCTCAGTGGTTGTAACTAACTGGTATGTGTATTGTATTTCAACAACTATCACTTCCTCTCTTGGCCTCTCTTGAGATTCCTTCAAATCTGACTGCTAGATTTCTGATCGAAGACCATGTGCTCTGTCTCTTAGCTGATATGCGTCTATTAATACACACCGTCCTCTGATGACAAACTCATCCACTTGACATCTCGAGTATTTTCCGTATGTGATCAACTAATGATGTTTTCTTTCAGCTGGGAGATCTAATAGTCCTTGAGGCAAAGCCGAGGAGTTGGGAGTGTCGTGCATCAAGCTAGAAATGAACAATCTTAGTTGATGATTTTCAGCCTTCAAGGCTACTTTATCTTCTCCATCCTTTGTCATTCTTTCCTTGACGCTCGTTGAGGCGATTTCGAGAAGGTCTACCTCCACCTGTCGAGTGGTCTTTACAAGGTTCACCTTTGAAAGCGTGAAATCCTCAACCCTCACATTGTGTATGTCTTTATCTTAAGGTGGGGCAGTAGTCTCTATGTCAGCCTCGTTCTCTGCATTCCTCTCTACATGTGTCTACTTCTTCAACTTCTTTGTCGACATGTCTTGTGGGACATGGTGGAACTCAGTGAAGTCAACCTGATAAGAAGGTCTCTCCCTTTTCCTTCCAAGTGAGCTTTCCACCCAGATAGAATCTCAGCTAGCATCATTGGGAGGAGTAACATAGCCCCCCTGAATACTAGAAGAACAAGACCGTGCCGTGGAAATGCCTCATGGTGGCGAGTCCAAATCAGTGGGAGTTTGCGACCTCTGTGATGGTGGTGAAGCCGGTGGCTCTATTTCTATCACAGGCACCACTTCTACTACAACTTCTTCTACAATAGATTCCATCTCTGCAACGATTATTTCAATCACTAGCTCTGGTGTAGCTGCAACGTTCCCAATTATTCTAGGTAAATTAGTGGTTGTATCCACCTGTATCTCTTGCTGGCTTATACTAGCAATTCCTCTTCTTCCCCATGTGCTCCCTAACATTCGCATTCCTTCTGGAAGAATGCTCATCTTCTTCTATCTGGGTTTCTTTCTAGACGAGGAAGGTAGTGTAGACTGAACTGTTGGCGGATCTGATCGAGGAAGTACTAGCTTCCTTGTCCTTTTACTATCAAGGTAGAGTTGACTATGTTGAACTACTCTACTAGTTCTTTCTTTGATAGATGTATTCTCTTTCGCGTACCAGTCTATTTTGCCGAGTGGCTGCACATCTACTTGACCCGTGAAGAAGGAAGAAAGAATGACCTCTTCTTAATCATCAGATAAACCCTCGATGTCCTTTGACATGAATTCTGCAATTTGTGAGAGCTTGAATCTACTGTAGTTCTTTCTTCTCACTTCAAACTCATCTTCGCAATTGGCCCAAAAATCCTCCATGAAAGGTTCATGTGATGATCTTTGCTCGAGATGTGCCACAAAGATTCCTTTGGGATCATATGATGACCTCCTGTCAATGAGGTATTTGAAATTAAATCTCACTATTTCCTGGCTTATCAACCTAGCATCGACTGCAGTCTTGCATCTGTAGAGTCCCATCTGAAAAGGGAAGTTTGTAGCAGACATCTTTTTTTGGCGAAGGTAAGAGTGAACCTCGGCCAACTGCCTTAGGAATTCCATGAACACTACCCTATTTGAGGGGTAGCGTGACATCATGGCGGGGTGGCCATTGTAGCCATACACGCATATGTAGGTGAAACTGGGGAATTGGATGAACCAATCTTCCTAGTCCACCATTGCTACCTTAGGTGCTGGTGAAATACGAGCGTGCAACTCATGGTCTAGCTCACGCATGACGTGCATAGTAAAAAGGTCATTTATATTCTTGAAATTCCTTTCCGCTAGAGTGAACTCAAGGTGAGGAAAGTATTCTTGGACCTTTTGCACACCCAGGGTTCCCACAGTGTTTAGTGTTCTAAAGTTGCCTTGGAAGGCTATCAGGTATACTAGGTAGGAACACATGTGGAAACGATGCTCTTCTAGAAACTTGGTAAATTGTTGATGGAACGTGTCACTGATCAGAGAGGCCCAGTCATAATGTTCTTTCCTGCTGATTATTTTTCCAATAATATAGAGCATTCATGGCTAGAAGGATTTTCCCTCTTCTTGTCCAGTGACTCTGCTGAGTAGAGTGATTAACAGTCAATACTCATCTTTGAATTCTCCTCGCCCAACCAATTTGGGCAAGTTGGTTCTCTTTTTTTTAACCAATGTTCATCCATTATAAGTGAAAATTCATCCCTTGAAGCCTTGAATGCCTTTTAACATTCTGTCATAGATATGACCTTCCTGGTATGGCATGGTGGAATTGCAAAACACGTCTGTATGTCCTTCGACTTTAAGCTGCAAATCACCTTTTTGCCCACTGAATAGAGGCAACTCGCCTCCTTTTCCTAAATATCAAGTTAGGAATGATTCAAAATTTGACTTTATTGCAGAATTGCAGAGACAGAAGACATCCTTGTCATTCTTTGACATCATGAAGTGGTGCTCAACTCAACGTGAGGTGGTATTGAAGGCCTTGGAGGAGACAAAATGCTTAAAGGGAAAAGGTAAAGTGACTCCAGCAAAGGAGACAAATGCAACCATTTATAAAGGTAAGACCAGTACCCCACCTATTCTTTTAAGTTTAAGGATTTTTGGAAAGAACTTGCACAATTTTTTATTGGACTCTGCAGCATCGGGAAATGTTATGTGCTTTTAAATTTGTAAAAATCTAGGATTGAGTCCTAACTTGACTAATAAGAAAGTGATTCAGTTAGATAAAACTGAGGTTAATGTTGTAGGTGAACTAAAAAACATGCATGTACAGGTTGGATCTGGTCCAAGGATCCAGACCTATATAGATATCCAAGTGGCTAATATCCCAAAGACATATGGGATGCTTCTAAGTCACGAGCTAATGAAAATTATAGGTGGATATTTCTCCTTGGATTTCTCTCACATGTGGCTACCCTGGAAGGGGGTTGCAACATAGATAAGGATTGAAAGTGAACCTAGACTCAAACATATGATTACAAAATATGATGCTTCAAATGAAGTAGCATATTTTGAGACTGAGATAGGAGTTTACAAACAAGAGGAAGTCCTTACTTTCTTTGTAGTTAGTCCTAGGGATACTTTTCCCCTAGAACATAGTGACCCAATGATCTGCATCAACCAGTAGGTTCTGATAAAGAAATTGCAACAAGATAAGCTGGTTTTAGGAGAAGAAACTGATTTGGGTAGTTTGTTGCTTCTTAATTGGTGTAGAATTCATTATCATAATCATTCAAAATTAACATGTCAATCATGCTTAGATATTCTAAGTCATGTAGACCAGCCTCAACAAATATGTCAAGAGAAACAAGCCCAGATCCCCATCAATGAGTTTTCTTTCCAAGTTAACGATGCAACTATTCTTACACGGGCTAGTCTTTCTCAACAGGAAGGTTCCTCACCACTAGAACAGACTCAGGTGTTATGTCCTGAAATCCAACAAGAAGTTGAGGTTTCCCAGTTCCTATTTAATACACCTGCCCCAGATACTTTTCCAATACCCAAGGCATTGATGAGAAATGAGTTGGATTGCAATTTAACCCAAGAGGGTGTTCAGGAAGTGATTTTTGAGCAGGCTGAAAACATAGAAAAATCTTCAATTGAACTTTGTCCCGGGTCAAATTCTGATAAACAAAAAAAGTTTGAGCCGCCACACATCTCAAGTAAGTCATCCCCTGTTATCACTAAAAAGAAAGAACTCCTAGCCAAGGATCAATAATGGACTCTTAAATTTGATGGTTCCAAATCTAAAGCAAGAAGTGGAGCAGGGATTGAGCTAACTAACCCGAAAGGGAAGACTTACTTTGCTTCTTATAGATTGCAGTTCGGTTGCACAAACAATGTGGCTGAGTATGAAGCACTTGCTCGGGGTCTTATATTTTCTCATAAGAAGAAGGTCACCGCTCTCACAGTTATGGGAGATTCTGAGGTGATTGTAAAGTAGGTATGTAGCCAATATACATGTCATAACAAAAGATTGGTTGCGTACAGAAATAGGGTTTGGAATTTAATTGAATATTTTGATGCTTTTGGGATTAGTTTGATCCCTAGGGAAGTTAATCAAATTGCAGCTGCTCTGGCTGTTGCTACTAGCACATTGGAACCCATGCAAAATTCTGATCTAAAGAGGTTTTTAGTTGAGTTGATTTCAGTCCTAGCTGTTCTAGATAAAGTTAGACAATTTCAGGTATTTGATGATGATCAACACATATTGGCCTTTTTGGAAAGTTTTGATGTTTTTCAAGGACAAATAATAGATGAATATGAACGAGATCAGGGAGATTGGGATCCTGAGAAAGAGGGTCCATAAGGGATATTGGATTTGAAGAGTAATAGCATTCTGAAAGGGATGGTTGCTTTAGAGAGGATATTTGACTTTGACCCAAGGGCTTGCCAAAGGGTGCCTACAAAGAGTGATGGAGGGAAGTATGAATCTGTTAATTTGAATCACTCAGGCCCAAAAAGGAATGTTCTTATAGGAAAGAATTGTCCTTAGGAAATTAAGGACAAGATAATCAAGGTCTTGGAGTAGAACATTGAAGCTATTGCTTGGAGTTATAATGATCTAAAAACTTTTGACACATTAGTGATTACTCATACCATCCCTCTCAAGCCAGATGCCAAGCCTTTTCGCCAAAAGCAATGCCTGGTCAATGCTTTAATTGAGCCCTTAATTCAAAAGGAGGTGCATAAACTTTTATCTGCTAGAATAATCTTCCCAGTTAGACATTCTACCTGGGTGGCTAATTTGGTTCCTATGCATAAGAAGAATGGTGAGATCAGATTGTGTGTTGATTTCAGGAATCTAAACAAGGCTTATGAGAAAGACAATTATCCATTACCTTCTCTTGATGAAGTATTACAAAAGGTTAATGGATCTCAGATGTTTTTCATTTTTGGATGGCTATTCTGGATACAATCAGGTCTTGGTTAGTCATGAGGATAGGATGAAGACTTCTTTCACCACTAAATGGGGCACATTTGCTTACAGGAGGATGCATTTCGGTCTCATCAATGCTGGAGCTACTTTTCAAAGGGCGATGGATGTAGCTTTCAAAGATCTGATAGGAAAATGTATAATCATCTATGTAGATGATTTAACTATTTTCTCTAGGAATAGAGAAGATCATGCTGTAGACTTGGAAAAGGTTCTAAAGAAATGTATAAGTTATGATGTCTCTCTTAACCCAAAGAAATGTGTATTTGGAGTGTCTGAAGGGAAGCTCTTAGGTCACATTATATCATAGGAAGGGATTTCCACATATCTTGACTGAGTGGAGGCCATCTTGAAATTGACAAAGCTAGGTAGCAAGAAGGAAATGAGGTCTTTCTTTGGAAGGATCAATTTTGTTAGGAAATTTATAACAGGGTTTGCATAGATTGTCAAACCCCTCAATGAAATGATGAAGAAGGATGCAAAAATTGAGTGGAGTGAAGAGGCTAAGTCTGCTTTCCTATAGATTAAACAATCTATATCTGAGGCACCTGTTTTGACAAGCCCAGATTATCTAAAACCCTTCTATATCTACTCTTTTGCTTCTGACCATTCATGTGCAGCAGTTTTAACACAGAGAGAAGAGAGCGAGGAGAGAACGATTTAATTTATGAGCTCTCCATTTAAGAATGCAGAAGTAAGGTATTCACCACTAGAAAAATAAGCCTTTGCATTGGTACAAGCAATAAAGAAGTTCAGGCATTACATAATTCTAAGTCAAGTGATGGCCATAGTTCTAGATCTAGCTATGAAGTCTCTTCTGATGCAAAGTGAATTAGGGGAACAAAGAGGGAAATGGATGGAAATCTTACAGGAGTTTGACTTAGAGATTCACCCGATGAAACTCGTTCAAGGACAAGGATTTTCAAAAGCAATGGCTGAAGTAGACAGAAATATCACTTGCCAACAGTACATGGTTCAATCATTCATGAAGGATCCCTGGTATACAGATTTAATCTTCTTCCTCCTCAATAAAAAATGTCCAGAAGGATTGAATGCTACTCAGACGAGAGCATTAAGGATGAAGAGTGCTCATTACATGCTCAAAGGGGGATCTGTTTACAAAAAGAATTTTCAAGGAATTTACCTACGTTGTTTGGATCAACAAGAAGATAAGCATGCTATTTTTGAGTTTCATGGGAGGCATGGAACAGGGCATGGATCTACTGATGCTTTGGCTCATCAGATTTTAAGATAAGGCTATTATTGGCCTTATGTATTTAGAGATGCACATCAGCATTGCAAGACTTGTCATGTATGCCAAACTTCTGCACCTAGAGAAAGAAATCCTGCAATGCCCCTACAACCAGTATATGAGGTAAGGCCATTTGCTCAATGGGCACTTGATTTTGCAGGTGTAATTAATCCAAATTCTTCTACAGGTCATAAATTCATCTTGATTGCAACTGACTATTGCACATGTTGGACTGAGGCACAACCTTGCAAGAATAGCACCACAAAGGTGGTCATTAAGTTTCTGACTGAGAACATCACAACCAAGTTTGGAGTTCCATTTACTCTGGTATGTGATAATGGCCCTGCTTTTTCTTCTGTTGAGTTTATTTCATGGGCCTATGAACATAAAATTGTTTTGAATTATTCTTCCAATTACTACCCTTAGGGAAATGGAGTGGCTGAGTCCACAAATAAAAACTTGTTGGAAGTTATAAGAAAGTTGTTAGAGAATAATCCTAGGGACTGGCATACCCAGTTGAGATTTGCCTTATGGGCAGATCGAACCAGAATCAAAGCAGCTTTAGGAAACTCACCTTTTAAGTTAGTTTATGGCCAAGATCCAATCTTCTCGATTCATTTACAGAAACTTGTCCTTAAGTTCACGCAGGAATTTTATACCAAGGATGATAGGATTGAGGTTAGACTACTTAATTTACTAAACATGGAAGAGCAAAGAGATGCTGCTTTGCAGCAATTCTCTAAGCATCAGGCTGTTGTCAAACACTGGTTTGACAAAAGAGTCAAGATAAAAGCCTTTAGAATATCAGATCTTGTGTTATTATGGGATAAGGCTAGAGAGAAGAAAGGAGATCATCAAAAGTTTGATAGACTTTGGTTAGGTCCTTATCAAGTGGCTGAAATATTAGGCGAGAATGCTTTTCGTTTGAGTACCTTAACAGGAGTGTCTGTTCCATTACCAGTTAATGGTCAGTTTCTCAAGCACTATTTCGATGCATAAAAGGTCTGATGTTTTAAAAGGAAAATGTATTATACTATATCATACGTAATTAAGTTTCTATTTGTTTTGTTTGTTTTGTTTGTTTTCTTTATTTATTTTTGTTTGTTTTGTTTTGTTTGGTCTTGTTTCATTGGGGATCTTCATTTTTGTTCATTTCAAATTAAGGGGTTGTTATTCAAAGTATGCTACTGGTACTAGGAGAGAAATTGGTTTAGGTATTTTCATTATCATCATTGAAAAGGATTTCGTTCTGAAACTTATGTTTTATGACCATTCTAGTTTGGGTTGGAAAAGTTATTAAGGATAGAAGATATATTGTGAATATCTCATGAATTGTGATCAAATATCTGTCACCAAATTTGGAAAACATCTGCATGAGTAAGTACCTATTTGTTTTAGAATGGCTCTACCCTTTGATTCAATTGAAAAATCTGATTCCAAGACTATCATGAAATCCATAGTAGTTCTCAACCCATGTTTCAGATTCATTATGTCTAAAGTATTGAGGAAGGTGCACAAAAGATTTCCACAAGCAAGGTTTAAAAAAAAAAATGAATGAAAGGAACAAAAGAAAGAAGAGGCAAATTCAATATCAAGTGGGTGATCAAGTATCTCTATCAGGGCTATGGACGCCTGGCTAGCAGTAGAGCAATGCTTTAAGAGATCTAGAGGTATCTCTGTCGGGGCTATGGATGCCCGTCTAGCAACAAAACAATTCCCAGGATTTTACTGCACGATAGTTAAAGGACTCAACCTATGTAGCTTGAATCTTAGGTATAGTTGTTCACAAAACAGAGAAATTATCTACAAAGAATGATGCACAATATATTGCACACACTCAGATTCAAAAATAATTCTTGAGCACATACATCTGAGATTCTAGCTCAAACTTATCCTACATATAGCTTAATGACAACTGCCATGCGTAGGTAGAAACTCCGATTTTTACCTTGATAAGGGATTAAACGTGTTATTATTATCATTGTTAAGAAATCAAAGAGTGAAATAGAGTAGTTGTGGAGTCCATCTGAGTGAATCGATTGAAGGAGGAGGAGATAGTTATTTGTGAATTTCAATTCAGAAGGTTTATCAGGTTTTGCGTTCGAGGTAGGGTTCCTATTCTCATTTTTCTTTTATTTTTCTTTCGTGTTCTCTGTTCGTGTTGTTTGATTTAGATGTTTTGGCAAGTTCGTCATCTCAATAGGTTGGCGTGTTTGTTTTTCTTTCTTTGTTTGTTGTTCTTGATTTCATTTTGTGCTTGTGTTTCTGGTTTTATAGTGAGTTGGGGCATGGTCATTTTCACGTTTTGTCGTGATCACATGGTGCTGCGTTAGGTTTTAAACACGTAGATTTAATTAGGGTTCACCAGTAATGTGGATTAAATTCTCTTTTATAGTGAGTTAGGGTTTGTAAGATCTTGTTTTTACTTAGGATTTTTATTTACGCATTTTTTTGGTTAAATTAGGAGGGGTTAAATCCGTGCCCTAGTTTTATATCGCGTTTTCTATATTAGGGTTTTATGTGTTTCTGCGATCACGTTTAAAATGATTAAATATGATGCCCTAAAAATACAGTCGTCCCCACGGTCATATGGGCATGGTCCTTTCATGATATATTTTAAGCCTTATTTTGTTTAATATGACCTTGGTCTTTAATCATGAAGTTATGCATTAAGTTGTTAAAATCGTTGATGATGTCATGGTCAACATAGCCAGAAGTGGGATCGAAATTGATTTAGAGTTTGGATGTGTTTTATGATTAGTGTCAATTCCATTTTCCATCCCGTCTCCGACTCCGCTTATAGTAAGAAGTTTTATTTCATGAAAATGTTAACCTTAGCGGAAGCGGAAGCGAAACCGAAACAAAATATGAAAAAATAAAATTTGAAGGAAACCGAATCAGTTTCCGATCCGGTTCTGGTTCCGATCACTATTTCACTTCCGACTTCGAGCTCGCTTCTAGTTAGTAAAATGTCAATAACATTTTTTGCTCCAAGCCCGACAGTATGTTAAAAGAGGATTATTTAAGATTTTTGTTGCCTGGTTCTACTTTCGGTGAATGTTTGAAAGGTATAATTTTAAGATACATTTTTGAGATGTTTATTCAAGGATCTAACTAGAAGTTTTGTTGCAGGAAAGCTAAAAGGATGTCAGGAACATCAGGAGAAGCCTCCCAAAGGAACTGGCCTGTAGGAACATCAAAGGCACTAGCTAAACCAAAGAAGATCAAGCCAGAATAGTTACCTTATACCTTGAGGTATAATCATAGGAGTCCTGTTGTCAAAGTAAGCAAAGTAGAATCAGATTGGTCAGACATTACCAACACAAATTTGGGCCAATACAATTTTGAGGAGCTGTATGTAGAGACCTTTGCTAAAGATATAACAAGGAGGACACAAAGAATTGTCGATTCCAGCTTGGCCCATATCACTTTCTTTCCTTTATCAATCCAATGCCCGGAGTTTATCTTGACAGCTGTAGGATCTTACAATCCAGTTACCCGACAATGCATGGATTCCCAAGATAATGTAATCATTGATCTTACTCCTCATATGTTTCAAAGTATATTTAATGTCCCGGATCCCAAGAACTTGGTGCAGTTGGATGAGGCAGAGGCCTTAGAGAAATATAGAAATTATAAGGAATCGAATAAGTCTCACTTGAACAAAAAATGGTTGAAGACTGAGAAGAAGTCTCTAACCAAGCTTGCAGACCAACTAAAGAGGGTAGATTTCTATAAGGAGGTATCATATTTAATAATGATGTTGTCTAGGACTTTTGGGAAGAGAGATACCTTTCATTTCAAGGAGTGGATGTTTCCCTTCATCCAGATAATTTTAAATGGCACCCATCAGTTTGATTGGTCGATGGTTGTATCAAATGCTATTCATGATCAATTGACCAGCACTAGGGAGGCTAAATTATTTTTTATGACTTCTTACATTGTGTATGCAGCAATAAGATTGGGTATCTTCCCAGGTCTAAACAAAGTGGGGATAATGGGAGTGTTAGATGGACAAAAGAAGGTGTGGGAGGATTATTACCAGCTGTCTCTACAGGTTTCTGAGACTCGATTTAGAAGGGTTAATGATGCATTCATATATGTTGTCATTAACCAACTCAATGGAGATGCAGGGTACAGACTGAGTCAAGAGGCCATGGCATTTATTGTTGAATGGGGATGTTGGTACATTCAATACCCCAGGTTTACATATTTTAGGTTAGCTGGTTTTGAAGGTCATCCACATTTGCTGCCAAGGTGTTGCAATAACAGGATAGTGTTAATGGAATTTGTATATCAAGCTCTTGGGGTTAATGCCCGGTTTGGATTAAAACATAAGACGGGATGTCACAAGTTCCCCATGAAGTTGGGTGAGTATAGTTGTTAGCATTTGGTAGGAGCAAAGGTGGTTTGCAGTGAGCTAGTACAGTCAAAGATAGGTTTATATATAGCTCGTAAGTATTTTGACCCGAAGGGTAAGATGAATTCCTTGTTGCCTTCTGTATTTGACAAGCATTTCAATTTATTAGAAGATTTCTGGAGTGACCGGTAGGATGAGTATGATTTGAGGAAGAAGAATTATGAAAGAATACCTATCTCACTCATGTCAGATTTTGGAGTCAAGAATGGCATTCTTGACACATTGGTGGATGATGGAGTTGTATTGGATCCATCTTACGAAGCTTTGAACATTGGAACTAAAAGTCTGGATCCAATTGACTGGGATAGTGAGGAAACTATTGATATTAAGCAGATAAGAAGAGTAGTCTTGGATAGAAGTGTTCAATGGTTGGTTCTAAGAACCAAAGCTCCTCAAGGACCAACTCCTAAAAAGGGAAAAGGATATAAAAGGCTCAAAAGAAAGACACCTCCCAAGGAGCATTTGGAGTTCCTTCCTCCATACATTGAAAAAATAGAGCTTGAAGTAGCAGTTGATGAAGCAGAAACACAAGAAGGAGATGCTCAAATGGGATCGGTTGTTTCAACACCTACATTAGTTGAATCTTCTACTCAAGTCCCACTTGCAAAAAATCAAAGTGAAGAGGTTCAAAAGGGGACTCTTCATAGTATGGGTGAAACTACAAAGGGAAAAGAAGTGGAGGTAGAAATTCATGATGTTGGAACAGATTCAGATGAAACTCTGTCAGATAAAGGAATACAAGAAAATATGCCTCTAGAGAAGGATATTGAACAGGTAATGACACAAGAGGATCAGTGGGAATTGTTTGAAGAGGTCAGGAAGGCTGCTGAAGAGCAAGTTGCAACAATAGAAAATCAAATGTTAATGGATGCCAAGACACAAGCTGATGCCATACTACAGCAGCAACAAATTGAAGCTAAGTCAAGAGCTGATGAAGTAGAGAGGTAGCAGAGGCAACAGGAGCATGAACTCAAGGTTAAAGAGGAAAATGATAAGTTAGAATTGATACAAAAGATTCATGACCTTGAGGAAGAGAAGGCAAGACACTGGAGGGAGAAAGAAGTTTTGGTAGCCAAGTTAAAGCTTGTTGAGGAAGCTCACAGAAAGGAAGAAGAAGCAGAACGGTTACAAAAGGAGAAAAAGGCCGAAGAGTTGATCAAAAGGCAACACGAAGAAGAAGAAAAGGCAGAAAAGCTTAAAGCTTTAGAGACAAAAAGATTAAAGAAAGAAAAACTAGAAGCTCTAGAGAAGGAAAAATTGGATAAGAAAAGACTGGAAAAGGAAAGATTGGAGAAAGAAAAACTGGAGAGAACGATTAGAAGAGGAAAGGTTGAAGAAGGAGGAAGAAGACAAGAGAGTACAAGAGAAAAAAGATAAGGAGGAAGCGAAGAAGTTGGCACAAATGAGTATAGAACAAGAACAACAACAAAAACAGAAGGTTGATTCTCAACCTCAGGTGAATGTGCAACCTCCCTTAGCTATTGCATCCTCTTCTTCAACCATGATGACTATTACTCCAGGAGCTCCGACTTGGTTGAAATTAGACCTCAAAAGGAGAACACTGACACCTTCTCAACCTCTCAATTGGGAGGATATGATGAAGGAGATTGAAAGAGAAAGGCCTAAAAAGAAGGCCAAGATCCTGCACTCTACTAGGTTGACTGACAAGGGAGAAATTATGGTTGAGTGTGCCATACCTATGATAGATAATGAGGCAGGGGATATGCAATTAATGGATTATCAACTAGGCACTGTAAATTTGGGGAGACCTACCCGGGATCAGCAAAGGAATCTAATTGATGTGGTAGCCTCCTCAACCAAGTCTAGGATGTTAAAAGATAAATAAAGGAGGGATGAGCTTAAGGCTCAACTAGATCAATTGCATGCTTTTCTCAAGAACATTTATGCCTAAAGGTCACAACAAGTTGCTGCAATTGAGACCTCAGTTTTGCTGAGCAAAAATGAAGCAGAGGATTTGGAGCAGGTGAGGGGCAAGGCATAAATGTTAGATCGGTGGGTAAGTAAGTTGGATCAAGAAATGAATGAGGTTTTAGAAGACAGTTTTGAGGTCTACAAAGTGATTGAAGATCTGATGGAAGAGATGAAACAATATGTTAAAACTTTGGAAGTACAAGAGGAGGAGTATAGGGGATATAGTCAGAAACTGAAAGAAGTCAATAAATTGTCTAAGACTACTCTCCTAGAACAGTCAATATTAGAAAAAGACAATAAAGATTTTCTTGAAAAGACTTCTTGCATACTCCGATTTAGAACAGATTTCATATTCAAACATAGGAATGAGGTGCAAGATTCAGTTAAGGAATTGAATGAGAAATTTGAAGAGTTGGAGGCCATCATTGCCATTTTGGTAAATGTTGAGGTACTTGTAAAAGGAGGCTTACCTCTAAATCAAATAAAGCAGAAATGGACTGAAAGACTTAAAGAGGTTATGTAGAGAGGAGATGTTGGTGAAGATTTGCTAGTAGATAGATTGATGGACATCAAAGAGGAAATAAGAGTAGCGAAGAGAGAGTTGACAAAGCTAAAGGATATGAGAGGGTTTGCTACAACAGAATTGGAGTGAATTAAGTTTGAAGACAGTTGGGTGGATGGGCCTGAATTAGACACATTACAACAAGTCTTCTCCAGCTATGACGAATATATGGTGGAGCAAACTTCGCATGCCTAAATCTCATGCATGAATGGCTTTTTCTTCTTTGCATATTGCATGCAACACTGACAGTTTTGAAGCGCGTGAATTTCTTATCTCCTATTCTCTTTTCTTCCAGTTTAACTGAGTTTCCAAGGCTAATTGTAAACCCTAAAAGGGTGGATGACTTAAAATAGAAGTGGAGTTCAAATTTTGTATATCTATAAATACCCTTTGGGTATCATATTGTAAGGGTCGACTGATAGAGAATAGAATTGGCCACTTGATATTAGGAGATATAATTTTTCGTAGTGATTACAGAGACACATTGTTACTTGATTTTTTACAGTTAAATAAAATTACAGTTTATGCAATATGGTGTTAGAATTAAGTTTTACTTGATAAGGCCGATGAGTTATAATCTATCTGTATGCCAGTGATTGTGCTAAAGCATGATTGTTTCTTATGTGATGAAAGTCATTAGAAGAAGCCGGATTTAAGGATTATCTTGTTAGATTATCATTGAATTAAATTTATTGAAGTCTGTTGATCTATGATCTTGGCAATGAATGAATGTGTGTTCTTTTAAAAAAAAAATCTTTAAAATAGTTGTGATAGGTGAATTAAAACAAGCACCTTAGATGCATACAATGGTATATATTATATTGTGAATTGTATCATGCTTTGGTTTTCTTAATCTAATTGGAAAACATTCATTGTTGAAGATATATGTCCGGATGCTAGATGAGTTTTGTTCATGTTTACTGGTTTACCCTCTGATCTATCTTTTTCTTATGTTTGAAATCCCCTTGATTTACTAAAACAGTTCGGTAAAATGAGTCATTGCTTGCATTCTTTGTTACCAGCACAGGCCCCTTGAATCTTATAGTTGCATGGACCAATTGGGTGCCACTAGACAATTGAGAACCAACTACCAGGACCTTGGGAGTTAGGCTGCTATATGTTGTCTTTCTTTTTCAGGAGAAATAGAGTAGAAATATTCTGTTTTAATGTTGTTTGTGTCATTTTCACCATCAACAAGAAGGTGGATTGGAAGTTATAAACTACCACTTTGCAATAATATGCTTCTAGAAACAATCCTCAGGAAAGAATAGTTTTACTACCGTTGATCTTCAGAAATATTGAAGATTCATCCAAAACCTCTATCAGATCTTGAAACTGTGTTCTTGGGAGCTATTTGCTATTTTATCCTTCAACCTGCAAAATAATAATGAAGAATGGGACGCCTAGCAAGAATATATGGTGATTTGAGTTGAGATCCACCAAGTATGGATGCCAACTCATGATTTAGGTCTGATTTGGAGTTCCAAAAGGTGATTTCCACTGATTGTGGAGTGTTTGGCCTCTTTTGGCTCCAAATTTTCTAACTCAAGTCAACGTTATTGCTTTGATTTCCTTTAGGCGTCCATCCTTGAAGTTGATCCTTTTTGTCCATTTTGCAAGCTGAAGTGCCTCCATTTGATCTTTGATTTAGGTTACTCAGTTGATCTCTGGCAGTGGTTGGGAGTTCTATTATTGAGGTGGGATCAGCTTGACGAGATATGCCTGGGAGAGATTAACTCAAAAAACTGAGTTTAGGCCTCTAGAAAGAAGGGCGCCTTTCCTTGAGAGGGGCGCTTTTAACAATGCCTTAGTCAATTTTCATTGACTGTTCTTCGTTTTGATCTTCTTAGACCCTCTTTGCTTTGATCTGATGTTCTTGATGCTAGATGAATCAGATGACTTTGCTTAACGATGCATCAGGTAGTCAGTTCGGTCTTGCTCAGGATGACTGAATTCTCAGTTGGAAATGAAAAGTTCAGGTCCTTCAAGCTTAAGGGCGCCCCTGGCCAGTAGGGGCGCTTTTAGCCTTTTGACTGGTTTTATTCATGCTGTGAACTGACTGTCTTTTATCTCTGCCATTAGATGACTGATTTGTCAAAATTTCTTGTTGATGGTTTCACTAGTGAGACTAGAAATAGCTGAGAAGATCATCTTGGAATGTAGTAAATATTCTGGTTGAATCTGGATGCCTTGAAGAAAGGGCATCTTTCTTCAAGAGGGACACTTTTGGCAATGCCTTAGCCAGTTTCTAGCTTGTCTTTCTAGTTCTTCAATTCTGGCTTTTTCTGCTTGATCTTAGTGTGTGATCGTTTGGCGTGTCTTGTGAACCTGTTGTCAGATTGATCACATAGTTGGGAGGAAGCTGGAAAGATAACATATATAGAGTTATAGCAGATGGATTCATCTGGTGCCTGTATCTGAGGGGCACCCCTAGTGAGCAAGGGCGCTTTTGGCTTGAAGCTCTTTGATTTGGCACATTTGTTTCTTGTAGATCTTCCATACTTTGTTGATGCTTCATCGTTGATCTGTGAATCAAATGATATTGCTGATGATCGTGTTGTCAAGATAGCACGAGCACGAAGGAGATGAATGATCTAAAGGAGCAAAGTGATTTGATTTGTCCTCTGAGATCCAAGGGCGCCTTTCTTCAAGAGGGGCGCCTTTTTCACCTTTAGACTATGTTTTGCCTTGGCAGCAAAACGTGCTCCTTCCAGAGTGAGCCAAATTTTGGCCTTTTTCATTTTGAGAAACTCCCTTGCTATAACAACATCTTTTTGACCTTTTCCACCATGGATTCTTCATTGGAGCTTTTGAGGTTTAGTTTCCAGCACCTAATACTGGCCAATCTGCCATTAATGGCTGTAGAGCTCCTAACTTTGTTCCTGAAAAATGGGAATAGACCCACCAGAGTAAAACATGTCTTTTGATAATTTTGACTTGATCAGTGTAATTGTGAAGTCAATAAACCCTATCAGAATTATTTTTAATCATTTCCGGGAAGGTCCTATTTTTAAGGGTTTCCCTAAAAATAGGGGCATAAAACCCTAATTTTCATATTTTCAAAATTTTAACCATAGGTTCCTTGACATAAACCCACAAAGACTTCATGTTTGGTTTGACCTAAAACATACTTTCGATGGAATTTTTACACTGTTTAGCTCAATTTAAGCAGAATGCCAAAAATTTCATTTTGGGTGTAACAAGAGCAACCTAGGATTACCCAAGCAACAAGAATAGACCTTCTTGTTCCAAAGATTCCTTCTAAAGCTAATCAACTTCCTTTTGACATAATGGATCAAATAATGAAAGCTAACTTGAATGTTACTATGTGGGAGGCTCTATCCATTCCATCACAAAGGGATTTTTTACAACAAGCTTTAAAGGAAGATAAAAAAACTAGTGATGTACTAGAAAAGGAGCATACTACTCCACCAAATAGCCTAGTGCAACCCAAAGAAGAAGGTAACTCTAGTAAAATCAGTAAGCCACCTCCCTTCTATCTTTCTCTAATTATTGGAGATGATATAGTGCACAACTGTATGATAGATTTAGGGGCAAGCAGTTCTATTATGCTTAAGGTAATTTTTGATCTCCTTGGTATTAAATATGAACCTGTGATAAAAGGAGTCTTACACTTGGATAGAACTGGTGTCAAAATAGTGGGAGTGGTTAAGGATTTTTAATTGACCTTGCATGCATGCCCTGGATGTGATGTGTTGCAAGATATTTTAGTCATAGACCTCCTTGCTCGTTTTTCCATTTGTTTTTCTAGAGATTTCATTGCTAAGATAGGCAGATACCTATCTTCTGAATGGTGTCACATGTTATTTAGAACTAGATATGATACTAAAATAACCATCAGACCTAAACCAATATCAAAGGATCATCTAGAGCCTTACACTCCTAGCCCTATAAACATAATTTGTACATTGCATGATAAAAATGAGGAGTGTTATATTCATGAGGCTACCACTCCTATAGAAGAAGTACCTGATTGTTTGTTGGATGAATGGGGCAATTCATTACAATTTGATCCACTTACCATAGCTGAAGTGGAGGAGATTGGTCTTAAAACCTATTGCATTCATGAAGAAAGTGTTACTATCCCCAATCTCATAAAAAATCAAGAGGATCTAGGGGGATTATGGTAGATGTTTTTTGATGGTTCTAGAAACAAGAATGGTGCCAGTGTTGCATAATGTTGGTATCTCCAAATGAGGACAAGTATTAATTCTCTTTCAAGCTTCAATTTAGTTGCACTAATAATGTGGTTGAGTATGAAGCACTCATCCAAGGTCTCCAACTTTCACAAAAAAAGAACATCAAGTTGTTATAGGAATTTGGTGATAGTGAATTTTTTGTTCATTAGGTTAGAACTCAAAGCTCAACTAAGAACAATCTTCTCAAATCTTACAAACATAGGTTTTGGGATTTGATAGAAGGTTTTAAGGGTTTTAACATCCAAAAAACTCTCAGAAATCAAAATAGACATGTTGATAGACTTACAATAGTTGGTTCTTAGTTTGACATACTAGCACATATTGAAAGCAAAAGGGAATAGCATATCAAGCTTGTTATGAGGCCTGCTATCCCAAATAATCAAAATCATTGACATGTCTTTGAAAATGACTAGTAGATAGTGAATTTTTTGCAAGAAGAGGTAAAACTTTCTAAAAGAAATCAGTCCAAGCTGCAAGATCAATATGGTGATTAGATTGTGCAACTGAGTAGCAACAAGCTACCAAATGGTATCATTACCCTTGAAGTTATCTTCAACCTTGATGATCAGCTAAAACATAAAATAATTAACTTAGCTACAAAGAAGGGTGACTTCAATCCAATTGAAATTGTAGAGCGAAAGTCCTTGAACTTGGAAGAGGCATGCTCTACTATTGAACATGAAGTTTTGATAGATCTTAGCAATAGACACAATGATGTAGTTGATTGGACTTATGAAGAACTAAATTAGTTTTATCCAAGCCTTTCCAAATATACTATTGAATTGGATACAAATGCCAAACCTGTAAGGTGAAAACAAAGGCCTATAAATCCTAAGATTGAGCCTTTGATGAGAAAAGAGTTAACCAAATTGATTGAGGCCAGAATCATATTTCCTATCAAGCATTCTTCATGGGTGGAAAACTTAGTACCTATTAGAAAGAAGCATGGGGAAATCATGCTTTGTGTAGGCTTTAGAGACCTGAATAGAGCCTCCCTAAAGGACCATTATTGCCTCCCCTCCATGGAGAAAATTTTGCAGAGAGTTAGTGGGTCAGAAAGGTTTTATTTCTTGGATTGTTACTCAAGATATATAATCAAATTTTGGTCCAAGAATATGATCAACATAAGACAAAATTTACTTCAAAGTGGGACACCTATTCTTGTTGTAAAATTCCTTTTGGCCTAACCAATGTAGGTGCCACTTTTCATAGAGCCATGGATATGGCATTTCAAGGTGTGTTTAGATAGTTTGTTTTGGTCTACTTGGATGATATCACAATGTTTTCAAAGCATGCAAGAGACCATTTTAGTCACCTTGAGAAAGTATTTCAAAAATGCAGGGAATATGGTATCCCTAAATCCAAATAAATATATCTTTGCCACTGATTGAGGCAAACTTCTTGGACACGTTGTTTCAAAGGATGGATTGGTCATTGATCCTACAAGGGTAAAGTCTATCTTGGTCATCTCACTCCCCAGTAACAAGAAGGGACTACAAATTTTCTTTGACATAATTAGCTTCATGAGGATGTTCATTCCAAATCTTGCTACTTTGGTAAAACCTCACCTCTATTCTTAAGAAAAACATGGTCTTCAAATTGATCTAGGAAGGCAAGAATAGCTTTGAGGCTATCAAACAAGAAATTGATCAGGCTCCTACCCTTGTTAATCCTAATTATGATAAATATTTCATTATTTATACCTTTGGAGGTGAAGCAAGTATATCAATTGTTCTAACCCAACTAAATAAGGAAATTTTGGAGTTGCCCATTGCCGTCTTTAGTGAAGGGCTTAAAGATTATGAGTCAGGTACAACTATGTTGAAAATAAATCCCTTGCTTCTATTAGAGAATTAAAAAGTTTAGACATGTGTTTTCTAACAACAAGATATAGTTAATTGCTCCCCATTCAATGTTAAAGAATTTTTGTTAAGCAGAGATACTAATGAAAAGAGAGTTGGATGGATCACCAAGGTGATGGGGTATGATGTTGACATTAAAATCACCAAGTTAGTGAGAGGTAAAGGGTTGTGTGAACAAATTGTCTCAGCACTTGAGAATCTTGTAGAGGTTTCCCTTGTGTTACAGGAACACCAAGCACCCAACATTGATGCTCATAATAGTTGGGTAAATGACATAATAGTTGGGTAAATGATATGACCACCTTTTTGCAGGATGGAAAATATACTCTAGGTCTTGATAGGACCAAAAGAAGAAACTTCATATTATAGTTCATTCCCTATGTTGTAGTGGATGACATACTTTTTAGAAAAGATTTCAATGGGGTCCTATTAAGATGCATAGAGGCAGATCAGGTTAGAAGACTATTGGAAGAATTCCATGATGGCTCTTCAGGTGGCCATTTTTCTCCAGTGACCACTATTGCAAGGATCATGAGGGTTGGTTATTATTGGCCTACTTTATTCAATGACACTCATAAATGGGTGGGAAATTATAAAAGTATGCTTTCTTTTATGGAAAGAAAAGGTTGGTTGCCCTCCCTCTTCATCCAGTTCAAGTTGATCAGCCATTTACACATTGGGGTTTTGATTTTATCGACATGATAAACCCACCATCAAGTGCTAGGACCATAAATAGATTTTGACAGCTACAAACTACTTCACTAGGTGGACAAAGGTAGTTGCCTTGAAGGATGACACTGATGCTTTAGTTTTGGAATTACTTGACAGAATTGTTATAATATTTGGCACTCCTTCCACCACCATTTCAGATAATGTCAAATATTTTATTAGTGCGCAAATCTTGGATTGGCCAATTAGGGATGGAATTTACTTGAAGACCTCATCTAATTATTACCCTCAGGGTAATGTCCTAGCTAAGTTTTCAAATAAAAATCTCATTAGGATTATCAGGAGGACCATTAAGGACAATCAAAGAGTCTAGCATAGAAAACTAAAGATAACCCTTTGGGTTGATAGAATTACTCCTAAAAGAGCAATTGGTAATTCTTATTTCATGCTATTTTATGGAAGGGAGGCAAGGTTACCATTATCATTAGAATTTCCTTCTCTTGAGTTGGCACGCTAGTTGGATTTAGAAGGAAATGATGCTATGAAAGTAAGGCTAGCTGAGATTTTGGAGTTGGAGGAGACAAGGAACAAATCTATGCATGTCATAAAGATACATCAAGCATAGGTCAAAAGGAATTTTGACAAAAAATTAGTCCATAGGTTGTTCCAAGAGGAGATATGGTGCTGAAATGGGATGAAAAAAAAAGCCAAAGTTGGGAGGCACTCAAATTTTGATTCCATTTGGAGTGGTCCATATGTCATCACTAGCTGTAAGGAGGCCAAGGCATTCCATCTCTCCAAGCTAGATAGTGAGGTCCTTCCAATCTTAGACAATGGAATTCACCTCAAACCTTATTTCTAAAGGTTTTGAGTTTCATGTACATATTAGCTTAGTTGTTGATTTTCCAAGAATTGATTTTGGACACCCTACATTCTCCTTAAGGGAATGTTTGTTGGATTGCACATGTTTTGTTTTTTCCCTTGAGAGGCCCAGTTTTGTAAATCCCTTTCATGACTCATTCCCGATGGACTTATAAGGCCTCTGGATTCCATGATTAGCAGGTAATCATCTCATAGAAATCACCAAAATGTTGACATTTCATGCCACCCTTAGATGACCCATCATTGATAACCAATTTAAGAGATCCTACATGGGCCATCTTGCATGATTTTTTTCTTGAGGTGTTTCCTAAAATTGACTAAGTCCTAAGTTTTTAGGCTTTTAGGTTTTCACATACCTCTCTTCTGGCATACCTTCTCCATCATCCTTGATCCTCCATCTCTTTCACTTCTTTCCTTTTCTTGCCTAAGTTTTTCAGGTTTTGGCCTTCAACCTTACCCCTTAATCCTTACCACTCTCTCTTTGCAAGCCTTAAGCTCACCTTCTGACCCTCGTATTTTCAATGAAGCCTTTGTGATTTTGCTTAAGTATTCATTCTTCATAATTTTGGGTGTCGGGCTTCATTCTTACCTTTTATTGCTTTCTTTTGTAGTGTGTAACCCTTCCTCTTGAACCCCGAACCCTAATTTCACTTCAGTCTTTATCGATCAAGCCTTTCTTCTTTCTCATTCCCCCCAAAGTCTCAATCAAGTTTTCCTTCAAATTTGACTAAGTATTGAATTATAATCAAACTTCAGGGGCCGACCTTCCCTCTAACCTTTTACCTTCTTTCGATAAGAAGTATCTCTTTCCCTCGACCCCCGATCCTTGAAATCCCTCTTCGACTTTCGGGTGTTGGGCATCGATCTTTTCCTTTACATATTACCTTTCTTTGGTAAGAGGTAACCATTCTTCTTGACCTCCAACCTCCAATGGATCCCTTTGGACATTGGGTTTCAGTCTTACCTTTTACCGTTTTCATCTCTGCAATAAGGTGTAAGCCTCCTCCCAACTTTTGACATCCGATAAGGGAAACCTTTTCAAACTTCACGATTCGCCCTTTCTACTTTCTTCCTTGTCAATTCTTCTAGAAAACAGTATGTTGAAATCCCAATGCTCGATGTCCAATGGAGGTTTCTCTTTTCGAGGTTCCAAACCATTTAATGATGCAAAGGTTTCCTTTTGAGTCTGATGCCCCAACTATTCTATGGATTTGATGTGTTTTTCTTGGGCAACACCATTAATGCTCAAATCACCCCCTCAACTACTTGTTTCAGCTTTTGGGATTCAAAGACACACATTCAACATTTTTTATAACTTTTGCAAGTGGATTTTGTGGCACTCATACTCATTTATTGTTGTTGTTTTTCCCTTATGATAGATTTATGCCCATATCTCTAATTTTATGGGGGGATTTGGATGCACTTTCAAGCAAACATTTATGGCAGGGGTATGGCATGCAAGTTTTGATTTCTCCAGGCTCTACTTTTGGCATGAATTTTATGAGAAGATCTTTCCTTGATCAAATTTCTTCTAACTATTAACCCTAGATAGGTTAGGGTTTGGTTGTAATCATCCAAGTTATGCTTGATCTATAAAACCAACACTTGTATTCTTTTTATGGGTTTTTCTTTTGGGATCCTCTCATAGTTTTCTTTAGTAGATATTATATCTCTACATTCCACCATTATAAAGTCTGGCTTTATGCCTTATGTTAATGAAATAAAGCTATCATCATAATTATTTCTTGCATGTTTGAGTAAGCTTATTTACCTTCATGTATGGATTGTTGGAAGAATAAGTTGGTGTCATTGATGAAATTGTTGGCAACATGAGCATGTGAGATGAGCACAAAGTGAAAAATTATGCATTGCAATGTTGTCATTGATGTCAACATTGTATCGTGGTACGAAGACAATTGGTATTAGATCTTGGGTCACAATTTCAAACCCCTCGCTTGCACTGGGGGGATTGTTGTAAGGTGTGCACCCTTGGTCTCCTTGTGTTATGTAGTGAAGCTCTTGGGCTTGTGACATCGCTTAATCTCCTCTCATGGATTCATTAACTCTAGTGGCTATATTGGGCATTAACAGGTTGATCTTTTGGTGCAACGACAACAATATATGCAATAATGTTGTTGCAAGGTGTGTGCCCTTAGTTTACTTGTGCCATGCAATGTAGCGCTTGGGTTTGTGACATGGCTTAACTGCCTCTTGTGGATTTATTAACTCTGGTGGCTGTATCAAGAATTAACAGGTCAATATTTTGTTGCACATGCAACTATCTATGCAATAATTGGTATCAAAGCCTGGGTCATGAGTCGAACCCCTCACTTGCACTAGGGGGATTGTTGCAAGGTGTCCACCCTTGGTATCCTTGTGTTGTGCAACATAATTATTGGGTTCATGACATGGATTAATTGCCTCCCATGGATTCATTAACTCTGGTGGCTGTATCAGGCATTAATAGGTTGATCTTTTGCTGCAACAAAAATCATCTGTGCAACATGGATATGTGTCTTAGTAGGTTTGTTAGTGTATTGAGCAATTTGAAGCAAAGAAGAAATAAATTTCTATCTTGGTGTATCACCTTCATTTCCATTTCATGTTCTCCTTCTATCTATTTTTCTTTGTGAAGTGTTAGAGTAGAGTAGTGATAGGTTTTCATGTGTTGGGTTAGACCAACACATTTGCACTTAGATTAAAAGAGGAGGCCGACCTTCTCCAGACACTCGACTTTATTTGCGCAAGGTCCCACACCTTGAAGTCGTTTCTATTGTGCCATTGGAATGTTGAACCCCATGTTTATTAGGGTGAAATTTCAAGTGGAAAAAAGTCCCTT
Source organism: Sequoiadendron giganteum (assembly GCA_007115665.2). Classification (NCBI taxonomy): domain Eukaryota; kingdom Viridiplantae; phylum Streptophyta; class Pinopsida; order Cupressales; family Cupressaceae; genus Sequoiadendron; species Sequoiadendron giganteum. The sequence goes on from CM021102.1 coordinate 91,434,592, forward strand.
TGAGAGTATATCTTACTACATACACTCAGATTAAACTAACTAGCTAAATGCTAGAAGGGAAATAAATTGGTGAAAATATCTACTAATAGAAAATTAAATAAAATGTAATGAATACATAATTGGAAAATATAGATGATAAAGAACCTACACTTTAAATTTGGAGGTCTCTATCTCAAACACTAGCACGTTGTGTGGATGTCCTCGCATCATGTTGTCATCTTGTAACAATTGCACTAGAAACTTCCAAAATGCATGAATTGAGTCCCATAATTCATATAACCTACAAACATAATGAGATGAGATTTTTTTTGGGGGTTGTTTAAGAACTTGCCTTAGTCAAACCCTTTCTTTGGTGTTTCCACCTCCACAAAAACCAATATATATAGATAGAAATGAAATAATATGTAAATTCTCCTATCCCAAGTGTGTCTAAGAATGTTCAGATTTGTGAATGTGAAATATTGAAACTAAAATGAAATAAAAAGGAATGTGATATTCCCAAGGTGCCCAGGGATGCAAGATAAAAGGAACAATATCACTTGCAAGGCTTGAGGAAGCCAAAGAGAACAAGAGAGCTATAAGATAATATTTTGAGAGTGTTGTAGCAAGTTGTGACAAACTGTAAAGAGCTATGTGTGAGCTTGATAGTGTAAGAGAGCCAAGAGAGAGAGTTCACAAAATGAAAAATGAGGGAAAAGGAAGAGGTTGTCAAACTATTATGAATCATTATGATCCATTTTCACTGACTTGGGAAGGTGACAAGTGAAAAAATGCTCAGAAACAACCTTTGAATAACAAATTCTCATGGGACACTAGTGCTACACATGGACGTTCGCACTACACTCTAGTGTCCAGACAATTTATGCTAAAAAATTATACAAGACAAGAAAAACATAAGGCTAACATAAAGGTGACTCTAAAAAAGAATGCTTGAGCACCTTGAGAAGGAAAAGGGATAATGCAATGGCTAAAATGAGCCTACAAAAACACTAAGGGAACTGACACCAAAGTGGGCATAAAAAATAGTGTGAAATTGCAAGGATATGTAATTTATGACACTATATTTCCCCCCACTTTAGTGGGCTTATGAAAGTACATGAATATGCATGCTAAAGTAAAAGAGAAAGGATACTATAAATAAATAAATAAGACATAAATTCCAAATAAGATACTATCGAGAATGATGAAAACTCTTCAAGCAAAGGAACAATGCTTCTAGACTGAGAACCTACATAACAAATACATTAGACAACAAAAATATATAAAAGATAACAAAGCTAGAAAATAAAAAACTTACAAAACCACTAGGTTAAAACATCATAAACAAAGAAACACATATATAAAAAAACATAAGACATACATAAAGGAGAAGAAAAACATAGGAAACAAACTAAAATTTTGAGTTAGCAAAGTGAAAGAGACCTCAATGTGGGAGGTTGTCTCAATACTATGTGTCGTCCCTAAAATATAATAAAAACATAACATATAGAAGAATTCTTAAGTGAGAATAATTTTATGATTATTGCTTTAAGGAGAGAATACATCCAAGAGATAGAGAAGAAATTAATATAGAAGAGAGTACATGACTTAGAAACTAGATTACTTTGTTGCTAGGGGTCATGAAAATTATAATGTGAAAGTGGAGCATAGTCTAGCAAGGTGAATTGTGATAGGTGATTATATATGTACAAGGTAATGCATATAAAGCACACAGTCCAAAAAGCTACATTATTCTAGGTGACTCATAGACTACCAAGGTAGAACATATGGAGGCCCACAATATAGCAAGTTGTGTTATACTAGGTGGTTCATATACTACCAATGCTATTAGGAGTGTAAAAATATAAAATATTGAAGGGGAATAAAATAAAGAACCACCATAGGGGGTGAAAATAGAAAAAAATTGTGCAAGGATGCATTAGTGAGCAACATATATACCCCCCTTAAAAAATATATATATATATATATTTGATTCATTAGTTCTTTTTTAGCCTGGAGCTATGAACCAAAGAGGCCACAAATAGGGGATTGCAGGTCAATCCTACAAGAACAGTGGATCAGTGAAGGCATTGTGCTTGCGATCAGAATAGCCCAGTGGAACCTTGAATCCTAGTGGCCACAACAAAAATGCTACCAACTAACCATTGCACTATGGAATGAACCCACCACCCCTTAAAAATATTAATATGTTGATATTTTAAGGGAGAAAAAGGGGAAGAAAGAAGGGAGGGGATACTTAGGAAGGATGTATACCTCTAAAATAATTTTTCCTTTCCCCCTAGAATATGGGCGATGAAAACCATGATAAATACTATTGTGTTGTTACCAAAGAGAAAGTATGGTTGCATGTGAGATTGTATCACCATGGATGGCAATGAGAAAATAAAGAAAACTATGAGTGCCACTAGTGGGTAGAAAAATAATAGAAGGGAGGTGTGAAAAACTCATGAGAGAATGTTTATTATGTAAAATGAATTGGATATAGGTGAAACTCGATATCTCTTGTCATGTGGAGAAGAGATAGGTGCATCAACAAAGGGAAGAGTGATGGTATTAGAAGCAGTAAGTTGTATTTTATCCTGCAAGAATTGACATTTGTTGGTGGAATGGCCAAGAACTTGATGATATGCATAAAAATAAAGTTTTTTGGTTATATTTATGAAATTTCTTGTGTATAGGAGGAGGAAGAGTGATCAGGAAAGCTTTGTGAAGCTTCAACAAGATATGCTCTTTCTTAGATAAAGGAGAAGGAGTGGGAAGAAATCCTCGCTCTTGTGGAGAAAGGTTTGAATTTTCCAAAGAAGAGGTCATAAAGACATAAAACAATGGGGAAGGGATGTAAATAAAGGGTGAAATCACAATACTATGTCTCACTTTTTACCCAAGATGGTTATTTACATCAATATTTTTAACTGAATCTTCATCTTCTGAGACCTACAGCAACTTAACAGTTAAGAATTTGAAGATGATGTGAGCTAGTGATTTTTGGAAATTTGTGTGTAGATTATAAATATATATTTTTAAAATTTTCTAAAATAAATCATGAATCTTTCAACATCTCCTTTAATAACTAGTTGTAAACAAAAAAAACGTTTTTTAGAAAGTAACGTTTGTGTCGTACAACATAACTTTTTTTCTATAAAGGATTAAATTATAATTTTTGAAATATAGATTCTCAACATCAATATCTAGGGAAAGGATATTTTTCCATAATTTTTTGTTGCATATATTTTTTTAAATTAATTTTTGAAGTCACTGTAACTATAATTTGGACATACATGTGTGTCAGACAACCTAACTTGTGTATATATCATAATCCTTTTTTTTTGGGTGAAACAAGCACATCAATACCTAGGGAAAGGGTATTTTTTGAATTTTTTTTACAATGGTTTACTTTTTTTCCACCTCTGCACAACAAAGAACTTGATGTCTAATTATCCTTCAACATATTAGCTCCTGCACCCGCACTGTTTTTTCCCGCTCTTTGGAGTTTTGAATTTCTGTGCGCATGGTGGACTCTGTCGTGGGGGTATCTAATGGTCCCCCTCTGCCCCCTCCTGACTCGTGCTCCCCTCCTTTGGAGACGTGTCTAGTGGGTACCCTCTCTACGGGATCTGCGCTTTCTTATATAAGAAGAAGGGAAGGAAGAAGTAGGCAAATGTTGGAGGGGATTTCAAGCCTGGGAGATCCTCCCAGAGATCCACCAGAATGCCAGAAACGACAAATGAGATTGCCCTGGGGAAGTAGAGGACATTGGACGTGTCCTCAAAAAAAGGTCAGAAATGAGGATTATGTCTTGGAATGTCCGAGGGATAAATAGTTTGCACAAATAGCGTGCCTTGAAGAACTACATAGTGGAGCATAAGATTGATGTTTGTCTCTTGCAAGAAACTAAGATGTTGATGATTAATTTTGACAAAGTTACTAGCTTTCTATGGCCTAATGCCTCCTATATTCATAGTGATGTTGAGGGGGCTCCAGGTGGTTTGGCCGTGCTTTGGAATCCTTCTTGTTTGCAGGGTTCTAAATTATTCCATTGTAAAAATAGCATAGGGGTTTCGTTCTCCGTTAGCAAAGTTGTGTGGTCTATAATAAATATTTATGCTCCTAATCAGAGGAACTTGAGGTTATATTTTTTGGAATAATATGGTGACTAAGATTAATATGAACAAGGGAGGTCGATGGCTTGTTGCTGGAGATTTGAACTCTCCTCTGTTACCATCTGAAAAAAGTGGGGGCCTTGTGGATTACACTGATAGCATAACGGATCTGTCAAACTTTATGGGTTCTTCGGGGTTAATAGATATCGAACTTCTAGGCCAACATTTCACCTGGTCTAATAGGAGGGCTGGTGGCGATTTGATTCAGGTTCGGCTTGACCGCTTCCTATGTTCTCCCCATTGGACTAATGCCTTGGAGGCCAACCTAGTTACTCTTCCTAAGATGGTTTTGGACCATAATCCTCTTCTACTGACCACTAATATTCATCCTTCTGGTGGTCCCTATCCTTTCCGTTTTGAAATAATGTGGAACTCTCACCCTGATTTCAAAAATAAAATTGCTGAATGGTGGAATATTCCTGTCCAAGGTTCCCCTATGTTTAGGCTTTGCTATAAACTCAAACATATTAAACTGATGGTTAAGGTCTAGAAGATGAATGTGTTTGGGGATGTTTATCAAAGGAAAAAACAGCTTGAGGTGAGGTTGAGGACCTTGCAGAAGAATATGGATGAGGGAGATGTCAGTCAACGGACCAACAATCAGGAAAAGGATGCCAGAATGGAATGGGAAAAGGTTTTAAAAATAAAGAGGTCTTCTGGAAGCAAAAATTGAGGGTTGAATGGCTGAAGGAAGGAGACAGGAACACGTCCTTTTTCCATGTTTCTGCCATCAAACATCAGAAAAGGAATCAAATTACTAAATTGACAAGTGCCTATGGGGAGGTGATATCTAATCAAGCTCATATTAAGTCATGTGCGGTTAATTATTTCAAAGGAGGCTTTTTCGGCCCCTACAGAGGCGCCCAACATGGCTTTGGATTGTAAGATCCTCCAGCATCTCCCTGCTTCCATCTCTCTGGAGGATAACCTAGGAATTCTTAGGAGTGTCTCCATGGAAGAGGTTTGGTTGGCTACATTTAGCATGGGGGCCTTCAAAGCTCCTGGACCTGATGGGTTCCCCCCTGCATTCTTCCAAATCTTCTAGGATATTGTGGGCTGGGACCTTGTGCTTGCGGCTAGGGACTTCTTTAAATCTGGTAAGATTCTTAAACAAATGAATCACACTTTCATTGCCCTTATTCCCAAGATTAGTGAGCCTCTATCTATGTCTGATTTTTGACCTATCAGTCTTTGTAACACCTTCTATAAGATCATATCTAAGATCCTTGTTAATCAGATCAAACCCCTGCTTGATAAAATTATAAGTCACACTCAAATGGGGTTTGTCCCGGGGTGCCACATTCTTGATGCTTCCTTGAATACTCATGAACTGCTCCATTCTATGGATAGATGCAATAATGTGGGAATGGCGCTTAAGCTTGATATTTCCAAAGCTTATGATAAGGTTTTGTGGGAATTCATGCCTAAGGTCCTAGCTAAGTTTGGCTTTAACAACTCGTTCATTAAACTCATTATGGAGTGTGGTTGTACTATTAAGTTCTTGGTTCTAGTGAATGGTTCTAGTGATTGTTGTACAACAATTTGTGGATGGCACATTCCTATTTGGGAAGGCCTCTGTTGTGGAAGCCAGGAAATGGAAAGCTTGCCTTAACAGCTATGCCTCCTGCTCTGGTTAGTGCATCAACTACAAAAGAGAAAGATTTACTTCTTTAATTGCTTGCCAAATTTGCAAAACAGGGTGACTGCGATTCTGGGATGTGTTGGGGATTCTCTCCAGTCAGTGTACCTTGGGATCCCACTAACGGTTAAAGAGGTTCAACTGGAGTTTTGGTATTCTATCTTGGAGAGGATCCAAAGGAAGTTGGTTGGTTGGAAGGGCTCTTTGCTTAGTCATGTTGGGAAACTCCAACTTCTTACTGTGGCTATACAAGGTATCCCCACCTACTTCCTAGCTATTTTTAAGATGCCCAGGTATATTACGAAGAAGTTTGAAAGAATTCAGAGAAATTTCCTTTGGTCAGGTACTAAGAAAAAAAGAAGATTGCTTTGGTAAAATGGGAAAGGGTTTGTAGGCTAAAGATTGTGGTGGGCTTGGAATAAGAAAGATAGTTATCTCTAACAAGGCGCTGATGGCCAAGGTTGGGTGGGACCAATTAAGGAACACCAAGGACTGGTGCAAAATTCTAAATGCTAAGTACCTCCAGAATAGGCCTTTGAATGATTGTCTTTTAGAACTCCATCCCCTTGGTTCCGTAATATGGAGGAGCATCTGCAACAAACAAAGCCTGCTAAAAAAAGGGATCAAATGGAAAATGGGAAACGGGGTCAAAATCAGATTCTGGGATGATGCTTGGCTTCTGGACTCCCCCTTGGTTGGCTCTAATTTTAGAGCGGTGATGGATGAAGCTTAGCGATTCTTTGGGTTATATCTTAGAGACTATGTGGCTGGGCCTCCTAGAGCTAGGATTTGGAGAGATCTCTCCCTTTGTTGCCCCCACTCTCTTGACCTTTGTCACCTCGCTAGATCTCTTCAAGTGTTGCTCTCTAGTATCAGGTTTCCTTCCTATGATAGGGAGGATGAGTTCTTTTGGGCTTTAGATAAGTAGGGGGATCTTTTTGTTTGTTCTACTTACAAACTGCTGACTAAGGAAATTCCTATTGAGAAACACTGGAGGAGGGTTTGGAATTGCCACATGATTCCTAAAATAATTTTTTTCTGGTGGATGACCTGTCATAATAGGATCTTAACTCAAGACAACTTGAGAACTCAAGGGTTATGCTTTCCCAATAGATGTTTCCTTTGCAAGGAGGGGGAGGAAACTGTCAGCCACCTTTTGTTACATTGCCTGTAGGTTGCTGAAGTTTGGGGGTTGGCTTTTGAGAAACTTGATGTCCACTGGGTTATGAGCAAAGACCTTTTGTCCTTTATTCTGGGCTGGAATGGGCCTTTTTTCCATCCTCTGACTGATGAAATTTGGAGGTAGACCCCCCCAATCTTAGGATGGTGTTTATGGAAGGAGAGGAATAACACGATTTTCAAGAACATTGAGTGGAGCCCCAAGGAGGTGTTTGGCATTGGTGTTCGACTCATAGAGGAGAACATCTCCCTCTTTGATGGGAAACTTCCTGAGTTGGGGCCGATGGACTATGAAATAAAATTGGCCAAGGAATGGCACCAGGTTCTAAAGGCTAATGCCTTTGATAATTCGAAACAACTAGCTAGGAAAAATACCAAATGGGAGCCTTTGGATTGTGGATGGTTCAAAATGAACTTTGATGGGGCTGCTAAAAGCAACTCAGGAAGGGCAAGTATAGGTGGGATTATTAGAGACTCTATGGGGAATATGGTGGCGGGGTTTGCTGGTGGCATTAGGGTTCAATCAACTCTGGTGGCTGAGGCTCGTGCACTGTTTATGGGCCTCAAAATCGTTGTTTCTATGGGGATTGTTAATCTCCATATTGAAGGAGATTCTGAAGCGGTGACAAATGTTGTGGAAAAAGATAGATTTATAGGTTGGAATACCAAGGACATTTTGATGGATGCTAGCTTCCTTATGTCTAAATTAAGGGACAAAAAGGTGACTCATATTTTTAGAGAAGGCAACCGTGTGGCGGATGCCTCGACTAATCTTGGCTCGGGTTGGGACTTGGCTAGATGTTGGAGGAATAAGGAAAGACTGCCGCCAAATATTCAAGCGTTGATAGAGCAGGAAAAGGCTACCATGGTTTATAATGATGTTCAACTTTTGGATGACAAGAGCTGATGGGGGGGCCCACTGGTTAATTTGGATGTGCTGGTGGATAAATGTCAATATTGGTATAGAGTACAAGTGAAATTATCCTGGTAGAGTTGAGCGAGTGTGGGGTAGGGGAAGGAGCATCCACGTGTATGTCCTTTGGACTTGGTGGATGGGTTTAGTTTATAAGATTATGATGAGACGGTGGGGTGGAGATTTAATTCAGGAGTTCAAGTCTAGTTTTGGCGACATGATGTAGATTAATTGGAAGGCCGCGACTTATTATCAGGTGAGGGACCGTACTGTGCGGGCTACTCTTTTGGGAATTGGATTGCTTGTTTTATCTCCTCATTACTTTTGGAGGAGTGAGTGTATTAATAATGATGTGACTTTCTATGATACGATTTGGCCGCTTTCTAGAAACTTCGGGCCGGCTAGTTTAGCTAGGGGATCTTTTGGCTTATTTTGGAGAATTACTAAAATTAGTTTGTTAGTCTGTCTACATGGGGTTTCGTGCTTTTCCTACATCTCTGCCAACTTTCGCCCTCTATTTTGTAATCATAAATTCATTAAATTTTGTGTCTTTTCTCACTATGGCATATTTCCCCTCCGCACGTGTGATTGGTAATGTGAGTTTAGATTTTCTTTGCTGTAATCCCTGCCTTAACTATTTGGTTAAGATTATTGTTCGCGACTGCTACTTTTGGTATTTCTTGCATTTCTCTGAGCTTCTTGTGAAGTCTGGTAGTATGGGTGGTGATCGCGTCCAGACGGAACCAGACAGTTGTGATGAATTCCGAAACAACCTGCTTGTCTGGCACATTTGTGTGGAGGGAGGAATTGCTCCGCTCATGGAAAGCTTAGTTGGCCATGATCCCATTTTATCGGGTCAATTTTCCAGCTCGTGGAAGGACGGGAGGGTCTCCATTGGGGGGATTTCATTTGAAATCAGCGAGGATGTTATTACGCAGGCTACGAGTTTGCTATGTGAAGGGAAAAAATATCCTAAGCACACCAAAAATATGAACCATGAGAGCCTAAAGGCATTTTTCAGAGGAGAGGAGACCCCTGTTAGGAACCAGATGAGGTTTGAAAGGGAAGAGCTTCCTAAGCCATGGGACCAGGTTTGCATGGCACTGATGAAATACGTTACGCTGGAAGGTAGATTCAAAACTTGCTTCTTTTATCATTTCCCCTTGTTAAACCACCTTAGGCACAAAATGCTTCTTAGTTTTCCATTTTTCCTTCTAATGGACCTAGAAAGTTCTGTGGACAAGTGTAAAGCGTCAACCAGCTAAAATCCATGTGATCTTCCATTGCTCCCGCTCCATCAGGGGCTAATTCTCCACCTGTATCACTTTCATCTTTCCCTCTGCCCACCCAAAGCCATCACCGTTGTCTGTGTTGAGAACGTTGAACCCCTCTCCATGGTGCATATCTCCCCGGATGAGGCCAAGAGTCCTCCTCAGAGGTCTAATATTGATAATTTGGAGAACGCCAAGACCAAATTTACCTCCAAAAATATTAAGGGTGGGTTAGGCAAGGCCCATGCCAGTGCGGCGGAAGGGCTCTATGAGCTAAAAGCAACTCAGGCTGACACGGCTGTTACTAGCACTATGTCAAAAAAAGGTAAGGAGAAATGCATGCAGGCTGTGTTTGTCAAAGATGGCAAGGGTAAGAATGCGGTTAGGAAAGATTCCAAAGGGGACACGGTTGTGGGGAACAACGAGATGACTGAAGGGGAAAGTGTCAGGACGAGATCTGGGAGGCTGGCTAAGAACAACAAGAAGAGATTAATCATTGAGGATTTAGACGAGGAGCAGTTGGACAACAAGGGTTACAAGGAAGAAGAGTTAGAAGAGGTGGAAGAAGATTTAGTGGAGAGGCCCTAGCTTACTCTGATGGACAGCAAGCTCCCTTCTGATGGCTCTGGCTCACACCCTTCGCAACCGCTGGTGGATGAGCCTGATGAGGTTCAGGGTGCTATGGATGTTGGGGTGGATCCGAATAAGGTGGCAAAGCATTTGGACACTTTGGACAAAAGATTTCGGGGGCTAACCTGCTTCACCATGAAATTGGGTCACTTTGTTATGAGTACTCTGTCAAATTCCATAAAAGAGGAACCGGAGGGGAACAATAGCTAGGAAAATAAAGAGTGGGTGGGAGACGAGGTGGTGGACCTCCTGATCAAGAACTAGGACGAAGCCAGTTAGTTGCTCTTGTTGCTGGTTGGTCTGCTGTTTCTCTACTGTTGTTGTGCTGCCTTTGGGCTGTCTCTAGTTTTTTCCCTATTTATGTTAGTTGTTTAAGACTTGTCCTTTTATGGCCCTTGTGGCTCATTGTGTAGGGTACAACGCCCTGTAAATGCTGTTTAACTTTTCAAAAACAAAGAGCTTGATGTTCAGAGAAAAACCTATAGTAAAAATTGAAAATTAAATACATGATAAAATGAAAATATATCAAAACTATACTTGTTGGAAAGCTCATTTCAAGGGCTACAATCTTGCAAAATATAAGTTTTAAATGACATTATTTAATCCCTCAAAAGGTAAAAAAAGTGGTTTTTTACTAGCATTTTGATAGGCGTGAAGGAGACTCCATTGTGGGTATGATTTAATATTAGAGGGGTTCTATCCAAGGGGGTTTGATCTAAGGGGGTATTATCTATCCCTCTTCAATTAAAAGCCTTTATATGGAGCCTCTCAATACTTAAATCATTCTTTTTTCTAAAAATAGTTATTTATAGAAAAAATCAGCACGTCCCAAAAGTGAGATACACTATTGTGGCAACACCCTAAAGGATAATGCTAGTAAACTAAACACACTACAAGGACCTTAAATCCTTTTTCCATGTGCCAAATAATTGTAAATCCAAGCCCATAACATATATTCAAATCAAAGGGATAAGGAGAGTCAATGTTACTAGCCTTATAAAAATGAGAAGTATAAGTGCATGTTTGAGAAGAATTATTAGCTTAATTTACAAAAGAAAAATGTTTGATTCTATCAAGAGAATAAAAATATTTTTTAAATGGAGGAATGCCAAAGTTTGAAGGATCAATCTTATACTGACTAGGCCCATGGGTGGTGAAGTATAAGGAGACGCAATAATCATCAAGACATGTATTGGAAACAAGTAAAGAAGGATTGGTAGAAATTCCATTATAAGAAAAAGTTAATGTTAGTGTAATAGTATTTTGAGATAATGAAGGAATTAAATTTTGAAAAGTAGAAGTATTTGAGGATCAATCAACTTCAACCTATTGATAATAGAAAAGAGCTTCAGGGTCAACCTTTATTGTAAATACTTTGTTATTATAGATGAACTTAATAGATTGATGCAAGGTGTTGGTATGTGGTGACTGATCATGCTATACTATATACTCTTCATTTATCCTCACCAGGGTTCGGGGCCGGGATGGGCCTCAAGCGAGGGTTTGGGGGCGACAGCCCTCGAGAAAAAAAAATCAATTTTTTTTCGCTTCGTCACCGAAAAAAGAAAAAATCAACTTTGTAGAACCCTAATTTCTGGAAGCTTCTAAAATCTTGTTATAAGCAGTTGGGATGGGGAGTTGTAGCATGGCATTATTTGCAATATTGTAATATGTTTTGCATTGGATAATAAAATCATTGGATGGCTGTGGTTTTGTGGATGTAGCCCAGATTGGGTGAACCACATTAAATTCTCTATGTTGTCTTGTTTCTGCTATAATTTTTTGTGTGTTTTATTTCTCTATTTTATTGATCAAATCTGCATTTAACTTGTTAGATATTTTCCTTCTAACCTTAACACAAGGTAGATATGATAACACCCATTGTGTGAATCCATGGTCTACCAAGAATAAGATTGTATGGTAAGATACCTAGCATGACATATACCAGAGTAGGCAAGGTAATGGGTCCCAACATCATAGGTAGTATTATTGTACCTAGAGCTTGTTGACCAATGTTATCAAACTTACAAATAGAGTGATGTAGAAACAAGAGAAGAAATATTTATATCAAGATGAGGTAACAAATCAACACTACAAACATTGAGACCTGGTCCAAGATCAATGAGAGTGTGTCTAATACCTAATTTATTAACAACAAAAAATATCATAAGAGGATCAAATTATTTTTTTACTTCAGGAGGAGGAAGTTCATGCTAATAGAATATAATGTTTGGTGTATTAGAATGAATACATTCTATCTAAGCATTCATATCATTTGGTCTAGCAGAAGATAGCACAAGGGTCTTTTGTAGAGCCTCTTGAAGTATTCCATGATATATAGGAGAATTTTGAAGAAGGTCCTAAAGAGAGATCTTAACAAGAGTAACACAAAGTTTCTTGATAAGATAATACTCTACCGAGGATTGAGAAATAGGCTTAGGATTAGATGGAAGAATAGGTTTATAAGGTTGAAGAGATGTAATATATCAATGTTTTTATTTATTTATTTTAGTGTTATATGTGTGAGCTATTTATGTGTAGTTGTTAGCCACGGGAACACGTGTGAGCTATTGTTGTGTAGCTTTTAGCCACAAGAACACTAGAAGTAATACACTTAGTAATATGAGATTTAAGAGAAAGAAAAGAAGAAACATGCTCCACATCTATTCATGGAGGATCTTCATTCACAAATGCTTTATTGCTAATAGGGAAAGCATTTGAATAAAAAGGGGGTAAATTTATGTTTAGAAAAGTGTCAATGATTTCATCCTCTTGCAACAAAATATCCTCAGAAATAGGAGAAATTTAATGAGAGGGATCAAAGGCATAAAGTGACATAGGAATAGCTAAGTCACTATCATATGCATGAAATATAACATCATGAACATAAAAAAGGTGACCCTAAAAAACGAAGTCCCAAGCACCTTGAGAAGGAAAACGATCGATGTAAGGTCTAAAGTGAGCCACCAAAGTGAGCATAAGATAGTGTGAAAATGCAATGGTATGCAATTTAGACACTATAGTTAAATATTTTTTTGTATATTCCTTCATTGAAATGTATTGATTATGTTTTACTATGCAAGTATTCTTCTATTTAGATCAATATATTTTCCAATAGGACCATGCATCCATTTCTATAAAATATCACACATGATCCAACAATGACAAAAATCACCCTATATAGGATCAAACACTCCTACAGTAACATAGTTCATCCAAACCTCATGTAGCTTCTACCATACATTTAACATAGTCCAACACACTAGTAGGACAAATTGCAAGGTCTAACTCACACTACTTGTTAATGCACTATTTTTAGCATCACATTTTGGACATTGAAAGTGATGCAATAGAATTCAGGCATAAACCAACCCTTCATAATAAGTGGATTAGCATGTAATTCATGCACATGTGCACCATGATGTAAATTACATAAACTAGAGGTTTCATGTGACAATGGCATGCACATGGTGGAAGATTGAGAATAAGCATGCTTGCATGCACCTTTTGGTTGGTGGTTCCTCATGCAACAATTGTTAGCTATAGGTGCTCACAAGAGGTTGAATGTCACAATCAGTGGGAGATTTAAATAATGTATTAAATTAATTTACACTAGTTGTTGAATTTAAATTTTGGAGTGGATGGAATTGAATGTGGTTGGTGTGGTTTAAACACTAAAGTGGATTGTATATATATTAGACCCTATGTAATAAGGAGAATGATTTGAGGATATTGATTTGAAATGTGTGTATAGAGTTAAATATAGGATTCAAGATCTAAACAAGATATATAGAGCTTTTGGGAAGTGAAAAGGTTACAATCCTATAGAGTTAAGCCATGAGTAATGCAAGTAGAAGGATAATTAACGAAAAATTGCAATAAAGTGACAAGACTTGGACCAAAGCCAAGAGATTAAGTCCTAGAAATAATTAAGTGACAATCAATTTATAATAGAATTATTCAAAGTCAAATTTAAAAAGCGATGATTTTTAAAGGGATATTTGAGCTCATTCAATTATTAGATAATAATTATATCATCTATGATGTACTAGATATGAATAAATATTATATGTTCAATCCTTGCAATCAAGGGTCATGTGCATCTCAAAGATAGTTCCAAAACATTATTGATTATCTTATATGGTGCATTAAAAAGACTAGTATGTTACCAACTTGTCATAATTTCAAAGTCTCTAGCTTTGGGTATGAAATTAATGTTACCTTCATTAATAAGGTTCTCTAAAGATTTTATGTGCATTGCTTCTAAATAATTGTATGAATACTTAGACTAAAATTATCCCATAGAGTTTGATAGAATTTACAACAAAAGCCATCAATTATAGGGGAATTATTGCAAGCCATTTGAAAGATAAAGTTTTGAATATAATTCTTTAAGAGAAAGGAGATGATAATAGAAAAATCTACGACATTTTGTGATTTTGAAAGGTACAAAACTAATTAATTTATGTTATTACAAGGCAATATTGATACAAATGGAAACGACTTATGTTTTTAATGTTCTTTTATGTTGTATGCAATTTTTTGTTATATTTTTAGTTTTGTATGCCTCAATGGATGATGACAATTCTTAATACAAAAGTTAATATATTCATACACTTATAGTGATCCCAATGCATATAGACGGAGACCCCTTCATGTGTTAGATTGAAATGTTGTTGTATGGTATGTGATATTGCATTCTCCCCTCTTGTGTCATTCTATGGACATAATTTCTAGTGCACCCATATATTGAAAACCAACAACATCAATATATTTTTCCTATTTATAGGGTCAAAATCACTAATCTTTGGGATATGCAATTTGGTGTATGACTCTTCCCTTGGTTGCATAGTCCCCTTTCATATACCTTTGAACACTTTTATCCACTACATTTCAATAACTATTTTAAAGGGGGATATATATTTACTACCTATACCCTTGACATGATTCTATAACACTACATATTTGTGGTCCCAAGCACACAAAACACTTAGATGTGATCGCCATTATTAATATTAAGTAGAAATTAATTACATTGGTACATGCAATCCCTAGTATCATATTTATGCATGTATCACCTGACAATTGATTCCACTAATGATTGTGATTCAAAGATATATTATATGGTCACTAGCATTAGAGCACGCTAGAGCATTTCCTAGCAACATAGTACAATGGGATTATGTTATTTTATTTTATAGAAATAGAACACACTAGAAAATATTATATTTTTCTTATTAGTACATATGGTTTTTTATGTTTGTTTGTGTTGTCTAGTCTACTTTTACTTGTGTTGTCCTCTATATTTTGTGTGTTATGTAGTCTCGTGGTATATCTTATGTGCATATGATGGATTATGTAAGACATTCTAATATATCTGTTACAATTTTAATGTATTTCTAATACCTTTTTATGATCTTGGATTATTTAGAAATTTCCAATATTTAAATATTACAAGTTTTATGTTTTGCTATTGTATTTCTTTTACAAGTTTTATTTTTCTAACATTTGGTTTTGTAGATCTTTGTTTGGGAGCATGAGTACTTCCCTTGAATATTCTAATGGATCCTTATAACATACAATTTTTGTAGCACACCTATTGTTTTTTGCATTTCATTTTTTGTATTTACTTTCTATACTTTTGCCAGGCTTTGTCAACTAGTGGCACAAGCTTGCTAAAGTGGGAAAAAAATGCAATGACTAAGAATTGCATACCTTACAATTTTTTCATTACAATTATCCTCATTTTTGTTTTCATTAATACATCATATTACTAGGGCTCATTAGTCCTATTCTAAACACATTTCCCTAATCCAAGCACTAACAGTTTCAATGTTTTTGTATGCCTAGATATGTTGTATGTGTTTACAACTATAGCATTGTAAATTGTCATTGTTTATAATTTCATGCCAAGTTTGGTGCTTAGTTTAGCATGTGTATTTAATTATGTTTTTTTTCATCACATTAAATTGGTTAGTTCCTTTGTTCTTGTTTCCTTTGAGAGCGAATTTTGCTCAAAATCTAGCATGGCGTGCTAGTGTCTTGACTATATGTGCCAAAAAGTTTGAATTCAAATGTCAACCTAGTTATCTAAAGGACGTGACCTTGCTTCTTGGCCTCACTCAAATGGTTATTTAGATATTCTTAGTTTCATATATAAGTAACCTCCTCTCTCCTCACAAGAGAGTTTGAATTGATAACAAACATAGATATAGGAAAGAGATACAAAGATATGCAATAGACAAGATATAATGCATAATCAGCAATCTACAATTTCTAGCGAAACTATTAATTTTTTATGATCTTTGTTCATGATTGCTATTATTATGGTATGCACTAACACTTGCATGAGCTCAAGGAAATACCTTCCTTCTTGTTGTGTGCTATTTGTGTGATGGCATAGATCCAACAAGGGTTTCACACTTATATGGTAAGATTTATCTTTGATTTTGTTTATTATCATCATCATTTGTTTTGCCTCTACTCCCCCATAAGCATACACTCTTTATCATCATCATTCTCACTGTTGTGGAGGTGGGAAAACCAACACGGAGTTTGACTGAGGCAAGCCCCTATACAACACCAAACCCTTTTACTTTTCCCATTTTGCAGGTGTCTAGGTTGTGATGGTGGAAGGAAGATTCGATATTCCAACACATTTGAAGATTCCCAAAACCCTATCCATTGTCTTTCCTAGTTATCATAGATAGATTAGATTATTCTAATTATTTAGGTATATTCACATGTTGATTTTTTATTCCTCTCTATCGTAGGTACACAAATGGTGTTAGATTTGTACAAATAGACAATCTTAATTTTATGTTCATGTGATACATTGACACCCTTGACAATTTTCCCTAATATTTTGTGTTAGGTTCCTCTCTATGACCTTTCCAAATATAATTTTGTTCTTTGATAATCTACCATGTTGTGTCTACATTCAGTTAATTTTCTCAATTTAATCATTGCTAATCGAGTTCGTTGCATCATCCATCAATCCTTGCACTTACAACAAAAGAACTCAAACCCACCAACCAACTTGGCTCTTCCTTGGGGACAACATCCAAGCATAACCTCTTGGTTGGTTTTATGTTCTAATGTTTGGGTGAAAAGATTGATTTAGATTGAGTCATCTAGTCTAGATCCTCCTTTTCACCAACCAAACACCAACGATTTTCTGTGGTCATTTTATTCAATACCTTTATGTCACAATGCTAATTAATAATTTCCCTTAAAGGACAACACATTTTTTATATTGTTTGCACAATCATACTATCATCTTGTGATAGTACAATTTTACATATTCAATAAAATAGATAAGTTGGTGACATTTTGACTTAATTTATCTTGTAATGGCCATTAGACTAGGTTGGATTGAGTTTGCAACCAATACTCTCTAGCCTCTTAACTAATAATAGCCACCTTAATGAATATTGGGATTCTCTTTCATTCCCTACATGCATTGAATTGTTAGAGGCTTTTGACATTCTAGTCTAGCTAGTGTGAGACTATCTTGGAGAACTCTCTAATTTTTTTAAACTTTACTAAATTTTTTTTATGTGATTCCAGAGCTATAATACTACCATAATTCATCCATCATTGTGAGTCTATATTGCTTTGAATTGTGTTGTTGTTCATGGTTTCTTGTTTTCTTTTAAGCTTGCAAGTTTCTAGAGGCATCACCTATTCTCTTTGGCTAGATTTTTTTTGAGGGAGACATTTGGTAAGACAACAAATTCTTCTGATCATCTATGGAAGACATGTCTTCTTCACTTCCTTGAGTTGGTGGTATTGTTTTTATTCATACTTAACCATCCTTTCTTTTCTAAATCTCTTTTACTCTTTCATTTATAAGTTCATTTGAATTTTCATAAGGTTGTTATTGTATTCTATATCTTCTCGAAAGACAATACTTGGATTATTGTCTATTTTTACCTTGGAATCTATAAAGGATATTATTGGCACTCTTGGATTATCCATTCTCCATATTTCTCCTCCATACAAATAGGATATTTGACATCTCTATAGACCTAAGATACTACATATTAATTTGTATAAAAAAATATTATTGTTCTCTAATTCTATACACTTAGGATTAAAGAAATACATATTATTCAACCTTGATGCATATTTATATTGGACTACTCATTGAGCTTAAAAGTCCAAATAGAGGCTTGATCATTTTGAAAGATCCCTAGCAATCACCCACATTCTTTCTATCTAGTTATATGTGTCATTGATGAATCAATCACATAAAGATTTTGTGTCCTTAACTCTCCTTTGTCTAATTTCTATCATTTATCTCCTAGATCATTTTCATCATTTGACACATATTTATATCATTCTAGTCATGGTTTAGTAACTTTATAATCATCTTTCAAAATTTTGTTGTTTGTATTTCATTGTTATTGGAAACCTTGTGTCATTCAAAATAAATTGATTTCTCGTATAAGTGCCATTAGTGTTGATGTAAGAAGAAACAAAGTTGAAGAGTATTTGCACTAAATTAATAAAAGTTGGCCCAAAGCCAAGTGCTTGAAGCATGAGATAATTAAGTGACACTTAGTTTGGTCGTAGGAGTTTACAAAGTCAAATTCAACAAATAAGATTTTTTGAAGGGATGCTCAAGCCAACCTTACCAAACAATAGTAATATTATATTGAATGTATTGGCTATAGATAAATCTTGTATGTTCAATATCTATGATCAAATGCGACAAGTATCTAAGACAACACTAATTTCTTGGCGTTGATCTTATGAAACATTCAAATGAGTAATAGGTCAACAAATAGTAATAAGCTCAAGTTCTCTAGTTTTGGGTATGAACTTGATGTTGCCTTGATTAATAAGGGGCCTTAAAGACTTGGTGTGGATAGTTTCTAGACAAATTATATAGATATTTAGAACAATATGTTATGCTATAATGGTCAAATTTATAAGGGGAACTATCAATTCAAAGGGTTTTATTGTACATTTGAGATACAACTTTATACAAGTCTTTGAGAGAAAGCTTTATACAATTTTTTAAAAGAAGGGGATTATTACAAATAACTCTAAGAACTTCCATGAGTTTGCAAGGTGCAGCCTTAAAAGCATTGTGCGAGTACATCCTCATTGACCTTAATAAAAGGTTGAGTTGCAAAACATGTTTTATATGGAGTTTCAAATACTTGTAGGAAATTAGGAAGATTGGTGAGGTGATTATAAACTATCTAAGAGCCCATTTTCTAGCAATAGTCTTTTTTAGAACCACATAAAATATAGAATCCTTTTAGAAGCACAGTCCCTAACCTTAACCTTCACCCAATGTAAGGCATGCACAATTTTTTTAATGTATCTACAAAAATATTAACATTAATCCTTTTTAAATTGGAACTAATTAATCTTTTATGTATTGTTTTTTCTTTAATGTTACACACAATTTACTTCTCCTTATAATTAAAAACATTCTGAATATTGCCTTGAGAATTTGCAATGTCAAAAACCTATCTATTACCATGTGCTTTATTGCATTATGTTTTTATTTAAATTATATTTCATAAATACACAATTTTATCTTAATATTCATTTCAAATAAACTACATTATAACACAACCAAAAGCCTCAAAACAAATAGCTTTGAAGAGGAAGATCCTGAATATTCAGAAGACCTCCAATGTTCTAAGTAGAGTATATATATATATATACAAAAGTTTACAGATAAATAGTGAGGAAATTTTTAATACAAAATCGACACCAGCCAGGGACTAACAATGGACTAGACAAGACTTAAAGATTGAAGAATCTCCAATACTGATTCAAATCTCATTGTGGTATTTTGCTGCATCATGCTTACTTCCTCATTCATGAGACAGAAAGGAAAACTTGGAGATTCAACTGAGTATCATGCCTTCATCCATTTCAGCAGTAACAACTAAGTTGTCCAGCATTTGCAGGCATCTCTGCAATAGACATTGAAAAACAGAATCCAAAATAGGAACAGAAACAAACATCACCTTATACAAGAGTTAGTTGTAGGGCTGTTTTGTGGAATGCAGGGGAAACAGAGGAAGCAATTCTGGTTCCTTCTTCAGACTCACCAGTGATGGTTGAAAAGAAAACTCTTCCACCTCTTCCAAATAAGAGTGTTGATTACAGCAAGTAGGAGTAGAAGTAACCAGCTCTGTAAGCCCAAGAGGAGTGATTGGGCTGGGGGTCAGTGCTGGAAGAACCCTGGGTGACAGCACGTCTTTATTACCTGCTAACATTATATCAGAATTAGAGTCACTCCTAAAACCCAAATCAATCTGCAATTTCTTCTGAAATTGTCTTCTTTGGAGGAGTTTGAATGCTGGTTTCGGAGGACCCATTTCAATCCCACTCTTGGCCATTGCAGCTGAAGGGCTTTTTCTTGGATTTCTTGCAGGCATGCTCACAGGGAACTTTCTCTCATCTGAAACATCAGAGACACCTGTGAGTTTCTGCACAAGCTCCATGAAGTTATGACTGTCTGTCTCAACAAGTGTGGTTGTCACTGCAGTATTCTTAGCTGGTCTTGTGCATTTAGTTTTCAGAACCCTATGTTCTGAAGATGTAGACATGGACTCAGAATTTCTCATAGAACTTAGCTGTTTGATTACTGCAAAGTGCAAGCTGTGAAAAACCAGTTCAAGACCAATGCAATATTTATACCACAGACTACTGAGTTGCACAAAATCTCTTCCATCCCTCAATCTCTTAGCAGGACAAAGTTTGATGCAATGCAATGAATGAGGAGGAAAGTGATGAATTATCTGAGGGAGAAGAAAAAGCAACTCAAGGTTAAAATAAAGAGTCAATTTCCTTTGGTTTGGTTTGTTAAGAAAATTGATGAAAAAATAGTCATCGTTGTGTGGACTTAAAACTCATGCGGATGTAAACGTGTATTGACTAATTTGTAAAGGAAGATGGGGTGAAAAAATCAACACAGATAAGTTAGTTTGAAGAATCATGCAAGCAACAATTTTCTACTTGCACGCGAATTCCTTCCCAAGGAAAATTAAAGTCTGAGAAAGTTGAATAAGCTGTTTCTTTATTAGTTTTAGGTTTATTTTTAAATGAATTGTTTAGGTGGTTTAGTTTTAAAAAAAAAATTAACAAAGGGGTGTTCCCGCGATCCAGTCCAGTGCAGTCCGTATCTTTGGTATCTGGGGCGAGCTAGGGCAAGACTAGTCCCCTGCGGGTAGGGAATCGAACCTGAGACCAATGGGGAGCTTCTTTCGTCTCTTATTGGTACTGTTCTTTCGGCTGCTATGTTTTTTTTTTTGTACCACCTTTTAAACCCGGGAGCAGAGTCGAACCTGAGACCAATAGGGAGCTTCTTCCGTCTCTTACTGGTACTGTTCTTTCGGCTGCTATGATTTTTGTTTTGTATTAGCTTCCCCTGTCAGTGTGACTTTGGAGAGTGATCTTGAGTCCACCTCCTCCTTTAATTTTTGAATATGTGTATTATATTTTGATTAATATTAATAGACACGTATTCATCAAAAAAAACTGAGAATTTTATAGTATATAACTAATTTTCTTATTTAATAATTTTGAAAATGTCATTTATCAATTATATTTTGAATGCGTGAAATTATTGTGATATTATTGTTGCTTGAATGGTATTGAACATTATTATAGTTGTCTTGATAGTCCTTCTATATTGTGATGTGGTAGTGTAAATTAAAATGAAAACTAATTATGCCTTCAATGAAATCATCTTCTATAAAATTGCATTGTTGACTGTTAATGTGAAAAATCTATTGCAGTTACTGATTATTAATCTCCTATCTATAAAGATTATTTGACTGCCAAAAATTAATTCACAGCAAATACTGAAAAATAATACAATTGCAACTTCACAAATAAAACTCACAGGAATAGAGAAGAAAACATGCAAACTAATAAACACAATATTTTTGGACAAATTGTCCCTGGAAAAACCCCGGAGGGAAAACCACTACTGCAGATGAGGAATTATATTAATCTTCAGCAAATCAAGAGATACAAAAGAACTGCTTGCCTCTTACTGACAAAGCTCCGGCAATATTCTTCACCGGATATTCTTCTCTCAATTTCTCTTGCTGAAATTCCACTACTGATGCCTCCAACACTATCACTGCGCCCTTGCTATCACTGCAAGATTATTTGCTATCACTGCAAATATTTCTCCAACTTGTGTCTATCAGTCTGTGTTCTCCAAATGCCCAATGACCCCCTTTTAAACTATTCTCATTGGAAAACCAATAGCCAAGATTTAATCTCAATCAATGGCTAAGATTAATTAGACTCTAACAAACCCTAACTAACTGGTTTTTAGAAGTCTATAGAGGAATCAATTATTTAATTAAATAATTAAATATCTAGACCTAACTAACTTCTATCTAGAAGTCTCAAGAATTAAATACTAATTCTTGGAATTGGAGAAACAACTATCCGAGCTACAATATTAAATTAACACTCCCTCTTAGCGAGGAAGGTGTTCTGCATAACACCCAACATATCTCGAAGAAGATGAATTTTGCCTTCCCCAATGCCTTTGTTATAATGTCTGCTACCTGCTGATCTGTAGGTATATACTATAGCAGAATAATCCCCCGTTGTACACAATCCCTGATGAAATGATACCTGATGTCTATATGCTTAGACCTATCATGAAACATCGGATTTTTAGACAACTTGATGCAACTCTGATTGTCACAGTGTAACACTATAGTCTCAACCCTCTAACCTAACAAGGCTACTAGCAACTTTCAAAGCCATATCACCTCACATGTTGCCATGCTAGCTGCTATGTATTCTGCCTCTGTGAAACTTAGGGCCATGGACTTCTGCTTCCTGTTGTACCAAGAGACAATTCCTGATCCCAAGCTAAAGCAACAGCCTGAAGTGCTTTTCCTGTCCATTGTACTGCCTGCCCAATCTATGTCAGTATAGCCTATCAATTTGATACCATCACCTCGAGTATATTTGATCCCATACTCGATTGTACCACGCAAATACCGCAACACATGCTTTGCTGCTATCCAATGCATGCTCTTCGGCTCAACCATGAACCGACTAAGAGAATTTATTGCAAAGGATATATCTAGTCTGGTGTTGACCAAATACATGAGAGATCCAATCAACTGTCTGTATAAGGTGGGGTCTACATCCTTCTCCCTGGATGAGTCTACCTTCTTCCAATTCGTGATCATAGGAGTAGACATGGCTCTGCAATCCTCCATCTCGAACCTCCTCAAGATTTCAATGCAGTATTTCCCTTGACCAAGAAAAATCTCACCATCTGTCTGCCATACCTCCATGCCTAGAAAGTAGTGCATAAGCCCCAAATCCTTCATCTCAAACTTTGCTGCAAGGTCCCTCTTGCACTCCTCTATGAGCCCCAGTGAACCTGTTAAAAACAAGTCGTCCACATATAGAACAAGAATGAGAATCTCACCCCCAACTACCAAGTAGTAGAGATTAGCATCTGCCTTACTCTTCACAAAGCCCAGTCCCTGCAAATATTCATCAATGTGCTCATACCATGCCCTGGGAGCCTGCTTGAGTCCGTACAAAGCTCTCTTCAATCTGCACATGTGGGTTTCACTGTTGTGTGCTACAAAGCCCTTTGGTTGTTCTATGTATACTTCCTCTTTCAATTCACCATTAAGAAATGCTGTCTTGACATCCATTTGATGGATCTGTCATCCCATCTGTGCTGCAAGAGAGATCATAGCTCGTATAGAAGTATACCTGGCCACTGGAGCGAATGTCTCCTCATAGTCTATTCCCTCCTTCTGAGAGAAACCCTTGGTCACAAACCTTGCCTTGTATTTCTCGATGCTACCATCTACACCGTGCTTGATCTTATAGATCCAGCGAGATCCAACCACTGCCCTATCTGTTGGTCTAGGCACAACCTCCCACACATCGTTTTGCACTATTGAGGTATATTCCTCAACCATTACATCTCGCCACACTTGCTGTTGTGCGGCCTCTTGATAACTGGAAGGCTCACTATCTACCAACTGACTAACTAAAGCCATATAGTCATTATACCTGGCTGGTTGTCTTCGCTGCCTACTACTCGTCCTAGGAGCTCCCACAAACTCCTGAGTATCTTGTTGGTTACTGCTACCAATTGTAGAGGATGAAATATCAACCCCCATGTGTTTCTGATGCATCTCTTGGATCTGCTGCATCTGTTGCTCCATACTCTGCGAATTCTCAGCACCTGAGCCTGTGCTTGTACTAGTCACTATACTCGAGCTTCGCTGTCCCTGATCTGATTGCTCAATCCTTGGAGCTTCTGTTGGTTGCTCACTCTGATCATCTGCTGGCAAATCTCTGGACCTTCTAAATACCTCGTCCTCCATGAACTTGACATCACGTCTAACTATAATCCTCCTGGCCCTTGGAATAAATATCCAATATGCCTTTGAGGTCTCGCTGTACCCCACAAAGTACCCTCTCTCTGCAGTCTGATCTAACTTGGAACGTGTAGCACTTGGAATGTGACAATATGCCAAAACTCCCAAATATCTTGAAGTGGCTAACATCTAGCTTCTTCCTTGAGAATGCCTCCTCTGGTGTCATTTTGCCCAATACCTTATGTGGAACCCTGTTTTGTATGTATACTGTTGTACTACATGCCTCTGCCCATAAGTAACGTGGCATATCCTAGTCATACAACATAGCTCTTGCCACCTCTGATATAGACCGATTCTTCCTTTCAACAACCCCATTCTGTTGTGGGTTGTAAGGAACAGTCCACTCTCTCTTGATTCCTTCCCTGGTACAGAACTCCTGGAACTCTTTCCCTTTGTACTCGCCTCCATTGTCTAACCGAAGAACCTTTATCTTTCTGCCTGTCGAATTCTCTACAAGAGCTTTGAACTCTTGGAAACGACTGAAAACCTCATCCTTGGTCTTCAAGAAGTATATCCAAGTCTTCCTGGAGAAATCATCAATAAAAGTAACAAAGTACTCGTATCCTCTGAGAGATTTCATCGACATTGGTCCACATATATCTGAATGTATTAGATCAAGAACATCCTTGGATTTGGTGTCACTCCTTGGAAAAGTTGCTTTCACAAACTTCCCCAACACACATCCCTTACATACATCATCATGCTCTGTGCTCACCTCTAGAACACCTGTCACTGTCTCACGAAGCAATTTAAGTGCTCTATGATGTATATGGCCCATCCTCCTATGCCATAGCTCTCCTTGATCTCTAGAATTTCTGCTGCTCATCAGTGCCTTATGAGTATCAAACTGCAACCTGTAAAGTCGGCTACTCCTAACTCCAATAGCTATGGGTGATTTCCAATCCTTGTGCTTGATTAACACATTTGCTCCTCTAAAGAATACATTGTAGCCTTTATCCTGAAGGACAGATACGGAAATAAGATTCATACCCAAGCTTGGCACATGCAACACATCATGAATGGGAATCGGCTTGCCATTCTCCCTCTGAAATAGAACAGTCCCTTTTCCAACTGGATTTAGTTTGGACATGTTCCCCATAGAAATCTGGATTCTGATGTCCTCCTCCTTATAACTGGAGAAGTATTCTCTAACTCCTGTCATATGAAATGACGCCCCACTATCTATATACCAAACACCCTGTGAGGTTGAGCTAACCATACAAGCTATGAGTGCAAACTCATCTTCCATTCTGCTAGAGAGCTCATCTGCACTTGCTGAAGTTGCCATCTGCTTCTTGCCTTTCTTCTTTTGTGGGCAATTGCTGACATAGTGGCCAAACTCGTGACAGCCGTAGCACTTGACTTTAGACAAGTCCTTCATCTTCTCGCCTTTAGGATTTGATCCTTTGCTAGACCCCTTCTTTGCTTTACCTTTTCCTGCTAGGGCAACATTTTCCTGTTCTACCTCACTTTTCTGACTCTTACTACTGGCACCATTTACAAGGCTTAGTCTAAGCTCCTCTTGAGTGAAGTCACTCCATAGTCGATCCCAACTCGGTAAGGTGTCTCGTCCATTAATAACTTCAACAAAGACATCCCACTGCTTAGTAAACCCATTTAGGGCTATCTGTACTAGCTCGTCATCATCTGGTTTATCTCCAACAGCTGCCAACTCATCCTTGACAAGTCTAAGTCTGGTGAGGTAACTTGTAATGTCCTCTCCCTTGTTCATCCTGGTGTTCCTCAACTTTTCTCTGAGAATCAAATTCCTATTAGTGGTAGCATTCTGGTACAGATTCAAAATGGCGTCCCACATCATCTTCGCTGTATCCAACTCTGCGATATGTGGAACAATATGATCCTTAACACCATCAAGAATCAACCTTCTTTCCTTGGCATCTTCCTTCTTATATGCTAAGAGATGTGCTGGATCTATAGGTATAGCTACAACATTGGTAACATATTCCTTGATACCATTCTCTTCCAGCAATAAAGAAATTCTGGCTTTCCAGACACCAAAATTTGAGGCTCCATCCAATATGTCCTGATCTCTTAAACCTGCTGAGGCCATCTCAAACAAAAAATAGTAATAATAGAAATAATAATACTGAAGAGGTAGAACTGGGTTTTATAAACCCTCTATTTTTGTTTTCTTCCTGTGCCTGCGCTGAGCTCTTTCAGCCCTTAGATCTGCTCTGATACCATGTGAAAAATCTATTGCAATTACTGATTATTAATCTCATATCTATAAAGATTATTTGACTGTCGAAAATTAATTCACAGCAAATACTGAAAAATAATACAACTACAACTTCACAAATAAAACTCACAGGAATAGAGAAGAAAACATGCAAACTAATAAACACAATATTTTTGGACAAATTGTCCCTGGAAAAACCTCGGAGGGAAAACCAGTACTGTAGATGAGGAATTATATTAATCTTTAGCAAATCAAGAGATACAAAAGAACTGCTTGCCTCTTACTGACAAAGCTCCGGCAATATTCTTCACCGGATATTCTTCTCTCAATTTCTCCTGCTGAAATTCCACTACTGATGCCTCCAACGCTATCACTGCGCCCTTGCTATCACTGCAAATATTTCTCCAACTTGTGTCTATCAGTCTGTGTTCTCCAAATGCCCAATGACCCCCTTTTAAACTATTCTCATTGGAAAACCAATGGCCAAGATTTAATCTCAATCAATGGCTAAGATTAATTAGACTCTAACAAACCCTAACTAACTGGTTTCTAGAAGTCTCTAGAGGAATCAATTATTTAATTAAATAATTAAATATCTAGACCTAACTAACTTCTATCTAGAAGTCTCAAGAATTAAATACTAATTCTTGGAATTGGAGAAACAACTATCTGAGCTACAATATTTAATTAACAGTTAATAATTCTTTTATTTTTTTGGAAAAAAATACTTCCACTAGATATAATAATGCATTAAATATACTTTATTATATTTTTGTAAAAAAATGTTCACTTATTGAAATAATGTATTTTTATATAATATCATTTTATTACTTTGGTGGAAAAAAATTGCTAGTCTAATTTAAGTCGTTTAGGTCAATGATTCTCAACTACTACAATAAACACTATTCATACAATCTAATGGCCACTAACCTTTACTTCATTCTACAGTGTCAACTATCAAATCAATATAAACCAAATACAATGTGTTCAAGTACATTGTTGATCCAAAAATCATGTTTGCGCAACTTTACTTTGAAGCTATTTAAGTTCACAACTTATTGTCCCACTTGACAAAAATAATTACTATTTCAAAATCTTTATGTCCACTAAATATACATATATACATTATTGACAACAATCAAAATGATAGTATTTTCATTTATGAAGAGTGCGAGACAATAGTGATTGAAGGGTTAATAATAACAATGAGATCATTTCAATAATATAATTTACAATAAATTCTAAATGTATATCTTAATATCTGTGACTAAATGATACACTTTTAAAAATTTGATTTCATTAGGTTATAAAATTTTATAAATTATTGCATTGACAACTTACACATCATTAGTCACACATTCAAATCACAGTTGTGCTTACTCCGAACACGACTGCCCCAAAACTTGATACTTGGTATAAAAATAACAATCAAAAAGGGGGAAATAATTAATCAGTTTTCGATTAATTGGAAGTTATGGGGAGCAAAGTATTGATGACACAAATGTATGTTAATATAAGTGCTTCTTATTATCTTGAGATGGTGTTTAAGATAATGACGGTAGGATATGGTATGACTTTGCAATATGTTTTAAAGACCATGCTTAATGGCTAGTGGCCTCTAGATAGTTTTGTTGTGGATATGGTTTTTGGTTTTGATAAGTGGACTGTGTGCCCTAATGCAAATATTGCTACTGGTCTGTAGGATTTACTTGATGTTCATATTAGGTTGCCAACGTTGTTCTAGTCCTTTGTTGTTATTTTGCCAGTCTGTTTTGATGGGCTATTTTGCTCTGTTGTAAGCTTTGTATGGGTCAGGGCCCTTCCCTGCTTATCTAATAAAAAACAAATAAAAAGCTCAAAACATGAATATTTAAAAATTATTAATCATCTTCATTACTAGCAAATACTCAATGGCCCTAATGTATTTCATAGATACCAAATAATATTATTGTACTTGGGAACAAAATCTTCTTACATAATTTAGGTTAAATAAAATAACTGTATATACAAAACTTAGATTTGAAAAATTTGGAGTTTATGAACTAATAATTATAACAAATTACTGAGAGATAAGATACTTAGTTTTGATAATTATATGAAGAATTGAGTGTTAATGTCACATAGATTCTCTTTATTGATGGTATATAAATAAGTGTTTATAGTTTAAGGAACATGTCTTGAGTTTTGAATAGTTATTAAATACACTATGGGTTGAATCTACACTCTGTGTGATCAATTCTATGCTCTATAGAAATGAGGTAATGCATGAAACTATCATGTAACCCACAAGATTAACCTAGTTAATTGTAAAATATTAAATTTGCATCACCCCTATCTCTTATGTTTGTTGATGTGCGCTAATTGATGGTTCTAAAAACATAGATATTGTCAAATCACACGGATCATGCTCTCCTAGATAGACTCCCTTAATTAGACTAGCTTCATGACCATGGATTGATATCAAAGACAATGCTCTCACACATGCATATGTGATATATGGTTTCGATGAAAGTTATGGTTCCTTTTAGTGCTCGAAGTTAAATTGTTCTTGTAAGTTCTCAAAATTGCATGGGAAAACATGGTAGTTCAATGATGACCTAGTGATCCAACCTACAACCCACATGGCATGAAATACATCTTCTCAACATTTCTTAACATGACAACTGTCTTTTCTAGTCTCTTTTCCACCTCATTCAGGCTTCAAATTTGTTTCTAAACCTTTATGAATTTTAGAAATCCTATTCAATACCTTCACCTAAAGGGCCACCTAAGAAACCCACGTTAGCAAAAGAGGTGATTGAAATCCCAAAAAGGGGTGAATCTATTGTATTTGTAGGATGTGTGATTGCTTCAATTCTAGCCATTCCTCCATCATTTTTCTTTTGATTGTAATTTAATTCCAATCTTACTTAAACCTCATGGCCACCTTACTAATTCTCCTCCCCTCTTGACTCACAACCATTTCTTCAATTGTCTCTCAATCATCTAGATGATTATGAATAATTCTACCTATAAATACTCCCCTTTCCATTGATATTCAAGAGCTTCATTTTCTAGATATGTAGCTAGCTCTTTTCTAGAAGCTCTCATTATGTTCCCTTCCTATAATAGAAGATTAAAACCCACCTTTAGAAGACCACGGTATCCTTACACAAAAACCCCCATCCACAAAAATAGTATATTCTCTACAACACTCCTATGCCTATTTTCCATTTTCCTTGCTTATAAGCTTCAAGGCTTCTTCATTACCTGAAATAAGTAATATTTGTTTATGATTTCTTGGTTTAGATTTAGGAATTCCATCATTTGTTTAAATAGATTTAGATTTAGATTAGTTTCTTTATTTTTATTTTTTTGATAATGACAAAAAATATGAAAACTGAGAGATTCCAACACTTTTGTCAAATCTAAGAAAATAAGTGGGAGAGTCCATTAATCTAACAAGAAAAAGCAATTAAAAAAATGTAGAAGTTGCATTAAGATCCATTTTGTTGCATTCATATAAGAAAACATGTATTTCTTTGCAAGTGGATTAATTAGATAAAATTTGATTTTTAGAAAAATATAAAAATACAAATTAGATTTACTCTTACATATATTTAGACTAGTTCATTTAGAAACGTCATCATTAAATTCTCCCTTTGGGAACCTAGACAAACCATTTTGTAGAGGCATCAGTAGCCTATCATGGCCTCCTTGCAAAAGAGTCTGGGGTTAGGAAAATACGGTTGGAAGGTGATTCGCTTAATGCTGTTAATTGTTTAAAGAAGATGCATCCTCCCTCATTGTCCATTTTGCATATCATTGAGGATACTTTATCCCTTCTAAGCTCTTTTGATGATTTCTTTCTTTGTGTCACATGTTTTTTGCGAAGTAAATTCCTTAGTTGATGGATTTACAAATGTGGGGGTTTCATCTCATAAGTGTTGGCAATCTCATGATGTCATCTCCATTAATATTCAGAGCATTATTAATCATGATCAAAGATTATGTCAAGTTGGTGGTCCTTTTGGGAGGTAAAGGATATTTAATTTGGTTTTATCTCCTCTCTATTTGGATTAGATGTATGGAGCTCAACACATGCCTATTTAATAATTGTAAATCTTGTGGTAATGAGCCAAAGAATGTGGTCATTATTTTTGGGAGTCCTCATGTTGTTAGAATCGCATGGATAATGGGGGCCTTATTCCTTTGTATCTGGAACTTTCTTCTTATTTTTTCTATGATCCAGACTAAGGAGAAGATGACAATGTGGGGTGCTCTTGCTACCATGGGAGGTGATTATTGCAGACAAGAACCTATTACTTGAGATGAGTTTAGAGATAATGTTGTGGAGTGGGAGATCTTGGAGAAGGGGGGAGTGTGCCCTTATCTTCTTAAGCTTCATGGTTTTGATTCGAAGGTCACTGAGGATTTTGTTAAGGGATCAAATAATTGTGTGTTGCATGTTCTTGGTGTGGAGGTGAACATCACAGGGGCTTTATTGCTGAAGTGATGAGGTTACCTACTAAGGGGAATAAATTTTATAGGGACCGTTCAGCCTTGAAGTGTGCTTTGGATTTTTTTTTCAAGGGTAAGGAGCAGGTTAAGCTTAGAAGTATGGGTTGTGGTGGTTATGACAACTCTCCATCAAGCCCCTTTGGAGGGATTTCACCTTGGCTAGCATGAGGTATTTTAACTTAGATGATAGATTCTCGACCATCTACATGGTTTCCATTTCATGTTGTTAAACCATTTTAGGCACAATAATTTGGTTTCTTTTCCCTTTTATTTGCTATTATCAATGGAAAATAGTATTGAGGAGAACAAAAAATCCTAATAAATCCATCTTACATGAGGGGCTTATGCTTCTAATTATGGAATTTGTGAAAGAAAAGTATGTCCTTGAAATTTATAAGATCTCCAGTGGGTGTAAAGATAAGGGTGCCCTCCCTGGAGCTATGAAATAGGAGATTCTGCTAGAGAGTGGGAAGGGGATAATGAGGTGGGGTCTTTTGAGGAGATTTTGACCTCAGAGAAAGCTGGTGGTAAGAAGCCGAAGAAGAACCCTAAGTTTGAGGTGTCTCATTCTTGGTTGGGTGGGTACAATATGGATGTGGATATGAAGGAGGTTGCTTCTCTTGGTATTAAGAGTGTGGCTAAGGGGAAGAAAGGGAGTTAAAAAGAGGTTAAGTTGGCTTGCAGGAAAGGTAAAGGCATGGTAGAGGAAGGGGATAACGGAATTGGGGATAATTCCCCTAATCAGATTGGGATTGTTGCTTTTGATGGGTAGGGTAATGTGTAGGGTTTTGCTGAAGATGGGAAGGGTTAGTTGGATTTGTTGGTTGACACCATTGTTAAATCCAAGAAGGCAGAGGCTAAGGTTGAAGTGGTCAACTTGGATGATTTTCTTGTTAGTGGTGTTTTGAAGGGTAAAGACGGGATGTCTAAGGACCGGCTTGAGAGGTCGGCTAATCTAATGGAATAGCCTCTCAATTAAGAGAAGATAAATATGGATGTTGTGGTTAGAATGGATGAGGATGGAAAAGAAACCTCCTATCTTTGTTCAAATGGATTCTTTTGGAGGTCAAAGAAATCAATATCAGAATGAATGCTTTGTATAATATCAATGTTGGTTTGGTCAATAATAGAAAAAAGGAATGGATTGTGCAAAACAAGGTTAAAACTATTAATATTGTCCTTCTTAAGGTGGCAGTTGATGTTGCTAAAATGGGTAGGGATCATGAGGCTAGGCTAGTTTCCCTTGAGGATAAAGTAAATAAAATCTGTGAAGATATGAGTACTATTGTGTAGGTTAGTAATTAGTCTCTTCATACTAGTGCCCCAAGGTTCACTATTTTGAATGAAAAAGTCGGCATATGGACTAGAAAATCACTTGATATTGGTGAGAACGTGCAGGATTTCGTTGTTGAAGATTAGAAAAATCTGATGGAGAAGAGAAAGGAAGAGGGGCCATGTGTGAGAACTAGAAGTAAGACCAAGAAGAGGGTTGCTATTTCTTTTCAGGAGCTGGATGATGTGGTGGAGATGCATGAGAATATCATCTCTAGTAATTAAGAAGCTGCTAAGATATTGAAACAATTACATCAGTCTTTTTTGTTAGTGGATTTTTTGGCTGATGTTCTTCTAATGGTTTAGCTATTGGTTTGGTATTTCTTATTCTTTAACAACTAAGTTTCAATTTTTGGTGGCTGCCTATTGTCCATGTGTTTTTCTTTTGTAGTCTGTTCTCGTTGTAAAGGGTTTTGTGGCTCCTTCAAAACCTATTTTTTCTTAATAAAAAAAATCATCATTCAATTATCAAAACATAAAAAATAAGCAAAGCAAGCAAAAGCCTTTGGTGGCATCACAAGGCACTCAACTCAAAAGGAATAAAAATAAACCAAGTGACTCAGTGATCAAATAAACAAACACAAATATCAAATAATACACCAAAACATATCTTTTGATCTCCCTTTTTCCTCATTTGATATTTTATGCTCAATGTGTTCAAGAATAAAGGAAAATCAGATTACGGCAATGCTGTGTGAGATCAGAGGAAACTTTCCAATCCAAGAAGCAACATTGAAGACCAAGCTTGAGAGGAAGTGAATATCCTAAGGGAGATCTTGCAAGCTAATGAGTGAAGGTGAGCAAGGGAAGAGTTTCATGTAAGGAAACTCACACTTTTGGAAGAGCTAATAGAGCTATAAGAATGAAGGCTAAAAAAATTCATCTCTTTCTAGAAAATGAGTTAAACATGATTAGAGTTAGCAAACCTCTTGGCCATGTAAGAATACCAACCATGATGCCACTTCAACAATTCAATCGACAACAATAATCTCCACTCTAACACATAGACATAATAGCTTACCAGTAGGAGCTCTTCCTTCAAGGAATGGGTGAAAGTTTACCAATGTAGCTCCCACTCAACACAATAATTTTGTTGTCATTTACAACATTCTTCTTCTATGTAAGGTAAGAGATCAACCAAATTTTCTCCTACTTAATTGGCATTTCCTATAAGAGTAGGAGTAAGTCGATTGATGTCATTAGCAAGAGTGGCAGTGCAACACACGTGATAGCTTAGGTCCAAGTCGCTCATTTTGTGCTTGAGTTAATTCTAGACAATGTAGTTCCTAGGAATTATCTCTCTTTGATAATCAATGTAAATGATTGTGCATTGAATGCCTTTAAATATTAAGACATAAATAAATTACATAAACATATACCAAGCCAACTCATAATGGTTAGTGAAAAAGGAAAGTCGATAAATTTTAAATTTGAATTTTTAAATTTCAAGAATCAACTCAATGTAATGTAAGGTCCAACCTGAATACTATGAGATTGAAATTAGACAAATAAGTCTAAATTCTAAGATAGAAAACGTATGTATAAATATAAATTACAATAAATATTTATAAATAAATACAAATAAAAATGAAATAAAATCGAATTTATGAAAGCATGTATAAAATGAAAATAGATAAAAGATTACACAATAAACCTAGCTTATAATATAATAAATCAAAGTAATAGCACATTTAAGTGAACCCTATTCCAAACCATCATTATATTACAAGAAATTGTTAAGTCTCGAAACATGTACATTAGAGATGGTGACAAAACCTTGCCAATCCCACATGCAAAGTGTTTTATATTAGAGATGAGTGAACAATGAGGGTGAATTTTCTTCTTAGAGAAATTAAAATGATTACGGAAGGAAATTATTGACAACTTAAATGAATTCCATAACTATCTAGTTAGTTTATTTATTTGTTTTTAAAATTTTGAGCTTGTCTTATTTACCTTGTAGGTATAAGGTAATAGTTTAGGTCTTACCTTAAAAATATAATATAAAAATATTTAGTACATTCAAGTATATGATAAGGAATAAAATGTTATTAATGCAATAATTATTTATAATTTAAAAAAAATAAAAATTATAAAATATTTAAATCAAATCTTTAAATTATAATTTTGTTGAATGGATGCAGTAATATAAAAATTGTTTTGGGTTTTATTTTAATTTTAAAACTAGTATTATGATTAAAATATTTTTTTCAAAAATATATTTTTTAAATGTATATAATTATAAGTTTCAAGTTGGTATTAGGGAAAAGGAATTCAATGTTTCCTCATTAGTGTAGAACCTTCTTTAATGAATATGTGTCAATTTTTATATTTTTTTAATTCTATTTAAAAAAAAATAAAGATGTAGACATATATATAATTTCTATGATATCCTCTTTAAAATACTTTATTTCTATTAGAATTTTTTACAAGACAAAATAAAGAATTCTATAACATCACTTGATCATAAAAGGCTCTTATTTTCTTCATTGTACTTGTTAAGAAATTTTAGTTAGCTCGCTTTATAGGATCATAGCCTAGTTGAGTAAATATCACACTGGTAAGAAATATGAGACAAATGTGACTTACTAAATACTAAATGATAGAAAATTTAGTTTGTACAAAAGGAAATTAAGGATGAACAACTATAATGGATAACAATGTAAATTTTACGCTTTTTACCATTAATTTTATGCCACATTATATGGATGTTTTAAGTATTTGAATTAGAGCATGATTTGGTGCCTCATTTTGCCCAAATTCCTAGACAACCATTAAAATATGAACTAATCTATTCAAACATTTTTTAGCTTCAAGATTACCAATTCCTCTCCCTAGCTCAAGTTTCTACTCGTAGATTTGATCCAGTTTAATTTCATGATTTGTGCACCTAACTAATATATTTTAAAATTCAAATATTAATTTTGGCCCCAAGTCAACTTAGTCCCAATAAGTCATATGTGTTGATTGATGTGATAAAAAATTCAAATAGTGTGCCTAGGCCATGTATAAAAAAGCATAAGCACTTATATGTCATTTACATCAAGATATATTCTTCTATCTAACATTCATCACTTTCTATCTAGAATACATCATTATTCTAAATTTAGTAGCATTATAGCATATCAAATACCATTATAAGCATATGGAGGAATACACATCTAGATTTAACAAATTTTAAAAATATTTTTGCTTCACCTCTACACACTTCAAAACTCTAGTCGCATGCTAGGCCTTTTGCATTAGTTTTCATGTCACATTCCAAACTCCAAGCACCACATTCCAAATTTTTAAATTTTATATTATTTATCATTTAGGGTAATCTTTACATTCATGTCATGTTGTCTACCACCATGTCTATCAAGTCATTGAATCGATATCCTAGGGGCTTGTCACAAGGAAAACATCCTTGCTTAGCAAGCTCCTCGAGGGTATTTTCCAACATTCTCTTTTTATTGCATGTGTATTTACATCCAACTACATCTCTATTTTTAGGTAAAAAAGTGTCACAAATTGATAAATTGGAACTGTGCACTAAATTTTAGATTTGCACTCTTGGATCAAATCAACAATTTGTGTTGATCAATTTTATAATTGCATAAGTGATCCAAATATTTTTTTATAGATTCAAAAGTGTTTATTGACCTACAACATATTTACATTAGATTTATAGCTAAGTATATTTTATTTATTAAACTATTTTTTTACTTCGACACTTAACTCCAAATAGTTTCCAACTCAGTTCATATATCTAGATTGATTATTTTATTTATTACTTTATTTATTTAATTAATCTAGATATTTTTATTAAATTGATAAAATTTAGGTTTTGAAAAGGGCCCACTCTCTTACAAAGACCAAAAAAGATACATAAAAAATCCCAAGCAATGACATGAAACTATAAGGGAGAAAATTTAAATTTAATTCTTACAATAGAAGAATTTGACTTTCTATTACATTCAAATGAATCACAAGTTCTTTTAACAATTCAATTTATCCTTTTTACAATTTTTTACAAATGGAAATGAAATTAACTAATACAATCTCAATGTAACTCCCAGTTGTATGTTGTTGATAAAAATATATGCTTATGTATAGAAAATTATAGCTTAATAACATCATAAGTAGAATGTACAAATGTCAAAGATGATTTATTGACTTGCACAAAGTCTTAGCCTTAGACACCAATACCACACTTGGATGCCCTTGCGATGTGTTGTCGTCTTGTATGATCGAGAAACAAACAACCCCATAATAAAATATAATTTATGTCATTTTAATTGCAACCAAAAGTTTGAATAACTTGCACACAAGAAGAAAGATGAAAAATGTTTGGGTTGGCTATTTTAGGGGCTTGCCTCAATCAAACCCCCATATTTGGTTTTCCAAGCTCCACAAAAAACCAAATTGAATTTCGATAAAAGAGATGATAATGATAAAAGATGAAATATTTATCCAAGAAAATATAATGCCAAATAAATGAAAAAAATAACTATAGTATGATAATATCAATAATATTCAAAATACTAGCATTAATGATTACCCATAGTTAGAAATAAGCAATCAGTTTGAGAAAAAGTTCTCTTAGAAGTTGCCACAAACTCCCAAAAGGATTCCAAAGCTACAATTAGATTTCCCTTCAGTCTCACGATGAAGAAAATGATATGTAAGAGCTATAAGGATGTATTTGATCAAAAATTTCAAAAGCTTCAAGAGTTGTAGAGCCAAAGTATGTGTGCATGTTTGAATGAAAGATCATCCCCCCTCTTTTTTCCAGAATAGAAGGTCCTAAACATATTTGTAACTTGAATTTAAAAAGAGGAAGCGTTGAAATGATAGATTCTCAAGAAATTAATTTTTCAATGGTTGTTTGAATCATGATTTTTTGCAGGACACTAGCGTGTTGCACAAACATCCACACATAACCCTTCCCTTTGAGAAAATCAAACCCATAGAACTAAGAATGAGCTAATTTTTCTAGTAAATGTATATTATGATATCATCATATTATAATTGAGATATTTTTATTTTTAATGTTAAAGGGGAAGTGTCGTGTAGTGTAAAATTGCAAGGGTATGCGATTTCCAACACTATATTTCCCCCCCACTTTAGTAGACATATGCATTGCATTGAATATGCATGCTAAAGTAAAAATTAATTATGTAATATTAAAGGTTACCAAAGGATATTGTAGAGGATGTAGAATATTTAGTCCACATGGGCGTGCCCTTGGAGAGAGGACCTATAAAATAGATATGATATCATGCACAAACAAGCACATTATGCAAAAAATTTTTACCACAAACATGTTAGCTATTGACACACATGTTAGGAAAAAATTATATGAAACAAGGATTTAAGAAAGAACATATGAAAAACATAATGGAAAATATTTTAATAAATTATTTTTAATAATTGATAAGTATGGCCAAAAAGTTGTGTTATGTTGGAGGCCATATGGCAATTTTGATTGGACCATGGTCACTACAAGTTGTGTTAAATAACAACCATGGAAAATATGGGACATATGAAGGCCCAAAACTGTGCTAGCTGGTTCATATGCTATTAAACTATTGCAAATAATTTCTTATTTTAAATGAAAATATATTTATATATTGTGATAGGCCCCCTTAAAATAATTGTATGACTCAAGGATTGCAAGTTATTTTAAGGAGAGATAAAATAATATATGAAGATGCTCACAAGAACAACATCAAGCAAGATGTTGTAGAATGAAACATATAACATGTGCTCATGAGATAGCATAACACAATGAGAGCGGTGCCATGTAGAAACTACATCAGCTTATATGTAAAACATGAAGGGATCCAAAGACCTGGGGTTAGTATGA
This sequence comes from Sequoiadendron giganteum, assembly GCA_007115665.2. Taxonomy (NCBI): domain Eukaryota; kingdom Viridiplantae; phylum Streptophyta; class Pinopsida; order Cupressales; family Cupressaceae; genus Sequoiadendron; species Sequoiadendron giganteum. Next base: position 91,472,684 of record CM021102.1, read on the forward strand.
TTCTATAATTATATATTTATATACATATATATACATATACATACATATATATATACATATACATGCATACATATATACATATATGCATACATATACATACTATATAAGTATATATACATACACATGTATACATACATATATATCACGTGAATTGAAATCATTCCCCAAATATAGTGGAACAACAAATAAAAAGGAATATTTTCAAATGAAAACAAAGAAAAGCTAAAATTTGGGTCAGCATAGAAGAGACCTAAATGTCCCAACACTTTGTATCATCCCTAAAATCAAGAAGAACAATTTACAATACATAATAGAATGGTGATACAAATAGAGGAATTTACAATTCTTCATCTCTCATGTATTCATGTACCTACAAGGGTACCATGGTTCCTAGATAGGTAAGATTAACTAACATATATAAGAAAGTACATGGGAACACAAACAATATATACACTGGAAGCATCTAAATATAAAGATAGCAAGTGCACTAATTTAGAGTCCTTCCTCAAATAGATCATTGGTCTCCTAGTCTTGATTAAAGGGAGAGGGAGGTTGAGCCTATAAAGGAAGTATCATTAGAGTGCTACTAGGTTTTTCACCTATATTAAGATCCAAGGAATTAGTTACGATAACAACATCTTGGACATCATTCTATGTGAGATTCAATGATTTTGTGAAAATAGTAGACAATGTTGAAATATCTTTGATGAACTCAAATAGTTTTTACCCTTGAGGAGAAGATGGTGAGTCACTATCAAAATAAATGACAAGGACTATCATAGATACTCTTATGAATAGGAGCAGTGACAAGTGAAAAATAAGTATGCACCTCATCTACAAAGAAGATTGACGAAGAGGAGTTTGCATGTAATGGAGATGGTAGATTTGGATTTTATTTGCAATAAGGTAGAGTTGGCTAATATTATAGTTTTCACTTGGGAGGTGTGAATGTGATATTGATATCAATAGTGGTGGGGTAGAGGACATTTTGGAAGACTTTATGATGGGTGCACTAAAATGGTACTAAGTTAGAGAGTGTAGATATTAAAATTATAGATGTGTTTGACATGCTTATCAATAGAAAATTATGAAATGATGAGAAGGTTTGGGATTAGAGATGATTCCATCAAAGGAGCTAGGAATAATTGTACTCAATTTTGGTGAGGTTCATCAAGATCTTGACAAGGAACAAGAGATGATGCAAAAGAAACAACCACTAATAGTGGAGATGGAGGAGAAGAAGGCATCACAAAATTTGGAGGTAGTTGCATTAGAGGAGGGTGCTTAGATTTATGAATTTTCATAGCAACTTTCTCATAGGCCAATGCATATTGAAACCACTTATACTTATGTGCAATTTGATTACGTCAATGGTGACATCAATGCACCGTTGCTAGAGGGGGATTAATCTACTCTGATTGTGGGTTTTGTTCAATTTTAGAATAAAAGTAACAATAGTCTTAGCAAGCGGAGGAAGAGAGATCTGGGGTGCACCTTTTGTGGTATATACTATTGGTTCCTTTCCTCTTTCTATCATAGGGATAGCCAAAGGAACATGAGGAACCACTAGAAGATGAGATACAAGAAATGCACGAGAATAATTTTGTCCACAAGGATAATTTCATTTTTTTTACCAAAGGGGTAAGTTGAGGAATATTGGGAGCTACAAAAGGAGAGAAAAATTGAGGGGAAAATTTACCCAATAGGGGTACCTTTCCTTGGTTTCCATTTTTGATATTTGGGGGAATAAGAGGCACCATCAGAGGTTGAGAAACCTTAAGGGAAATAAGTGATTTAATTAATAGATCATGTTTATTCTTAGCCACCAAAGAGGTAGGAATTGGGATAGAGGCATGCTACTACGATGGAGTGATCGAAGGGGAAGCGACCATAGACGGTGATGAAGATGGAATAGTAGAAGAGGACACCAAAAAACCTACCTTAAATTTAGAAGATACTTTAAATAACAAGTCACCACGAGGTTCCAAGGGTCCTACTAGAGTAGGCTATAAGTGATCTAAATAAAAGACACCATGAGATATTAGTGACTTGTATCCAATATCTTGGATAGCGTGTATTGTGCCATTATGAGTAAATTTTAAATATTTATGCACCACTGAAGAAACCACATTCATAAAAACTAGCCATTGGATGCCTATTTTGACTTTTAATATGTCAAACTTAGGGATGAAAACAAATGTGGTTTCTATTGACTTTGGTCCTACCTAGACCATCAAAGTAATATAAACCATAGAAGATAAGGAGAGACCATCATGTGTATGAATGGTCACAAAAGAGCTATCATACTTTTATTTATGAAATCCATTAAGGAACAATATTTCTTCTATTAAAACATTGACCTTGCTTGCAAGATCAACAAGAACCCCATTTATGGTTTTCTGGTTGAACTGAGTAGGAATATACAAAGGTCCATATTTTCCATTATAGGGTTGATCATTATAAGTAAATGATATGTCAAGAGTGTTGATGTATCAAGCTCTAAACCATGTAGGGACCACATCATCCATGTTTATGTAGAGTATAGAGGTTAAAAAATTCAAAGTTTCAATTGTTATGAAAGTTGTGGAATGAGATGGGAATGGATTAGTATAGATTTGTAGTTGTTGGTTTAGTTTGACAACATATTTGTTTGTATTTTATTTCTTTTCACTTACATGGATGTTACCCTTGTCGGTGTGGTCTTGCACAATGTTTCGAAGATGCATACATCTTTCAATATCATGCCTTGGAACATGATGATATTGACATAATATTTTTTCATTGTACCAAATTTCATAAGGCTTATCCAAAGGAAGATACCTTATCTCAAGAAGAGTGATCAAGTTTTCTTTTAAGATATTTTTCATAATTCTATATAAGGAATCAAATAGTTTATAAGAAAATCTATGCCTCTGAGGTGTTGTTGATGAGACCTCAAAATATTTAGATATAATGATTATTCTCTAGCTTACTGATTGAAAGGTTTGTTTTTCCTTTAATTTCTTGAAGAAGACACACTAGCTTGATAATCAAAGTGGGTTGATGAGGAAGAGACCCCATACTAACTGAAAGTTTATTAGTAATCACAAAAGGGAGTGCAAATATGAGTGAAAGAGTTATACTTCATGGATAATATTTTATCTCTAAGAGCTAGTTGTAAGTTTTTGATGAACATCTTTTGTACATCAGAATCAAGAAGAACTAGGGAGTATGAGAAAATAATGACTGATAGTGAAAGATAAAAATTTGTTACCTTTTTAGTAGATCATTGCTTACAATGGATGAGGTTAGTGAAGAACACCAATATTAGCTTAAAAATATTGAAGTTCCATTAAATAATTAACTGATCAAGTGTATAAATAGAGTTTTCAAGAAGTGAGAAGAACTAGTCCCATATGGTATCTTTTGATGGCCACGTGAATATTTTTGCTAGCAATGCATCTTGAAAAATAAATTCACTGCATAGTGAAGTGAACTAGAGGCATGAGATTGAGGGCCCCATTTTCCATTGTACTTTTCAAATTTTGGTGCATCAAAACCTTGTGACAAATTTGTATTAAGAATATGTAGGGCTAATGGGCTATGTCGATAATATGGTTGCACTAAATTATATGAAGAAGCATTAGTCAAGTTAGAAATTTGATTTTTTATTTGACCCATGTTTTGTAGAAGTGTATTAAGAACAAGATTTATTGGAGTGGTAGAGGTTTGCACATTCAAATTCTGAGTGGTTGTAGGTGTTACCGTGAAAGAAAGCTAAGATATAAAGAGCGGTTGGGTTCCAAACAAAGGTTGAGAAGCACCAAGAATATGGCGAAAAAAGCTAGAGGAAAATCTAGAGGAGCATCAAGTATAAAACCCACTAGAAGGAATAGTTGTTGTAATAGGTGATGCACTCACCATATAAATAGTAGCCCCCAACATCAACATATATAACTGCATGCCAATGATATTAGATTATGAATCTCTCATGTTTCTTAAGATAGATGCATAAGAAGGGACATGGATTTGAACAATGTGCACCAAAATCCTAAAAAACTCATTGTTATTGTGATAAGCAATTAGTATATTGTGAAGATTATCAACAACACGCACACCTTGAGTCTAAGAATCATTTGATAAATCAGTTTGAAAATATCTTAATTTTTCCTCTAAATTTTGAATTTTCTCAAAGGGAACACTAAGAGTAGCATCATGGTCAATAGGAGGAGGAGAACCAATTGGCAAAGAAGGATTTAAATCAAGTTATGATGGAGAATGGTTAGTGGGTAACATCATTGAATATTATTTTGTTGTAAAGCTTGGTCCAATTCTAAGATGATTGGTAAGAGATTTTGAGTGAGACATGTTTAAATTTCTAAGGCTTCATCTAACTATATCACTAGAAGAGATAGACTAGGTTGTAGAAATCATGAGAGTAAATGCTCAAGCTATTTAACTTCCAGATGATAAGAAAAGGAGTATAATTTAAATATTTTGAAATATTTTATTGTTTGCTATAAATTTGAAAAATTATAGAAAACATTGGGTTCACCAAAATGTAAGGGAGAGAATTTAATTCTTACAATAGAAAAATATTTTTTATGAGAATTAAATTTTTTATTACATTGAGATCTCAATTACCTCTTTTGCTAAGGTATGAGGAAGAACTAATCTTTTTATATTCTTCCTCATATAAATGTCAAAAAGCGTGGTGAGAAATATGTTAGGAGCTTGGTATGTAAGTGTTGAAGTGTGAAACTTTCTTAACCCTTAGTCAAACTCCTAGGTTGAGTTAATGAAAGTAAAGACACACAAGGGTGACAATGAATATCCATGTAAATAGTGACAATAAATATTGATAAGTTGATAGTTGAATGTTGTTGAAGTTTAATGTAGGAAGGCGTGTCACCATGTTTGATAGATGCATTTGTGGTAGACTTTTGATCATTGAGTTAACAATGATTGTCAATAGTTTTTAGTGGATTGTTGTTAATGCTTGATGCTAGTGGATGATGACTAAAGCTTGATTCTTCTCTTAATTGATAGCTAATGAGTGAAAGTATCTTATAATGCTATCTTTATATACATAATCTTAGACACAATTTGAACTTTTAAAATATCAACAAAATAAGAATTCAAATCTTGAAAATTGAGGACCACATCACATAAAATTTAAATTTAGTTTAGAAAATAAAATCACAAGTACAATTTCATTCAAGATGAGAAAATTATTAGAAATCAGATGAAATATGTAATAAATAAAATATAGTATAATTAAAGAGATGAATTTATGTTTAGAATAAAAATAAAAAATAAATAAATTATATAAAAATTTACATCTACACAAAATAACATAAAATAAAAAATAAAAAATAAAAAATAAAAAAAATTATATTTCTCATCTACATTATTAAATTATTTTTGTATTTTGACGAATAAGTGTGTATATTACCATTTATAAAATAGTGATACATATTCACTAAAAAAAGTGGATGGAAATAGTCACACCTTTAAATTCCATACATGACACTAAACAACATGAGTGATAGTAGTTGGGGGGGGGGGTTGGCGAGGAAGGAGGATCCTAGTCATTTAGTTTACCCTATACATCAATGAGATTTGGAGTGTCCATGAGAAGATCCCACCTGTTAGTATCCTTTTCTTTAGTTGCACTAATAGGGGAAATGACAAGACAGTTGAAGAAATTTGTTGGAATCAAATTAGTTGTCTAGAAGCACTTTCAACATGCCACCCATAAGTTCCTCTCACAAGTGGTAGAGAGGTGTAGTATTGAAGAGCAGGTCGTGACTAGCCCCATTCACAACGACTCTTCTAACAGTCGAGGGAGAAGTCTGGGAGTAGTTCTCTCGACTGCCTCGAGCAAAGATGCTATGTCCATGACGACGCCCACGAGAAGGGAAGTGACCTTTGAAAAAAAAGAGGCGAAGGAACTTTAACAATAGAACAAAAGACATATGATCGAGAAGCTCCTATAAATGAGCCACCTCGAATACAACTTTATTAACTTGCATTTAAATCTACAATAAAACATTAAAACAAATCACAAATTTTTTTTATTTAAACAAATAAACAAACTTATTATTAAACAATTTTTAAAAATAAAAATAAAAATAAATAAAGATAATATCTTTGGTATTATTATCATTGACTCTTGCAAAGTAAACCGTATCCTCTTCTTTATTTGTAAAATTGCTGATTTTATTTATTAAAATTACGTATTAATGAGTTTGTAATTTTAAAAAGTTATTTTTTTCAAATCTAGTAAAAATAAGTTTGTATTTTTGAAAATTTTTGCACACTCTAAAATTTTCATTTTTCAAATTTATGTTTTTATTGAATTATTTTAATATATATTGAAGATACGATATTTTAATTGTGTATATAATAGTTTGTAAAGTTTCTAATAAAAATTGTACTTGTGTATAAGTTTTTTGTATTGATATTTCAATCATAGTGTATAATCCATTGGAGAGAAAAGAATAAATACACATTAATTAAAGCAAAACCATTTTTCTCTTCTTTCTTAATGTGATGTTACATTTCACATTCATAATACAATACTTAGAATAACTGTTTTATTTGTACTGAATTATTTCAATACATATCAAACCAAAATTAAATATAATATTTTCATAGTGTATACAACAATAGATTTAAAACATTTTTGGTGAAAAAACTGTATATGAGTATAGTTTTTTGTATGATATTTTGCATCATACCAAATGATCCGTTCTAAGAATTTTTCATTGCCAGCAATTCACCCAAGGAAAATTCACTCCCATGGAAAATTCACCACCAGAAATTCACCAATATTTTTTAATATATATTTCAAAAACTTGGTGAATTGCTGACCGTGAATTTTACTTGACGTTGAATTTTCCTTTGATGAATTTTCCATGACCGTGAATTTTTCTTAGATGAATTAAGAAGACAATACATGCACATATTATTTAAAACAAAACTAATTTTTTATTTTTGTTTTTTAAATTGATATTACATTTCACATTTTGACATTACATTTCCTGATATATTGTGAAATCATGAATAATTATGTCTAAATGGAGTACATACCAATATTTAGCAGAAGAGAGAGCCTCAATACAGTATAGATACCCAGAATTTTCACACTTTTTGTACAGATTACCATAAAAAAAAGTTTACAGATCTACCATTGGAATAGAAGGGCAACAATCTTCATATCATCCCCCACAAAAAATCTGGTATTTTAAAAAAAACTAGACAAGATTTAAGGATTTGAAAAGAATCCCTTGACTGCTTTAAGTCTGAACTTGGTATCTTACTGGCATCAAACCCAAATCTTCAATTTACTCTAAACAAAGAGAAACTTGGAAGATGCAACTGCCATGGATGAAGGCTAGATGTTCCTCAGACTTCCACCCAAACATAATGTTCTTACTATTTGGAGAACTATGTTTGGAAGGCATTGAAATGGAAATCTAATATGGCGGGTGTTGTCTGTACATTTTAGACAACAATTAGGTGCTGGGTCGTGTTGTAGAATGCAGAGGAAACAGAGGAAGCAACTCTGGTTCACTTTTCAGACTGTTTGCTGAAGCCTCTAAACAGAATTCATGGCCTTCCTCTTCCAGACAGGAGGACTTACTGCAGGAAGTAGGGATATAAGAACTGCATGGGTTGTAACTGCAACAATAACCTGAATGAGTAAACAGATCACCAGGCCCAAGTGGAGTGATTGGGCTATGAATCAGAGTTGATAAAAACCTATAATCATCACCTACTAAATTACTGTCAGAATCAGGGTCATTGCTCAAACCAAGTTTAATCTGCACTTTCTTCTGAAATTGCCTTCTGTGGTGGAGCTTGAAGGCTGATTTCTGAGGACCCATTTCAATCCCACTCTTCATCAACCCACACCAATTGTCATCTGATTTGATTACTGCTTCTGCGCTCCCTTTACTTGGTTTTTCATTTCTTGCAGGCATCATAGCAGGGAGCTTTCCCCCCTCTGGAACACCAGTAAGTTTCTGCACAAGCTCCCTGAAGCTACTGCTGTCTGTCTCAATATAAGTGGTAGATGCTACAGCTTGCTTGGATGGTGTTGTAAATGCAGACCCCCATTTTTTTGAATCTAGAGACATAGTCTGGGATTTTGTCATGAATGCAATTAAGGCCTTAGAATTAGTGCAAGTATAGAAAACCAGTGCAGGAGCAAGAGTCAAAAAAACCCCTTTAGGCCCTTGGAATTTATATATTTTCTCCTCAGGGACACCTAGAACAAAGTCTGATCCAACAGGAATGGGAGAGCTGGATATGACAAATTGTGTGCTTGAGAAAGAATAATAGTCAAAATCACTACTTTGGATTTGAGTAGTTAGGGGAATTGTTAGGACATTAGTGAAGGCTGTGTGGACTAATACTCAAGCTGATGTTAACTTTGAGAAGATTCTTGTTGAAAAATTACACCGTGTATTGACTCTTTGTATGGGCAGACGTGGAGATAAAAACAAGGACATGCAAGCTGGTTTGGGCTAAGAAGAATGCAACACTCTTTTTTTTCTCCATTGATGTGAAGTTGAGTGTGCGTTAAGCATTATGTGAATAGTCAATCACAATCTTAAGTTGGAGGATATTGGGTTTACCTTGTGAAAAGGATTAGTGTTCACAATACCTGCATTCTCACTTGCATGTTCAAGGGATTTGGGGTTTTATTTTCGTTAATTGATTAATAAGAGCATATGTATCTCAAGGTTGTGGTTTAACGATAGTAAAGATGCCTTACATGTTACAGTTGGCTAAAGGTTGAGGAATATTCTTTATGGACTTCTAATAGGGTTTGTTAAGTCGACCATTGTTATATACTTTGGAGTCAATTGGTGATTGTTGTCAACATTGATACTGATCTCTTCTAGCTTCATGGACATAATTTCTTGATTATTTTTCCTCACGTCTAGTTGTGATTGTATAGTGGAAATTTTCTTGATAAGATATGTGTTTGCTTGGAGGTGTCTTGTGAAATATGGGCGAGTTTCACCATTTGAAAATTGAAGTTGGAGTAAATTGATATTATCTCATTTAGTGGAAACTTGCTTGACAAAATATGTGTTTGCTTGGAGGTGTCTTGTGAAACATGGGCAAGTTTCACCATTTGAAAATTGAGGTTGTAATAAATTGATATTATGTCAATGAGATATATAAGATTAGAAAAATCAACTACACATCTTAATCTCTAAATATGTCTTATTATGGTTTGTGTACAAATTTTTGATATACAATTTTCTTAAAAATTAACTCTAAGGGTAGCTTTCCAAGATATAATATGATCGAACGAGGCATACCTACATTCCAAGTGTGCTTGGTGAAAAACTAGAACCAAAAAGCATTCTTAAGAGTTTCTTTTCTTTTTTAGAATAGTTAGAAAATGGGTTGGGGTTGAATGAAGCCGAGTTAGTTATCAAAAGGGAGTCTCGAGTGAAGGAGCTTTCAGGGTGTGAGCTAAGCTTGAGATTTTGCTTCAAATTTCCACACAGAGGAGCTAAGTTTATGCCAATTAGAGTTAGAGAAAGAACACTTTTGTTTGATATTTGGTATTAGGTCATACTAAAGGGGGAAGCATTGAACTATAAATAAATTTAAGAGGGAAGATATAAATTTTACTCACATCTAGCCACCTCTAGTCCTTGAGGAAATTGCATTCATAAAAGGTAGTCATCTTGAGAAAGAGAGTTGGTGGGAGCAAGGTGATAATTTTAGACACAATTGTTTTATCAAAATAGGTAGTTTGAAATTTAGTGAGGAGATGCCTTCATGTTTTTTGTTTGAGATTAGAGAGATTCCATAGATCTCTACAAGTTTGGATCCTTCCTTGTAACGAGAGTTTCCTTTGAATTATTTGTAAAGAGAAAGAGGTTGATCATCCACTTGAATAAGTTTGTTCCACTAGTTGGAGGATGTAGGGAAGCTTAATCCATGCATCAAGGCCTAGTCATACCTAGTCAATCGAGCATCAATAAACTTATTTATCCGTCTAAATGTTGTTGAATTGAGTCATGAATATTGAAGGTACTAGGAGGAACTTATCTTTCCAACCAAGGTTTATGCTCTTAGTGAAGAGGTTGTAGCAGTGTGTGTAATTAGCAGTTTCCATAGGGCATCACCATGAAGAGCCCTAAGGATCCATTTAATAATTTAAGGCAATTGCCTTTGGTGTTAGGATCAATCAAGCCCAAACCTTTGGTATCCTTAGGCTATATACAATGTGTCCATGAAGAAACCAAGATGCCTTTTTGTACTGCTAATAAATTGAGTGAGTTGCTTGTAGCATGTCTTGGAGAATAACCAAGAAGAAGAAAGATAAACATGGATGACAAGGAGAATCTTATTGTCCACTTGAAAATAGCAACTCACTCAACTTATTAGAAGCTTTCTTTGGGATAGGAGAGAAGTATAATCTTCACTTTATTGAGAAACTATTTTCGCATGTCAAAGGGAGCAACCCTTAGCCCATAAGGGATGCTAAAGATTTGAAGATTTCGCCATGTTTTAGAAGATCCCATTCAATGGACATCTGCTAATGAGGGAGAAATATATATTCATGAAGTATTCAAGTTTGTACATTGACAATTGCAAAAAAACACAACACACAAGAGATCAAGCATGTTTGGAGTATTGGAGACTTGTTTAGCTAAGTTTTTGATTAACAACATAATATTATTAGCAAAATAGGAGTTCAAGGCATGAGAATTGCAGGGGAGGGAGATGCCATGGATTGGATGTTGAGGGTAGACATGTTATAGGAGCTAACCAAGGGTATCAATTAAAAGGATGTAGAGGAATGGTGCAAGGGGCAAACTTTGCCTTGTGAATATTTGGAGAGGGATTGAGGAGATAGGGCCCCATTGACAAGAAGACAAACATTAGAGTTATTAAAGAGTAGTTGCACATGAAATATTAATATAGGATGAAAACCAAGCCAACCAACATTTTTCTATGAAAGGTCATCTAATTGGCATCACAGGCTTTGTCAAAGTCCAACTTGACCAAGAGGGCATCTTGTGTAATTTATTGAGTCAACTGTATTGCTTCCCAAGACAAAATAAGGTTATCTAGGATGAACCTACCATCAAGGATGTTGGTTTGTTGAGGCTTAACTACATCTTGTGTGATGGGTTTCATTCAAATGATTTAGAAAGCTGATAGATCACCATCAACAATTCGATGAGTTCTTAATTGACAAAAATGCAAAAAATACTCTTCTATACAACATCAAGATAAACATAGTAACACCTTTTTACATAATGCTACATAACTTTAAAGACCATCCATGCCAAAGCTCTTCTTATGAGCCACAACTATCAAGTGGATGTTCTTAAACTCATCAATTTCAATGACCAACACAAATTTTGACTACTAAAAATAAGACAAATATTTACCATTTTTTAATATCAATGACGTATAAAATCGCCCTTAACTATTTGACCATTAAACGAAACGATACCTAAATACAACTCACACAATCCATGATCCATATTGGCATAAAAAGGGCCAAGAAAGCATGATTAATATGAAGATAAAACGTCCCATAAACATCAACGTAAGCATGTCAAGCCCACCCGGAAGTATTAAATGAGTTAGTTTGAATATCTTGACGTAGAGATCTAGTTGCATGATGACTAAGATCGGCATATCATCAATTCTTTCAATCCGTGCTTGTCCAATGTTTTAGAATTTTGAAACTGAAAGCCTTACTTGTAAGGCAATCTGATTGGAAAGGGCTCCACATGACCTGCTGGTCAAATGCTATAATAATAACATGTCCACAAACATTTCATTTTTCTTGGCTGTTTCCCTGAATTTGTCTCCTTTGTTTGTTCAAAAGGATGGCAAAATCAAGCGTGTATTGATAAGAGGAAGAAAAAGCATGTACAAATAAGAATATAACACATTCTTTTGGAGTGTAGGCAATGGTACTTATGGTTGGAAGCATTAGTAAGTGTGTGGTCAAATCTTGTATGATGAGATGGACAATCAAAATTTCAGAGTTTAATTTGTGGATGGTTATTTGGTTTAATGGTTAAAAGTAAACTTTGATCAATAAAAATAAAATAATTATCTATATCTTTTTGGTGTAGATGAGGCGTGGAATTTTAAATGTGAAGTAAGGTTTATATAGACTTGAGATAAAGTTTATAGGTACTCAATAATTATAATTTCTCACATAATTTTTCATTATGTAATTTTGGTACATACTTTTCTATTTTGTTGTATTTTTATCAAAACTTTTATTTGTTTTTAATCGAATTAAGTTTTAAAAAGAATTATAAAGTAGTGATAATGTTGTTCATAGAGGAACAATCAAAGTTAGATTACGTATCAGTTACATGACAATATTTTTTTTATGAATAGTGACAATATTACCATTTAAAAAATAGTGTTACACAAAAAAAAAAGATGGGTGAAAAAAATCACACCCCTAAAGTTCAAATATGATATTACCCTAGAGCAAGATAACATAAAATATGAAAAAAGCCACTAGGTGACTAAATCACTAGTAGAAGGAGGAGGAGGGGGATTCCAATTATTTGGTTTACCACATTCATTAGTGGGGTTTGAGGTAAATACTGGAGGGTCCCATCCACCATTATTATCAACATTTTCTTCATTGGCCACTTGAGTGGGAGATATGACAAGAGTTAGTTGAGAAAATTGTTGGAGACTAGGCAGCTTGAAGATCCTCCACTAGAAGGAAGTAGAGAGGTAGAGCAAGGTTGTGACCAACCTTGCTAAGCATTATCCTTTCTCATAGGAGGAGCTGAAGGCCATGAACACGTCTCTTGATAGCCACAGATAGGTTGAGTTTGACTATATCAATGTCCATGAGGAGGAGATTGACCTTTAGAGGAGGAGGAAGTTAGGGGAACCCTAGCCACAACATAAGAGGCATTACCCCAATGATCTAGTAAGACTTGCAAGTGGGCCACCTCAAGTGTAACTTTGTTATCTTGTACTTGAATCTACAATAACAAATTAGAACAAATCATAACTTTTGTATAAATTAAAAATCGTTGGTGAAAAAAAATCCTAAAAAGAGAGAAAAAATTCTGTCTTTCCATATGCTAAAGAGAATCTCCACCTTGAAAGCATGCTAGATCTAAATGAGGGATGTGAGGCCAATACCCTAATAAGACTATTGTAGGAAAACAACTTAGGCGTGAATGACTTGAAGAAGTCACGAATCTAGGACCAAACATCCTTAGCTTTAGGAAAAAACCATAAAAGATGTTTGAGAGACTCTTGATGCCCACAAAAGGGCTTCAAGAATTAGGAATGCCTAAATGGTCCAATTTAGAACTAGTAAGGATGCCTTGAAATAACATACACCAAGCAAAGTGAGCCAATTTAGGCTCCAACATTGTTGACCATATGGTGTGAAAATTACATTGCCAGGCTAATATGAGTGGTTGTAAATGTCACTGCTGATCAAGGTGGGAAACATGGGAAAATGAGGGGAAAGTCAATGATATATTTTTTGAGGCTTATAATTTTGAGATTTAGTGTTTGGATACCATTTTCAATCTTTTCACTAAAGTTTGCATGATCTAATACCAATTTTGTGAGCCATTTTAATTGGAATGACTTCTATAATTATGTCAAAGGCTTCTCAATCCTAGTTGGAGAGCTAAAATTGAGCCTTAATTTAATTCTAGGAGAAGAGATTCCTAATAATTCTAGAGAATATATCCAAGGGTGTTTTGATCCTCTTTTTTAAATATATTAGAGCACAGATCCAAGGAGTCCTTGCAAGAGGACAATTTTGACACTAAAAAATAGGAAACCAACAAAGGTTTTGCTAGTTCATGGAAATATGAGTATGAAGACTAGAACTATTCTAGAGAATCCAAAGCTTCATAGCTTCCCAATCTTGTCAAATTATTTTTATCACGAAGGTTCCTTGAATTTGAACAATCTCCATTATAATAAGAAGGATACAACCTGACTAATCCCCTTGCAAGTTGGTCACCCAACTAGATGACCAAAGGAAATGTAATATCACACTAATATTTTCTAGGCTTCATTACCCTTGAGAGAATGAATAATCCAATTAGTGTAGAGGGCCAAACCTTAGATTTGAGTAGAGAGTAATTCCAACCCTCCCAATTTATGAGGGAGACAACAAAATTCCCAAGCTAATTGATGGAAACATTAGTGATTATCTAGAGAAGACCAAATAAAATTACGAAGAAGCTTCTATAATTTCAAATAAATATCTTTGAAGGGAACCCAAAAAGAGTAGTAAACACAAGTGGCTACAAGAATATAGGAGTAGATCTATAATTCTTCTGCAAAGATAGGGGTTTGGTGACCAAATAAGCAAACTTGTCTTCAATTTTGGAAAGGATATCTTGCATATAGAGGCCATAAACACTTAAAAGGAAAAGGATATTCCAAAAAACCTAAAAATCTTACCATGACCAATCCACTTCTATCTAAAATAATAAATGAAGAAGGCTTAGGGAGGAAGGAATGTCAATAGTATGGAGTCTTTTGTCATTGAAAGGAAAAGCCCGAGGCTTTGTAAAAAATGTCCAAACATTGAAGAGCTTGATTTATGTTATTTTCCTCTTCTAAGAGAGTGAGAAAAGATTCATCAACAAAATGACCATTCACCAAATAAGCAAAATAATTGGGTAAATAAATGCCTTTAACTAGTCCTTGAGAAACATAATAATCCAAGATATATCCAAACTCTTCTACAAAAATAATATACATAGTTGAAGCTAGAGGGCATCCTTGATGAATAGATCGAAAGAGCCCAAAAGGAATGATTTTTTTATCAATTGATAGTAAGGCAGTCATAGGCATCCACAAAAAGCATATGCACAAGTTGAATGAATTGAGGCCCAAATCCCAAGGTCTAAAGCATTTCCAAGATAAAGGGCCACTCAATATGATCATAAGCCTTTGCAAAGTTAGTTTTGATGAAAAAATCCCATTGTTGAGAGTATCAGGCCCATTCGATTCCTTTCCAAACTAAAATGATGTTATCCAGTATGTATCTAGATTTAATAAAACCAGTTTTCTTAGGTCACATAATTTGAGGAAGGAGATGACATAGCTTCAAAGCTAAGGATTTGGTGATAACTTTACATTAAGCAAGGGGACGGATTTCTAGTTGTAGATGTCTTATGGATCCCCATATTTACATATGAATTTATTCAATTACCTTTGTTTATGACAATTCTTAAGGAATTAGATTGATATGATTCAAGATAAACCTTATGTAGATCCTCACCAACATGACCCCAAAGTATTTTATAAAATTCATAGGGAAATCCATGCATCCAAGGGCTTTATCACTGGCCATGGTGAAAACCACTTTTGAAGATCAACAATAGAGATAAATTGATTACAAAAGGATCGATGGGAGGAGGAAAAATGACAAGGAATAACCTTAAAGTATTCCTATAAAGTGTGATCACATTTAGGATAATTATCCCAAGCCTTAAAAGCCTATTCATAATACTTGAGAAAGGCCTAAAGGATATCTAGAAGATCCTTGAGAATATATTTCCCATATTTGCTTCACTTAATTCCTTAAGAGTATGGTGAGCTTGAAAAAATTGTTTAGAATCTTTGTCACATATTTTTATCTAATGTAATCTAGCTTTGTTTTTGGCATCTATAAAAACTTGGTTGCAAACAATTTTATTTTGATGATGGAGCTCAACTATCTTGACCTTAAAAGTAGGGGAGAAAGGGTTGGCTTCAAGTGTTGTAATGGTCTAATAGATATTCAAGGTGGTGACCTCATATGCACATTGATGAAAAATGGCTTGTTGGTGGCCATGGATGCAAAGAAAGTGAGATTTATGCCTTAGGGCCCTATTCCACCAATCAATCTATCTATTAGGATGGTAACATTATAATTGCTATCCTAAGTTGATAATTGTGTATCTCAACATTGTTTGGAAAGTGTTCTAGAGGACATGAGGGGCAAAATATTTATTATTTATTTTCCTATAAAAAAATATAATTGCATTCAAAGAGGTGGACACATACGGTGATGGTTACAGAGCATCTCGAGAGTATATTCATTTTGGGCATCCAAATTTTGGGTGGGGGCCACTTGGAAGGGCATGCTCTTGCATGTTATCCTGGGTTGGGCACCCAAGTTTGCATGTTCTGATTTTTAGCCATCAAAGTCATCTGAGAGTTATGGAGCACTCGATATTGACAAATTTTGATTGGCTATGGGTTAGGCACCCATGTGAAGGCCATGTAAGAATTTAATATTTTTCACCATGTTTCTAGGCTATCCACTAAGGGGGGAGTGGGTTTTTCCAGGTGGCTTTTTGTTTTTGTTTTGGGATACCATTTGTGGTATTCTCTCCCACAAAATTCTATATATTGGAGTATTGAGATGGTGGTTTGTAGATTTTGTATGGAGGTTATCAAAGTAATGAAGTTTTGTTGGATTTTAGAGAGGATTGTTGTATTTATGTACTTCCTTGAATATTAATACAAACATTGGATCTCTTTGGGTGTGGAGTTTCTTTTCCAAAAGGGTTTCTCCATGTATATCTTATGCCACTTGTGATTCTCAACTTGTGGTATTGATGATTTTCTTTCATTGTTGCAATTTTTAATCACATATCATAATCTTGGTAATCTTGGATACATGATTTCATATTTGCAAACACAAACTTAAGTTCATATTACTGCAAGTTTTACCTTGAATTTCCAATATTTGGTATCAAAGCTAATGGTTCTATTCAGAGAGGGACACCTTTCTCTTCAGTGTTGAAGGTTTTTTGGTTGCAGTGGGAGCTTATACATTTTGAATTTTGTAGACTTATGAAGAATATTGAAAACCATGGCTTCTACTCTCATCTAGATATTGAGAAGTTCAATGACACTGGTTACGAGATGTGGACGTTGAAGATGGAGGATCTCCTTGAAGAGAGAGATCAATGGTTGGCAATTTCAAGTGAAAAGAAACTAGAATCAACATCTGATGAATATTGGAAGAAAATGGAGAAGAAGGCATGAGGAACCATTTGGTTGTGTCTTGTAGATTTCGTCCTCTTGAATGTTTTAGAAGAATCTACCACATTCAAGTTGTGGAGGAGGATAGGTGAAATTTACCAAACTAAAAGTCTAAAAAATAAGTTGTATCTCAAAATATGTGTTGTACTCTTTGAAAATGAAGGATGGTGATTTTATTGCAAAACATTAAATTATTTTAATATGATTATATGTTATCTTGCATCTATAGATGTTAATATAGAAGAAGAAGATACATATATTTTGTTGCTTTGATCTTTACCCGAATCTTGGGAAAATCTAATTGTTGCCATAAGTGGTGGTGGTACAAAATTGAATTGGATAGTGTCATTGCTATAATTCTTTTAGAAGAGATGAGGAGGAATTCCATGAATGCGGGCTCCTAAGATGCCTTGCATGTGCGAGGAAGGTCCAAAGAAAAAGGAGGGCCTAAAGGGGAAAAAAAGAGAGAGAAGTCTAAAGGACGTTCTAAAACATCTGGGAAGAGCAGAGTAAAGTGTTAGAATTGTGGTAAGAGAGGACATGTGAAGGAGTGCATAAACAAGAAAAAGAGTTTAGATACTTCCATGGAAAATTCCTAAGAAGATAGTGATTTTGATGCTTTGTTTATTTTTGCTAACAGTGTTAGTAATGTTGCTTGGCTTATTGATTCAAGTTGCTCCTACCATATGACTCCTCACAAGGAGTGGTTTACTTCATATTCAACTTATGACAGGGGAGAAGTTTTCCTTGGTGATAACAACATGAAGAAGATTTTTGGTAAGGGAAAGGTAAAGTTGTGTTTCAATGATGGAAGGGTTAAAACCCTAAATGATGTTTTACATATTCCAAGACTTGCGAGAAATTTACTTTCAGTATCCAAGTTGAATGATTCTGGAATGCATATGACATTTGACAAGTCTGGTTGCAGGTTGGTAAGAGGGATTTTGGTGATTTCTAAAGGATCTTAGATAGGGACTTTGTTTAGGTTGAATGCCTCCACTTTTTGTAACTCTACCAATGTAACTGGAATTGAAAATGCAAGTATGTTGTGGCACCATAGATTAGGTCACATAAGTGAAAAGGGTCTTAAGACCATTTTGAATAAAAGGTTGGTTGACACTATTTTTAATTATTTTGTTGGCAAAAAATATTTTATGAGCATTGTCTATTTGGTAAACATAATAGATCATCATTTCCCAATGGAACTAATAAAGCTATGAGATTATTAGAGATCATTCATTTGGATGTGTTTGGACTAGTGGATGTTGACGTTTTTGAAAAATATATTTATTATGTTAATTTCATTGATGATGTCTCAAGATACACCTAGATTTATTTTATGCATGCAAAATCTAAGGTTTTCACTAAGTTTAAGGAATTTAAAGTCTTAGTTGAGAAGCAAACAGATTATAAGATTGTTGAACACCCAAAATATTGAGAGGGGGGTGAATCAATATTCCCTAAAATTCATTAACTTAAAAATGCAGTTTAGAATATCTCATTCAATGTGTAGTAATGAAAGAAATATTCATCACATCAATAGACACAAGAACACTAGATTTTTATGTGGAAAACCCAAAAAGGGAAAAACACAATGAGGATCAGCTCACAATATATTATAACCGGTTACAAGATATTATAGAATGGCTCAATACTAGGTGGACTCATTGTTCATAAAATAGAAGAAATGATTCATTACTAGAATAGAAAAGAGGGTGGCTCACTTCCAAATATTGAACTAATTGCAATGCATCTACAACATGTTGAAGACAATTCCAATTAGGCTTAGAAAATTGACTTAACCCACTTCATACTTCACCACAACTATACTTTGCAATTCTCTACACTAGATCTCACACACACAAACACACTACACTCTCTATCTGACACTTTCACATAATGAATCAACCTTGTATATATACCACAACAACCTAAAAAATCAATTATGTTGGCCTAATTAGATGTACCATGCACCACATAACCTATCGGCCCAAAACACCAACACACACACCTTGCAAAAGGAACCAAAGCATATACACCACCAAAATAGGTCGACATGAACTATAATTACTCCTATGATATGTCACTTCATACATAACTCAACTCCACATGACCCCAAAATACTTAGGTCGACACCATATAGCAAAATTGGTGAATTAATAACAAAATGAACCAACTGTTCACTCATAACTCGACACACGAACCACCAAAACACTTGCCACTTGGAGCATACATACCACTAACATCCATAAACACTTCCTCAAATCCGCACAATAAAATATTTATCCATGGTGGAATGCAGAGCATTCTAACATACACTCTATTACTGCAATTGCCATTTCTAGAGTTGATACTCTATCAATGCTATCTATTGGTGTTTTTTCTAGCCGAACCTTGAAAATCCTCTAAAGGATATCCAACCCTTATTCTCAAGAATTTTAAGATAAGTGGACAACAAATGGGAGATGGATTTTCTACTTTTCTCCCCGGTACTTCAGGCTCTGCAGAACCTAGGAGAGTGGTCCTACGTGACACTAGATACAAATATTCAACTTATGGTGCAATACATTGTAAAGTAGATAAAATCCATACAATACAACAAGGATGTGTATGACTGCATCAAATAATGGTACACCCCTTGTTCTCATTTTATTATAGGCATGAAGCTGAGACACAAAATAAATCTAAACTAATTAAAGTAGGGAAATGGTTTTTAAATTTGAAGATTGTTTGTGAGGATGAGGAAAGAAAAATATGCAAGACCATTGCCTACCTTGGGCTATAGAGTCACATGTTAAGTATTGTATATGACAGAACCAAACATATTTTGATTGTCTTCTACTTGATTATCACCTTATGATAATAATACTTGAGAAAGCCTATTATGCAAAATACTTATTAATCCCTGGAAAATGATAACATACCCATTAATTCATGGAAAGCATTTAATCTATCCTTTGGGAAAACATCAAACCAATAAACTAATTCATAATAGAAAATGTGCTTGAAAAACTAATATAACCCTTGATTACACGGTTTAAAGCATATTATCACTCGCAAATGGAGAAAATAACATAATACATTATATTAATATATGCCACAGTTTCAAAATATAGAGCCACTACCAAGTAATTACTGACAAACAAAGACCTTCACCATTGGCATTCAACAATATCTTATACATAGCCTCTTCCATGGCTAAAAAACCACAAGCTAAAATCCTTCCCAAAACTCAGAATCCCCACAATTGGAGAAAATTACATATAAAGAAGAGAAGAAGACTCAGATTTAATCTCTACTTGGCATCTATCATATTGTGATCCCCTTGATTTGGCATTTAGAATATGCCACTTTACCCTAATTCTCATTTTCCCCCCATTTACAACTAAAAATTGCTTTGTCACAGTTGGTTTTTATTAGAACCAAACTTGATCTCACCATTTACCTATGGATTTTCCAGAATCCAATAATAAGAAAAGGTAATAATTGGCCAACAAACAAGTAAGGATTATTAGGCCCTTACTTCTACTCTTTGGGCTCTGTGAAACCCAGGAGGGTAATCTTGATAATGCTCAATTAATATTCTCTTGTCACTTTATCCTGAACGTTAGAACAAATATATATATTCCTTTCAGCTGCATAGATAGAATCCCTCAAGGATTTTGCTGACCCTTAAGGAAATTGCTACCTCCAGTAAGGAATATGTGAAAATGCATAATGATGTGTTGTGATTAAATATATTTAGATGATTTTCATTCTCATTTTGAGCTCTTGGTCAAGTGCAAGACTAACTCATTTATATTCAAGATAACCAGATAAATAGACCAGTAACTCATCTTTGGATTATGGAGTCACATTTGTAACAACCCGTAATACCTTAGCAATTTGACTTAATAATTGATGGGCTATTGACATATTGCATTACAATATTCAACTCATTGTATTGAAAATAAAACTACTTAAAAATCCTAGAATCCTCCCTTACATACGCATGATCATATTTAACCATTTAATCAATTCTTTGAATCAAAGCAAAAAACAAAATCACTCACTCAATTTAAACAATTGAAGACAAAAAAAAGGATCCTTAATCATTTCATTTATAATCTATAAGAGAAAATACATAGGAGAGAATGTTCTTTCAAAATAGAATTTTCATTCATTTACTGTTACTACTATAAAACTATTTAAGTTCATTACAAACCAACGCATACCCTAGACTCCATACTAATCTATTCATCTATGCATGAATTTACAAACTGCTTTTTCATGAGCTCAATTTTCTAACCTTGACCACTTGAGACCCAAAAATCAAACCTTTGTAACTGACCTGAATTCCCATTTATAAAGATATGGGAGAAAACAAGCCACAAGATAAATTACAATTTTAGTTACATTTCATTTGACATACATTTCAATTTTAATTTCATGACTCCCCATATGGTTACATTTGCATCATTGAAAAAAGTGTGGGGAAAGTAAAAGACAAAACTCCATTTAGTCCATTGAAGAAGACCAACTAGCCTTTTGAAAGGCATCGTTCATCATTGCAGCAACACCAAAATAACTCATCCATGTCGACCAAGGAATATTCTCCATGTAAGCACCTTAGATAAAAACCTATATGTTCGCTAAAGAGATGAACCTGTCATTGTGGCAACAATCAGAGTAGACACGCCCGCTCCATGTTCTTGCTGAAACTATCCCTCCATCATCAAAAAACTCCTGACCTATCAGAGTGATAAGGTACTGGGCATAGTCTAAGTAAATATCTGCTTCATCGCTCAAAGGACCAGCTGAGTCCTCCATGGGAGAGTTGTGCCTTCCCATATAAGAATCATAAGCCTTGTGGTACTTTTTCTTCATCTTCCCACAAGACTAAGCCGATTTTCCATTGGACTCACACTGGTCACAACCAACAACCCTACTCCTCAGGTTGTAATTACTCTTGAAACCACCTTTCTTGGACTTCCCATGGGCTTTCTTCTTCTCTTTTTCCGCCGCAAGAGCTCTTGGTGTGCCATGTTTAGTTTTAGGAGCATCATACTGGGATTCAAGCACACTAAGTCTCCTAGACCTTCTGGCTGGTTGGACAGACTCACTTGGCTTACTCATACTTATAGGAAACAAAAACAAGGACAAACCAACCTCACTTGCAACAAAATTCACTAGTTTATGCTCCCAGATTGAAATTGCAGAAAATAAACCTCAGATCCACACAATGCTAACCAATCCAAGTAAAAATTGTAGGAAATTAAACCCACACTACCCCAGGAATTTAGAAATCATTAGAAAACTCATGCATTAATGAAACAAAGTAGGTGTGAATACCCACTTACCTGGGATAACTTCCTCAATACTTATGCAATTCCCTACCCCAGACTTACACACTTCTTCTCTGGCTCTAAGCCAATCTCTCAGCTCTTCGATAATTGCAAATGGTGAAATAAAATAGTAGATAACTCTCATTAAGTAGAGCTACTAGAGTGTGTAGCCATTAATGATTGAGGAAAGCTTGCACGAGAGAGTTGACAACTAGTCACTCAATTTTGAATCCTGACCATCGATCATTTTTTATTTAAAACATAATTAAGGGCACTCCTTAAGAATCGCAACTTGCCTTTTCATCTGTACATGGAAACAACGATGACACCTTGATAATCCACCACGTAGTTATCCATATATTTACCATATCTTTTACTTCCCGTCGCTTGTCATAGTAAAGCCCTTGTACCATCTCCAAACTTTGGCAATAAGAAACAATACCCCACTGAAGGGAATATTCCTTGGTATATCTCTTATCGCTTGTCGCAAAAAGGTGACAAGACTACATACATACTTTGGCGAGGAGAAATTTTAAGCGATGCCCTAATATATCCATGGACCATCGCTCATCATTGTAAATATCTTGGAATTGAACTTGCTTTTGACAATAGGAAAAAACCAGCGATAGCATCGAACTCAAACACGTGGCCAAATCATATTGCTCCCCTCAATTCATTCTCATTCCTCATCATAGAAATTGAGAAAAACCTTGAAATACATTGGCAATGACGCAATACAAAGAGAAGACGTTATCCATCACACATTGTTGTAATGTAATCAAAGGGCCAAAAGACTTCAGTGGTAGGTGATACAAGAGGAACCCAAGAGCATATTGCTCATTGCGAAAAATAACCTGGTGACAAGAATGACTTCAACGATGAGTGATGAAACAAGTGACTAGAAATAATCACGTGCACGAAGTTGTTTTAACAAAGGGGACTACCTAGGACCATGCATGATAAGGTCTCAAAAGACTTATTAAAATTTTAACAAAGGATGTAAAGGCCAAACAAGGCCAATAAACCAACCTTATAAAATAAAGAAAAATTATGAGGACCAAGGCACGAGGAAATATTTTAGCGAAGGGTAGCATGAATTCATAACCATATGGGGCCTATTACTCAATGACTCAGGTTGCTTTTAACATAACTAGGAACATGCAAAGCAAGCCAACAAAAAATTGTAACACTGCAATAGGCATAAGATTAAGGGTTTTTAAGAAGGTTTTCTACACAAAACCCTAAAGAAATGATAACAGATGAAACCCTAAGCTCAGAGACATGGGATTAACCAAATTCCATAGAATTTTGAGATGGAACACAAATTTTTTTTTAGGGGTTCCATCAATGGCTCTTGTTGGGGATGTCTATTCCTATAGAATAAAGAAAGATCCAATAATCTTAGGTGAAGCAGACTAGGCATAAAGAACCAAAACCAGGGCTTGCTTGGACAAGGCAAGAAGACTAGACCAAGGCAAGCAACACATGTACAATATTTACATGACTGTACAAACGATCCAACTTCAAGTTTTCTCAGAAGCCTCTTCTGATGTGTAGGCTCTCAACTTGCAAATGAAACTTTACCAATATTCAATTTCACTTGGTGGCCCTAGGCCCCCAAAATTGAAACCATTGTTTGCCTCTATCAAAAACTTCATTTTCTACTATCTGCACTAAGCCAAGGTTGAAAACATTCTCATGAATTACCCACCAGCTAATCATGTTGCAGCCACTACAATTAGCCACAATGGACATGTATTTGAACTTAATATTATCATCAACCTTGTCCAATTGAAAACTGGAATCATGCATTAACTGGAATCCATAATCAGTGTAGCATTTTACCCTACTCAATTCACAATCATATTCCACCAAATACTCATCCAACTAGATTGGAAATCGAAAACATTCATATTCCACTTCTGATAGCCCAGGACCAATAGAAAGCTCATACAAAACCTTGAAGTTATCCTCTAGTTTCTTTTCCATGCTAGGGAAGCATTCATCTTGTGTGATGAATGAGAAATGTTCCTACAAAGGCATATTCTCAAACTGGTGTTCACATTCACTTGAGCAATGTAAACTTGTCATACTGCCATATGCTCCACTACTTTGGAAAAGTGGTTCATCAAAACCTATGGCATCCTTGTTCTTCTTCATATTAGGATCATTACCACAAAAAAAATTGTCCACAATATCCCATGCATCAAAGAATACCTCCATTTCAGGTTCATTAACATGGTCTAGTTCATTCTTTAGACTACAATCCAAATTAATGCAAAATGTTTCAAAGGATGGCTCAAAAAACTCATAACTAATAGGGTCAGCAGAAAGGAACTCATGTGTACTACCAATTGATAGGTGTTCTGAAAGTTCATTGCAATCTTAACAAGCTTCTTCATCCTTTTCTTCCTCTACACATTTCTTGTTGAAAACAATCAAGTCCATTTCTGCTACAAAACTATAAAATTTTGTCTCTGCTTCACGTAGACAATCAGGAACAACTAGGACATGACCCTACTGGTTAACACCACAAATTTCATCATTTCAACAATGTACTTAAGCTCAGGATACTGAACACATATGTTCTTATCTTAAAACTCTTTATCCTTCACAAAGTTAACATGTTCTAGTTTTGACATGACTAGATTGCACTCCCGATATTCATTACATGGAAATTGTTAACTCACTTGCAAGGGAAAAACCTCATGAGAATAAATACAATTATCACATCCCTTATGCAAATAAAATGTCTCTAAATCATCCTCATAAAAATATTCATAACCTTCAAAAAGAAATCGGAGACCTCATTTTCTTTATGATCATCATCACCACAAGGCAATTCATCACCACATGTACTAAGCTCAGAGTGTTCATAATGAAAGCTCAAGCTATCATTCTCAGCACCTTGACCATTGATTTGTGATGAGGCATTAATAATAATTGTAAATGCATCCTCTTCCTTGGCACTATTGTACTGATTTGCACCTAGACTGCTTGTGAATTGGTTATAATCACTGTACTCACCCATACTACAAGACACATGTCTATTCTTTGATACAACCTTCTCACCTACTTGCATTGCCTTATGATTTTCCTTAATAAGAAAACCCCCACTAACACTTTTGGGATTTCAAACTTTGTGCATAATCACATTTGGCCTCCTCACCAATTCCGATCCAATTAATTATTTGATCAAAACCCTAGGGCTTCAATTCCTTGGGTAAAGTACTCAGTCTTGGCTCAAAAATTTCATAGAAAAATTCAATGCACACTACATCTTCTGGTTTGATACTTTTAGGAATTTTCAACAAGGCATCCAAAAACCTTTCCAACAAGTGATATGGTGATTCTTATATCTTTTCATACTAGACAATCCTTGAAAAAAAAGACATTTGACTATCATTGCTTACACTTTGTTGATGCTCAATTTGGAATTAACCATTAGTTGTACTAGATGATTATGGACACACCATAATAGTAGAAGCATCTCTATCATGACAATTACTTCTATTATCTGATCCACTTATATAAGATGTGCTAAAATGGTCAACACTTGCAGCCATATACCCCTTCATCATTGAGTATCTCAGGTTATTTTCAATGTCCATAGCAATTTGATATGTGTGATGCAATGCTGGGGGATCCTTATCTCTCAAAAAATAACTCATTTCCTCATCAAATCCCCTCAAATACACAACCAAACACTCTACATCACTTGGTCTTATAGTTTCAAGAATATCCCTAATTGCTTTTACAAATCTAAGATTATAAACAAGGATTAGCTCATCTTCTTCATTCTGGATGTTCATAAGTTTTTTCCTCACTAAACTTGGATTAATTCTTTCACCAAAATGTTCTATAAATGCCGCCATGAAATAATTCCATGAGGATATAGAACACATTGGAAAATATGAGAACCAATCTCTAGCATCTTCCTTTAGAGATTGAACAAAGAATTTCATGACAACATCTTCATGATTTATCTCATAACCTCCCATCAAATCCATAAATGTATGCAAATGTCTATAAGGTGATTCAAAACCCTGCCCTATGAATTTTGGCAAATTTTCTCAGAACCCTGCCCTATGAATTTTGGCAAATTTTCCCTAACATCATTTGGGATAAGGTTTGGGAAACCCAGAACACCACTAAAGTTCAATGGCCTATATCTCCCAATAGAGAAATTTCTTTGATGGCATGACATAGGCTGTACACCCTACATGCTTTTACTTGACATTCCATAGGGAAATATAGGGGAA
The DNA here is from genome assembly GCA_007115665.2 of Sequoiadendron giganteum. Classification (NCBI taxonomy): domain Eukaryota; kingdom Viridiplantae; phylum Streptophyta; class Pinopsida; order Cupressales; family Cupressaceae; genus Sequoiadendron; species Sequoiadendron giganteum. The sequence continues at coordinate 91,499,298 of CM021102.1, forward strand.
TGATACATTTTCTTGTACCCCTTTACAAACCTCAAATATCAACTTCACAATTGATCATTCACTACCTTTCTCCTTGATTTAATTGTGATTTTAAAATGCATGACTCAAATACATCTATGCCTTGGATCTTCTAATGGGAAAATTTCAAAGACAAGCATACTTATTCATCATAATACTGAGACTTCAAATTATACCTTAGAAGTATGTAAAATTACCACTACCATTCCCTTTATTAGTGCTCAATTCACTTAATAGGGAACCAATTTTTTTCCAAATAACTCATCATGGTTTTCACAAAATTTATCCTTCTTGAAAACTAAAATAGGGGAAATACTTGGATATGCTGCAGTTGCCTTGAATTATGCTTTGACCGGAAAACCTTGGAGATCTAAAGCCATCATCAAGTTCTTTTGCATAGAGTCACCACCTCCTTTATAGAGGAATAAACTTCAACGATATGAAGTTTCTTTCAAACATTGATTCCACTTTGAGTCTCCTGGATCAGAAAAGTCACACATGAATCCTTTATGCTTTTTGCAACACAATATGAACCAGATGTTTAGATTCAATAAATTCTTTGACTCTTTCATGATAATACTATTGCAAGTATGAATGAGTATGGTGGTGTTGTCATTAATGTTGTCATTGATGTCAACATAGTTTGGGTTGTTGCAAAGAAAGGAATCAAGTGATTGTAGGTAGTACATGTATGGTTGAGATACTATAGAGATGTTGAGAGTACATGGAGCTATCTTTATGGTGTTGCAGGTGTGCTGATATGATGAGTTATCAAGTGATTTTGAGAAAATTAATAAACAGTGAAGAAAAAGTTGTGTGTGTGTCTGAATGTGCTCCGATAATGTGCTCTGCATTTCTTTTGTGTTGATCCTATTATTGTGCGGATCTGTAGTGTTGTTTATGGGCATCCTTGGGTGATATATCTTGAGTTATAGCTTTTGGGTTGAAGAAGAGTGAAAGTTGTCCTCACCGGTTTGTGAATTGGTCTGGCAAAGTTGTTTGTCTGTGGACTGGGAGAAATGTCTCTACTCTACAATTTTTTTTCAGATCTTGTAGATGTATCTGAAGGTGTCTAAGATATATTCTAGTGTATGGTGAGGCATGTTATGTGGTCCACATTTTATCATCTTGTTGTGAATGTGTGTACTTCAATATTCATTGGTGTTTTCATTAGGTTTGGTCGACCTAGTGTCTACACGTTATGCGTAAGATAAGTATCAATTAATGAAAGCGTGTGATTGATCCAAGATGTTGTTTTGGGTCTTGGTTAAGTATTAATTTGGTCCACTCTCATTCTTATCCACCGCAGGAATGTTGAGTCACTGAGCTAATTTGAATTTGTAAAATGAAGAATGTGTAGCCAACCTTGGAGAAATTTTCTAAGGTTGAAGATGGTATAAATACAAGTCAAGATGTTGTGAATTAAGTGTGAGAAGTGTGAGAAGTGAAGTAGGTGCGAAAGAGTGTGTGAAAGTGAATTAGGAAAGAAATACTTTAATGTGTTTGACTCTAGAAAGTAGTGAGCTGATGGTGTCTGCAGTTGTTTCATTAAGGCTACATATGTGTGGAAGTTGTTGTGGTGGATCTTCTATTGCATTGAGATAATGTTCTATGTGTAACATTTCTATTTCTATGTTTATGTATCTGTAGGAAGTGAGCCTCCTTGTGTACAGTGAGTCCTATCTTGGGTAGTGAGCCCTTTGGCAGTGAGCCTTTGTATCTGATTTTGCATTAATATTATATTGTGAGTTAATCCTCACCATGGTTTTTACCTCATTGGGTTTTCCACGTAAATATGGTGTCTTTGGTATTTGCTTTTTGTTATTTGAATTTTATGTTTATACTTAACAATAGATTAAAGTGAATGTGGAATTGATTAAGTTCAGAAGTGAATGTGATTAGATACAACTTATTCACCCCCTCTCAATTGTCTTGTGCATTTCAACAATTGGTATTAGAGCTCTTGTTCATCCGAGGAGATTAATCGCTTGAGGTAAATCCGATGGTGCATGAATTGTCAATCTCGGTGTTTGATGGATCTAACTACAATTTCTGGAAAGTGCAGATGAGAGGTTACCTGATATATCTTGGTTTCAAGACTTGGAAAGCTATTGAGACAAAATATGTTGAACCGACAAGTGGTCCTTCTTTTCCAGATGAAATTTCTGCATATGAGGAAAATGAAAAAGCAAGGTATGCAATCTATAGTGCTTCATCTAAGAATGAGTGGAAAAAAATTATTTCATTAGGAATTGCTTATGAAGTATGGGAAAAGTTGAAAGATATCTATGAAGGAAATGATAGAGTCAAATTATCAAAGAAGCAAACAACAAAGCACAAATATGAGAACTTGAAAATGGAAGAAGGTGAAGACATTGCAAGCTAATTTCAGAGGGTTGATATTGCAGAAAATGAAGTTAAAAACCAAGGTGGTACTCTGAAAAATGAAGATGTGATAGAGAAGATTTTTATGACCCTATCGAAGAGTTACAGTGACAAGGTTTCAACTATTGAGGAAGTGTATGATCCAAATAAATTCACTAAAGAACAACTATTTGGCACCTTGACTACATTTGAGATGAGGAAGTTTGGAAAATAAAAGGAGAAAATAGAAACAACCTTCAAAGCCACTAAGACAAAAGATGATCAAGATAGTGAAGGTTTAGAGGAGTTGGAAGAAAACTTGACAAGGAAATTGAAGAAAGGTACCGGTAAGTACAAAGGCATGCTAGCCTTTAAATGTTTTAGTTGTGGAAATATAGGTCACTATGCTTCAAGATGTCCAAATAGATCCATACACAAAAAGAACAAAGATAATAAAGACAAAAAGGACATAAAGTTCAAGAAATTGTATTATGTTAGAGAAGATGCTGGAATTTATGATGTTGAGTCTGATTTAGAGGATGATAAAGATTAATGCTTGTTTCTAGCCTTGGAGAATAAATCTATGTCTACTAACCATGGAAGATGTGCAAGGGAATGTGGTTTGGAAAACAAGAAGGATGAGATGGAAGGCACTCTGGTTACTAATTTTCATGCTAGACAAGATGAAGATTATTGGGTAATTGATAGTGGTTGTTCAAATCATATGACCAGAGACAAAAGTAAGTTTACTAAACTTGAAAATTATGATGGAGGATTAGTCATGTTTGGAGATGATTCTTGTACAAAGATTGTTGGAAAAGGAATAATTAGTTTTGATGGAAAATATAGTATTGATGATGTCTACTATGTTAAGGGATTAAGGCATAATCTCTTGAGTGTTGGACAAATGTGTAGCAAAGGATTTAAGCTTGTGTTCCAAGCTAATACATGTGAGATCAAAAAAGGGTCCGAAACTGTGGTAGTTGTAGGAAGAAGAACATATGGAAAGATTTATTAGCTTAAAAGTGCTGATGGTCAGTGTTTTGTGTCTCAAGTTAATGAAATTTGGCTATGCAACTAGAGGATGGGACATGTAAAATTTGACAATATGATAAGGATTAGTTCAAGAGAAGTTGTTAGGGGTCTGCCTAAAATCACAAAGCCTACCAATATTGTTTGCAGAAGTTGTCAATTGGGAAAACAAACAAGATGCAGTTTTAAAGGAAAAGAACAATCAACTACCAAATTGTTGGAATTGATTCATATAGATCTCTGTGGCTCCACAAGAACAAGAAGTATTAATGGTGACAAGTATTTTATGCTTTTGATTGATGATTATTCTAGAATGACATGGGTTAATTTTCTTAGGGAGAAAGCTCAAAATCTAGATAGATTCAAAGTATTCAAGGAAAGGGTAGAGAATGAAGTGAACTTGAGAACAAATGTTTAAGGTCTAATAGAGGTGGATAATTCACTTCCTATGATTTTAATACATTTTGTGAAGAGTGCGGTATAAAGAGACATTTTTCTGTTCCTAGAACTCCTCAGCAAAATGTAGTTGTATAGATGAATAACTAGACTATTCAAGAGGTTGTAAGGACTATGATGAAAGAGGAAAATGTACCTAATGTATATTGGAGAGAAGAAATACACAGTGATGTTTATATTCTTAACAAAGTTTAGATCAAAGGTAATAACACAAAGACTCCTTATGAACTGTGGACTGGTAAGATTCCTACTGTTAAGTACTTTAAGGTATTTAAAAGAAGATGTTATATTAAAAGAGATGATGAGAACCTTGGAAAGTTTGATGCAATATGTGATGAAGGTATTTTCCTTGGATATTCAACTAATAGAAAGGCATATAGATGTTAATAGTTGAAAGTGCAAATGTAAAAGTTGATGAAGATATGCACAAACCAATTGAAATAAGTGAAGTTGAACCAAATGAACCTATCTGTGTTCAAGTACAAGAAGAGGATAAGGAAGAAGAAGAACAAATTGAAGAAGAAGAAGAGAATCCAAAACTTGCTTCTAAGACTCCTAAGTATGTACAAAAAAATCATCCGGAAGAACAAATAATTGGAGACAAAGGAAAAGGTGTAACAACAAGAAGCAAAGTGATAGAAACTGAGGTAAATTTGTGTTTACTTTATAAAATAGAACCTAAAACAGTATGTGAAGCATGCAAAGATGAGAATTGGGTTAGAGAAATCAAAGAAGAGTTGCAATAGGTAGAGAAGAATCAGACATGGGAACTGGTTCCTAGACTGGTAAACAAGAATGTGATTGGTACAAAATGGGTATTTAGGAATAAGTTGAATGAAGATGATGAAGTAGTAAGAAAAAAAGCAAGGCTTGTGTGCAAAGGTTATTCATAGGTTGAAGGAATATACTTTGAAGAGAAATTTTCTCCGGTGGAAAGAATGGAGGCCATTTAGATGTTCTTGGCATTTTCTTCTCACAAAGATTTCAACATATAACAAAAGGATGTTAAGTCTGCATTCTTGAATGGAGAATTGGAAGAAGAAGTGTACATGAAACAACTGGAAGGATTTTAGTTATTAGATAAATCGGACATGGTCTGTTAGTTGAAAAAGACACTATATGGACTTAAACAGGCTCCTAGAGCATAGTATGCAAGGTTGGATAGATATTTGACACAACAAAGGTTCAACAAAGGCTACGTAGATAGTAATCTCTATTTCAAAGTTGAAGGAAACAAAATGATGATAGTGGTTGTGTATGTTGATGATATCATCTTTGGAGGAAATGAAGGCATGTACAAGAAATTTGCAGAGGAGATGCAAAAAGAGTTTGAGATGTCTATGATTGGCGAGTTGGATTTCTTCCTCGGAATCTAAGTGAATCAAACTAATAAGGGAAATATTCATTTCACAATCAAAGTATGCTAAAGAATTTATGAAGAATTTTGGAATGGATGATCCCAAACTGGTTTGTACCCCTATGGTGACTTCGATGCAAATTAAGTAAGGATGATGATTCTCCTAAAATCAATCAAAGCATGTACAAATCTATGATTGCTGGACTCTTATATCTTACTGCTACTAGATCGAATATCATGGATGCAGTATGTTTGGTTGCCAAATTTCAAGCAAAACCTAAAGAAACACATGTTACCACTATGAAGAGGATATTCAAATATTGAAAGGGCACTCCAGATTATGGCTTGTGGCATCCTAAGGATATTGATTTTACTTTGAATGCTTACACTAATGCAGATTGGGTTGGTTGTGTGGATGACCGAAAGAGTACAAGTGGTGGTGCATTCTTTCTTGGAGAAAGATTGGTCTCATGGCTAAGCAAGAAATAAGATTCAATTTCTTTATTCACTGCAGAGGCCAAGTATATTGTAGCAACATCTTGCTGCACACAGGTACTTTGGATGAAGCAAACATTGAAGGATATGGGTGTGATGTGTGATGAGCCTATCCCTATCTTTTATGATAATACAAGTGCAATAAATATTTCAAAGAATTCGGTAATGCATTCAAGGACAAAGCATATATCTATCAAATATCATTTCTTAAGGGAGAAGGTGTTGGAGAAGGAAGTTAGGCTTGAATATGTGTCTACAAAGGATCAGATTGCAGATATATTTACTAAGGCTCTTCCTAAGGATACTTTTGAGCATCTCAAGGAGAAGTTGGGGGTTACTGCCCCTCCTTCTTTGAACTAGGTGCACATGGAGGTGCATCAGTCTAGTGGATCTACAAATTCATCATTTGTTTGGACTGATGATTGGGGTCTACTCCTTAGGGGGAGTAGAGAGTATCATTGTTGTAGTATGAGATATGGGTGCACTCCTAAGGGGCAGTGATCATAATTTTATGGTTGAAGAATCATGCAAAACTTTTCTTTTCCATTGAAAGGGGGAGAGAGAGTCATGTGAAAAAGTCTATCTATATTTGAAAAAGTTGAAAATGATAGAGACAATTTTGTAAGGAGAAAAGAGTGCAAGAAAGCTGTGTAGGTTGTCTAATTTGAAAAAAGAAGAAGAAGCAGGATAGTGTATATGCTGTATTTGATGGTTTTTCACATCATGTGTTGCCATCAATGAAAAAGGGGGAGATTGTTTCAAGTATGAATGAGTATGGTGGTGTTGTTATTAATGTTGTCATTGATGTCAACACAGTTCAGGTTGTTGTAGAGAAAGGAATCAACTGATTGCAGGTGGTACATGTATGGTTGAGATATTGTAGAGATGTTGAGAGTACATGGAGCTATCTTTATGGTGTTGTAGGTGTGCTAATATGATGAGTTATCAAGTTCTTTTGAGAAAATTAATAAACAGTGAAGAAAAAGTTGTGTGTGTGTCTGAATGTGCTCTGCATTTCTTCTATGCTGATCCTATGGTTGTGTGGATATGTAGTGTTGTTTATAGGCATCCTTGGGTGATTTATCCTAACTTACAGCTTCTAGGTTGATGAAGAGTGAAAGTTGTGTTCACCGGTTTGTGAACTGGTTTGGCAGAGTTGTTTGTATGTGGACTAGGAGAAATGTCTCTTCTCTACAATTTTGTTTCAAATCTTGTAGATGTATCTGAATGTATCTAAGATATATTCTAGTGTATGGTAAAGCATGTTATGTGGTCCACATGTTTTCATCTTGTTGCAAACACGCGTACTTCAATATTCATTGGTGTTTTCATTAGGTTTGGTTGACCTAGTGTCTACATGTTATGCGAAAGATAAGTATCAATTAATGAAAGCATGTGATTGATCGAAGATGTTGTTGGGTCCTAGTTAAGTATTAATTTCATCCACTCTCATTCTTATCCACCACGAGAATGTTGAGTCGCCGACCTAGTTTGAATTTGTAAAATGAAGAATGTGTAGCCAACCTTAGAGAAAGTTTCTAAGGTTGAAGATGGTATAAATACAAGTCAAGATATTGTGAATTAAGTGTGAGAAGTGTGAGAAGTGTGAGAAGTGAAGCAGGTGCGAAAGAGTGTGTGAAATTGAATTAGGACAATAGTACTTTAATGTGTTTGATTCCAAAAAGAAGTGAGCTGATGGTGTCTACAAATTTTCATTAAGGCTACGAATGTGTGGAAGTTGTTGTGGTGGATCTTCTATTGTATTGAGATAATGTTCTCTATGTAACATTTCTATTTTTGGGTATGTGCAGGATCATCATGGAAAAAATAGGCCCTTAAGTGGCGATAAAAATTCAGAAAATCAAAGTTAGGTAACTTGACATAAAAATTTGAATAAATTATCTATATTATTTCAAAAATATGTAAGAATAAAATCTATAGAAAATTAAATGTAGTTTCTAAACTACTATAGGTTTATTTAAAAAAATAAAATCTATTTGGTAAAAATTTGAAATTTCAATGCAGTAGTACTTAAATTTCAGGGAAAAAATAAGTAGGTGTCTGTCTGACCACCCTAACCACAATAAAATGATAATATTTTTTTATAATATTTTAAATATAAGTAGAGGAAACATGTCCTGATGTGATGCATATTTTTTTGTAATTTTTTTTAGAGTAAATAATTAATTATGAATTTTTTATTACAACTTTTAAAAAATTATAAAAACTCGTATGTCTGACCACCTTAACTTGGTTAAAAATTCATGAAATTCATTTTTTTTTAAATCCTATAGTATGTGAAGTATAGAATGTGATGCATGTTTCAGATTAAAATAATGTGATACCATTTGAAAGTTATAGATGTTTTTCAATCAGCCTATCAATCAGGACTTTAGTCGTAATTCAAATAGAAAATGAATAATAATAATTTATTAAATTAAAAGTAAAGCATAATTTATATTGGTGGAAAGCTGAGAATCAACACCCCCCCCTCTCAGCTGTGTTGTGCATTTCAACAAATACTGGAGTCCTTTGAAATTTTCTCTCTAGCTTCCCATCATGCTACTTCATTGTGTGAGATCAGGTCTACCTTATCCTTTCTCAACAAGTTTCTCATTCTATTTTTAGGACCCTTTAAAATAATACAAATTGGTGCATAGAACTCGGAGTTGCCACCCACATTTAGTGAGAAATTATAAAATACTTGTGGAATCATGGTAGATCTTGACATGCTTTACCATTTTCAAGGGAAAAACAACATATTCTTGCAATATTTTTGAGGATTGACTTACTAATATCAAAGCTAGGCTTGAAAGATGAATTCACTAGAAAAACATGTGACTATTAATGACTCTTAAGGCTAGGTGATCTTCCATCAAAATTTTCTCAAGTCACTCCTCAACGGAGTCACCATTTTTGTTGGTTATTTTTTTAGAATAAAGCTTGATCTCACCATTTACCTATGGATTTTCTAGAATCCAATAATAAACAAAGGTAAGGATTGACCAACAAAATAGTAAGGATTATAAGGCCCTTACTTCTACTCTTCGGGCTTTGTGAAACCTAGGAGGGTAATCCTAATAATGCTCAATTAATATTCTCTTGTCACTTTATCCTGAACATTAGAAAAAACAAATATATTCCTTTCAGCTACAAATAGATAGAATTCCTCAAGGATTTGGTTGACCCTTAAGGAAATCGCTACCTAAAGCAAGGAATATGTGAAAATGCATAATGATGTGTTGTGATTAAATATATTTAGATGATTTTCATTGTCATTCTGAGCTCTTGGTCAAGTGCAAGACTGACTCATTTATATTCAAGATAACTAGATGAAAAGACCAGTGCCTTGTCTTTGGGTAATGGAGTCACATTTGTAACAACCTGTAATACCTTAGCAATTTGGCTTAGTAATTGATGGGCTAATGAAATATTGCATTACAATATTCAACTCACTGTATCGAAAACAAAACTAAAAAATCTTAGAATCCTCCATTAGAGACCCATGATCATATTTAAGCATTTAAATCAATTCTTTGAATCAAAGCAAAAAACAAAATCACTTACTTAATTTAAACAATTGAAGACAAACAAAAGGATCCTTAATCATTTCATTTGTTATCTATAAGAGAAAATACATAGGAGCGAATGTGCTTTTGAACAAGCATTTTCATTCATCTACTATTGATACTATAAAACTATTTAAGTTCATTACAAACCAACTTATACCATAGACTCCATACTAATCTATTCATATGTGCATTAATTTAAAAAATTCTCTTTCATGAGCTCAGTTTTCCAACCTAGACCACTTGAGACACAAAACTCAAACCTCTGTAACTAGCCCTGCATTCCCATTTATAAAGATATGGGAGCAAACAAGCCATAGGTTGAATTACAATTTTAGTTACATTTCATTCGACATACATTTCAATTTCAATTTCATGACTCCCCAGACGGTTACATTTACATCATTGAAAAAAGTGGGGGGAAAGAAAAAGACAAAACTCCATATAGTTCGTTAAAGAAGAATAGCTAGCCTTCCAAAAGGCACTGTTCGTCATTGTAGTAGCACCAAAATCACTTGTCCACATTGACCAAAGAAGATTCTCCATGTGAGAACCCAAGACAAAAACCTATATGTTCGCTGAAGAGGATGAACCCACCGTTGTGGCAACGGTGTCATCGAAAACAAAAACAAAACTGAGGTGCTACTCTAATTCATAAGAATCAGAGTAGACATGTCCGCTTCGTGTTCTTGTTGAAACTAGAGAAGCTAGTACCACTCCATCATCAGAAAAATCTTGACCTATTAGAGTGACAAGGTACTAGGAATAGTCTGAGTCAGTATCCACTTCATCACTCAAAGGACCAACTGAGTCCTCCATGGGAGAGTTGTCCCTTCCCATATAAGAATCATAAGCCTTGTGGTACTTTTTCTCCATCTTCCCATAAGACTTAGCCAATTTTCCACCGGACTCACACTGGTCATGACCAAAAAATCTACTCCTCAGGTTGTAATTACTCTTGACACCACCTTTCTTGGACTTCCCACGGGCTTTCTTCTTCTCCTTTGTGTGTTGCAGGATCTCCTGGTGTGCCATGTTTAGTTTCAGGAGCATCGTACTAGGATTCAAGCACACTAAGTCTCCTAGACCTTCTGACTGGTTGGAAAGACTTACTTGGCTTACTCATTAATATAGGAAACAAAAGCAAGGACAAACCAACCCTCACTTGGAGCAAAATTCATCGGTTTATGCTCCTAGATTGAAATTGCAGAAAAGAAACCTTAAACCCACACAATGATAACCAACCCAAGTAAAAATTGTAGGCAATTAAACCCACACTACCCCAAGAATTTAGAAATCATCAATAAACTCATGCATTAATGAAACAAAACAGGTATGAATACCCACTTACCTGGGAAAACTACCTCAATACTTCTGCAATTCCCTGCCCCAGACTCACATGCTTCTTCTCTGGCTCTAAGCCAATCTCTCCGCTCTTCGATAATTACAAATGGTGAAATAAAACAATAGATAAATCTCATTAAGTAGAGCTACTAGAGAATGTAGCCATTAATGATTGAGGAAAGCTTGCACAAGTGAGCTAACAACCAGTCACTCAATTTCAAATCCTGGTTGTCGATCATTTTTGATTTAAAACATAATCAAGGGTACTCCTCAAGAATCACCACTTGCTTGTTCATCTGTACTTGGAAACAACAATGAAACTTTGAAAATCCACCACATAGTTATCCATATATTTACCATATCTTTTACTTCTTGTTGCTTGGCGATAAGCAACAATACCCCACTGAAGGGAATATTCCTTGGTATATCTCTTATTGCTTGTCACAGAAAGGTGACAAGATTACATAGATACTTCGGCAAGGAGAACTTTTTGGCGATGTCCTATATGTCCATGATCCATCACACATTACTATAAATGTATTAGAATTGAACTTTCTTTCGGTGATAGCAAAAAACCACCGATAGCACCAAACTCAGACATGTGGCCAAATGATACTGCTCCCTTCAATTCATTCCCATCGCTCATTGCAGAAATTGAAAAAAACCTTGAAATACTTCGACGATGACGCGATACAAGGAGAAGATGATATCCATCACGCATCGCTGTAATGGGACCAAAGGGCCAAAAGACTTCAATGATAGGCGATAGAAGAGGAACCTGCGAGCCTATTGCTCATTGTGCAAAAGAACCTGGACACAAGAATGACTTCAGTGATGAGCGATGGAACAAGTGATCGGAAATAAGCACATGTGCCAAGTTGTTTAACAAAGGGGACTTCCTAGGACCATGCATGATAAGGTATCAAAATACTTATTAACATTTTAGCAAAGGATGTAAACTCCAAACAAGGCCAATAAACCAACCTTATAAAATAAAGAAAAATTCTAAGGACCAAGGCACAAGGAAAGATTTCAGTGATGGGTAGCATGAATCCCTAACCATATGGGGCTGGTTACTCAATGAATTTCAATGACTTAGGTTGCTTTTAACATGAATGTGGATGGGAAAATCAAGTCAACAAAAAATTATAACATTGCAACGGGCATCAGATTAAGGGTTTTTAAGAAGGTTTTCTACACAAAACCTTAAAGCAATGATAACAGATGAAACCGCAAGTTTAGAGACATGGGATTGACCAAATTTCACAGAATTTTGAGATGGAACATAGATAATTTTTTAGGGGTTCCATCAGTCACTTTGCTTGATTTAATTCCCATGCAACTTCTTTACCTATATGTAAAAACACACTTACAATTGCATTTTCACTTAACAGGTGAAAATATTCACTTTTGGGTAAAAAACCCATTTCCTTGGCATTGTTAAAATGCATTTTAACTATGCAAATTGATCCAAAAATCCTTCATTTCTACCTTTTTTTCCTTGCAATTAACTTGGAATTTAATTCAAATAGAAAATATGTAGCCATTTTGTCTGCAACTGGTTTGATATTTTGTCAAACAGTTGTCCTACAACCATTACTATATGTATCTTGCCTACAACCAATTTTGTCTCAATTAAGCCTACATTTTTGCATCACTATTTCCACTTGAAAGAAATTCAAGATCCTCGTTTTCTCATAAAACTCTAAATGAAGTTGGGTTTGATTAAGAAGTGATTGCAGTCACAACAAAGCATAATAAATCCTCTGACCATGTGCCATTTTTCCAAATCTCCATGGGAGGATTTTTTCAGCTTGATTAGCAATGAGAAATTGTTCACAACATTGATCAAATCAATACCCATAATCTTGAAACCTCCTTCATTCACTCTACGAAAGAGAAAAAACATTTAGATGGTTTCCATTGCAAATGGACAATGTGCAGGTTGTTTTCATGTTGTCGACAACAAAAAACTTGATGAATTTTGCTAAAAACTATTGTCGGGGTGTTGGAAAATCTTTAGATAATTTATTGCAAGTTGAAACAATTTTTTCCAAGCCTCATACAACCAAAAAAACCTGCAAATGACATTGCATGCCCAAGAAAACTCATTTCCATGCTTCTCTACACACTGACAAACTTCCTTTGTGGATTGTGGGGAAGCACTTTTGTGAGAGAAAAAATTCAATTTTTTTCCTTGTAAATTTTTAATAAAGTTATTTGATTATATTTAATTCTGCCCACAAGCTCCCCACACATCTCCTTTACCAACACTTCCTGTTGCGGGATTGTGAGGGAGCACTTTCAATGATGAATATTTTATTTTATTTTTTCCTCAAATAAATTCACATGCAATTTGACTTTGGAGAATATCAAAGGCTCCCTTAAGACAAATATTTATGCCCTAGATTTATTCAAAACATTTTAAAATGTTTTAAATATTAGCATATTAAAACATTTGGAAATAGGCAAATTTTTAATTTCTCTTGTCGGAAAAATAGTGAAAATTCATTGCACACAAATGGGAGATCCGAGAGCAAGATTTTTTGTGAGCAGGCCTAATAAATTAAATAGAACATGGGTTTTCCATCAAATCTCATCCAACAATCCAAAATTTGGTACCTCCTTTGTAAACAAGCTTGTCAGAGGTGTTTTCCACACCTGAAAGACATTAAAATAATGCATCATTTGACCTTGCACCTTGACAAAACTGAAACCATAGAATTTTGAGACCAAAATAAGAAATGGGTCGCTCTCAAATTTTTAAAATATGAAATTTTTCAAAACACCAAATCTAGCCCAGTCACAGTTAGAAAAACATTAAATGACGTATCACAACTCATCTTGGAAGCACGAAAGTGAGGAGACATACTACCATTTAGACCAAGAAAATTTCTACTACATGGATTTGCATGAACATATTTGAGTTGCAAAATTTTAATTGTCGAAGATGGCCTCCGGGGTAGATTTGATAGGAAGCAAACCTAACCTCTATTGTCAAACTGAAAGGGCATATGCACTTCAAATTTTCAAAATTTGAAGGTGCTACTAGTGGCTCATGTTCAGGGATGCATGCCATTTGCAAGCATGGTGAGATTCCAGATCTTTGGGCTGTAGACCATATGCAAAATCCATTGGGCGGCTTTGCCATTGCATTGAATGCTCAATTCTTAAACCTCATTTGATGGCCCCAAGCCACAAAATGAAAAGAAGAACCAATGCTTGCCTCTGTCAAACACCAACATGTTGAAGGAATCGATTTACCTCAACCCACATTTATTTCTACCACACCATTGCAACAAGTGTAGCCCTCTTCTTGCAAGCATAAATATGTGATTACCACTGAACAAGTGAAGACTTGCTCCATGTTTGATCCTATTGTTGCATGGAAACCACATAATATAGGCCACCACATTTTCATGCACCAAAATTTTCATTTTTATAGTAGGTGGTGGCAAAACTTGAAAACTCTGATCAATACCATATGAAACCATGGTACCTTCATATTTGTTGACCCTCTCACATGAACCAAAGATAAAAGAAAATGCCTCCAATTCACATGGAAAAGAAAGATATGCCTCTTCATCATGTTTACTTGGAGAGGGAAAATCATCCTTAAATAAGCCAAACTAAAAACATTGAAGCTCAGACATATGCGAAACATGAGCAGCCAAAAAATTACCAAACTGGACAACTTGTTATTGCTCATCATCATTACAAGATGTATGTTGGGTCCAAGTGAGGTGCTCCAATTCAAAATTTGAATCCACATTGTGAGAAACTACATATTCATCAAAAAGGGATGCATCATACTCAAATTCACTTAAAAGGGGGACTATTGATGACCAACATACCTTGGGGTCATTTATGCTGATGCAAACCTCACCAACACTTCCATTCATATCATGAGACTTTTTGTGTGAAGAGCCATACTCTTAAGATTATCTCTCTATTTCAATCTCTTGGGAATATGTTGAAACATATGTGCCATTAAAATCAGACCTACGACACATATCTGTCATGCTTAGTTCAAAAATACTACCCTCCCATGACTCACTTGAATTACATTGTTTATGAGGAAGAATATAAGTTGCACACCCAGAGAAAATATTCTCATATGCATCCATGTGATTGACACAATCACATTCTTCAAGTGAAAACTTTTCATAAAAATGTCATAAGCTGTACCAACATTTGTCTTTACATTTTCACTTTCATGTACAACTACATCTATGCTATCGTGATGCAAACATTCAATAATAACTTCAAAACCAAAAAAAGGGGCAGAAGAAGGTAAGAGATCAAACAAGAAATAAATTTCTTGTTCACTACTTACATCACCAACATATGCATGCTCTACACAATCAACTACCTGAATTGATTCATCCAATGAATCTCTTGCACACATATCTTCTTCTTTTTCCATGCTGCTGCAACAATCAATAGGGTCATATTCCTCACTATCAAACTAAAAATAATTATTTATTTCTTCATTGAAGTTAT
Organism: Sequoiadendron giganteum; assembly: GCA_007115665.2. NCBI lineage: Eukaryota > Viridiplantae > Streptophyta > Pinopsida > Cupressales > Cupressaceae > Sequoiadendron > Sequoiadendron giganteum. Next base: position 91,514,436 of record CM021102.1, read on the forward strand.
CCATGGATGATTGCTCCAACTGAAGGTCACTGCAAAATCTATCACTTTCTTCTGATATAGAGAGTTAGCTCTCTATTTCTGTATTACTTGAAGCACTATAAAAAATACTACTATTATGCATTAGCTTTGAATTAGACAACATCTCTTCTATGTCATGGTCTTCATGTATGCCATCAACCTCAAAAGTATTCCATGGATTAACTAACTCTTACCTCATCACCATGAAGACTTGCAACAACACTACCCTCAACACTTGTAGAATCAGCATGGCCAAGTATACCCCAACAATGTTGATTACATATCTCTTCTTCAAAAATTATGTTCAATTCATATCCCTCTTCATTCTTGTATCCAAGAAAACTCAAAGTTCCATTGTTTTTCACATTATCATGCTTATTGTTTGAAGAGAGGGAATTCAACTCACCCTTGTTTTCAACATCTAACGTTTCCATACAAGGTTTTGAAAAATCTAATATCATCAACACAATTTGAACTAATATGATCATTCAAAGAATTGTCAACACTATCATAGATTTTCATATCACCATGCATTTGTGAGCCTTCAAAAATACTATCATTTTTATTGAAGAAATTTTCACTTAAAGAGGACCACTCTACTTCTTCTTGAAAGTATTCATAGTCATTAGGGTTTTAAACAAAATTTTAATCTCTTTGATCATCTGGATAGGTTCTTTTCATTTGGTTGCATGCTTGCAACTGACCTAAAAGATTCATCATAACATATTTTCTCCTCATCAATGAATGAGAATGTGTTTTCAATATCATTCACATTATTGCAACCTTCATCTTATATAGAGAGTTGTCTCCCTATTTGTGTACTTTCAAAACCAATAGAAGTGATGAATTCACACATCTCATCCATCTCATCATGTCTTACATCCTAGCTATTATGGATGCAAACTTCATCCGCATATATTTTCTTTGTAGGTTGTTCAAAAATAAAATCGCCACCACCATAAGATGCACTATCAATTTATTCTATTCCACCCAGACTCATTTGATGAACCCTGGATATGTTGCAGCTACTGCAAATTTTCCTTCATGACTAAATTTTTTTATAGATCTTAAACATTCTTCACATCTTCATCAGATTCTTTTGACAAAGTCACCACCTCTCTTCATAGAGGACTGAACTTCAAACAACATGAAGCTCTTTTAAATTTTAATTTCATTCTGGGTCTCTTCCAACAATAGATTCACACATTACTTCTTTGAAATTCCTGCAACAAAGCCTCTTCCGGGTCTAAAATATTTAATATCTAAACCAGATGTTTAGATTCAAAAAATTATCGACTCTTTCCTCATAGATTTGTCATTGTCCCTAGTGGATTCACTAATCTATTGGTGTTTTTTCTAGCTAAACCCTGAAAATCCTCTAAAGGATAGCCAACCCTTATTCTCAATAATTTCAAGATTAGTGGACAGTGAATAGGAGATGGATTTTATACTTTTATCCCCTACACTTTAGGCTCTGCAGAACCTAGGAGGGTGGTCTTATGCGACACTAGATATAAATATTCAACTTATGGTGCAATACAGTGTAAAGCAGATAAAATTCATACAATAAAACAAGGATGTGTATGGTTGCATCAAATAATGGTACACCCCTTGTTCTCATTTCATTATAGGCATGAAGTTGAGACACACAATAAATCTAAACTAATTAAAGTAGGGAAATGGTTTTCAAATTTGAAGGTTGTTTTTTAGGATGAGGAAAGAAAAATGTGTAAGACCATTGCTTTCCTTGGGCTATAGAGTCACATGTTAAGAATTGTATATGACAGAACCAAACATATTTGGATGGTCTTTTGCTAGATTATCACCTTATGATAATCAAACATGAGAAAGCCTATTATGCAACAAAATTATTAATCCCTAGAAAATGATAACATACCCATTAATTTATGGCAAGCATTTACTCTATCCTTTGGACAAATAGAAAATCAATAAACTAATTTAGAACAAAAAATGTGCTTGGAAAACTGATATAACCCTTGATTACACAAGTTTAAAGCATATATTATCACTCATAATTGAAAAAAATTACATAATAGATTATATTCATATATGCCACAATTTTAAAATATAGAGGAACTACCAAGTAATGACTGGAAAACAAAGACCTTCACCATTGGCATTCAACAATATCCTATACATAGCCTCTTCCATGGCCAAAAGACCACAAGCTAAAAGCCTCCCCAAAACTCAGATCCCCAACAAATGAAGAAGAGATTACATATAAAGAAGAGAAGAAGAATCAGATTTAATCTCTACTTGAAATTTGTCATACTATGATCCCCTTGATTTGGCATTTGGAATATGCCACTTTACCCAAATTCTCATTTTTCCCCCATTTACAACTGATTTTTTTTTCACTTTGCCTACTTTTATTCCAGTGCAACTTCTTTACCTATATGTAAAAACACACTTACAACTGCATTTTCACCCAACAAGTGAAAAAATTCACTTTTGGGTAGAAACTCATTTCCCTGGTAGTGCTAAAATGCATTTTAACTATGCAAATTGATCCACAAAGTCTTCATTTCTATCTTTGTTTCCTTGCAATTAACTTGGAATTTAATTTAAAATAGAAAATATGTAGCCATTTCATCTACAACTGGTTTTATATTTTGTGAAACAGTTGTCCTACAACCATTTGTATATGTATCTTTCCCGCAACCAATTTGTCTCAATTAAGCCTACAATTTCTACATCACTATTTCCACTTGAAACAAATTCAACATCCTTGTTTCTTCATGAAACTCTAAATGAAGCAAGGTCTAATTCAGAAGTGATTCTAGTCACAAAAATCATAAAAAATCCTCTGACCATGTTCCATTTTTCCAAATCTCCATGGGAGGATGTTTTCAGCTTGATTAGTACTAAGAAATTGTTCACAACACTGATCAAATCAATACCCAGATATTTGAGACCTCCTTCATTCACTCTTCAACAAAGAAAAAAATATTTAGATGGTTTACATTGTAAAGGGACCATGTGTAGATCATTTTCATGTTGTCAACAACACAAAACTTATTTTTTTGCTAAAAACTATTGTTGGGGTGTTGGAAAAGCTTCAGACAATTTTTTGCAAGTTGAAACAATGTTTTTCAAGCCTCATATAGCCACAAAAACTCCCAAATGACATTGCATGCCCAGGAAAACCCCCCATAAAGTTAGTTGATGATATTTAATTCTCTCCACAAGCTCCCTATACCCCCACACATATCCTTTGCCGACAACACTTCCTGTTGCGGGATTGTCAGGGAGCACTTTCAATGCTGAATATATTTTTTTTTCCTCAAATCAATTTACATGCAATTTGAATTTGGAGAATATCAAAGGCTCCCTTAAGACAAATATTTATGCCCTTAATTTATTTAAATTTTTTAAAAATGTTTTAAATATTAGCATATTAAAACATTAGGAAATAGGCAAATTTTTAATTTCTCATGCAGGTAAAATATTGAGAATTCATTGCATACAAATGGAGATCTGAGAGCCAATTATTTTTACGAGTGAGTCTAATCAATTAAATAAAACATGGGTTTTCCATCAAATCTCAATCAACAATCCAAAATTTGGTACCTCCTTTGTAAACAGGCATGTCAGAGGTGCTTGCCGCACCTGAAAGACTTTAAAATAATGCATCATTTGACCTCACACCTTAAAGAAACTAAAAACATAGACATCTGAGACCAAAATAGGAAATGGGTTGCTCTCAGATTCTTAAAATTTGCAACTTTTCGAAACACCAAATCTAGCCCAATCACAATCAGAAACACACTAAATGGTGTATCAAAACTCATCCTAGAAGCACAAAACTAAGCAGGCATACTACCATTTGGACCAAGAAATTTTCTACCTCACAAATTTGCATGAAGATATTTGAGTTGCAAAATTTTAATTGTTGAAGATGGCCCCCGAGATAGATTTGACAGGAAGCAAACCTAACCTCTGTCATCAAACTGAAAGGGCATATGCACTTCAAATTTGCAAAATTTGAAGGTGCTACCAGTGACTCTAACATATAATTTGTTACTGAAACTCTACCATTTCTAGAGATGACAATTTTTCAATGCTATCTTTAATTGTGGAAGACATCAAGTCATGAAACTATATATTTAGCCTCTTCCAACATGCACCAACATTACCTAGAAACCGCATAACCAGATTGTTCATAGTGAAGCGATGTGAACCAAAAAATTGGTTCACTGAACACTGGAACTACACTCAGGGACTTAGGAAATTATCCAAACCATTTGGTCTTCTTTGAACCAACACTTCTGCATCTCTATCATGGATTGCCATCAATGAAAACACCATATACTATCATGCTCATGAACCTTTATCAATCTCCCCACTCAATAATCTCTTCACACTATACATCATGCTCATGTTGCCAATTCAAGACTCCAACAATCTCCTCAATGGAAAACAAACTTCCAATAATCTCCCCCTTTGTCATTGATGGCAACACGCTCTCAAAACTCTTAAACTACTCAAACTTCTCCCCCTTTGACATCAAGGACAAAGGGCTCAAAGTATCAGACTTCTTAGATTACACCAAATTCTCTAAATTTTTTCCTCTTTGCAAATATATATATATATATATACATGAGAATATCTCCCCCTTACTACTTTACTCTTATACTCAACACTTCAACAAGTTACATTAGAGAGGCTCCCCCTAACAATGTTATTCAACAAAATTTACCAAAAATGTACTACAACACTCTCTAATACGTTTACATATGTACATTGCAATCAAGAAATCTATCTATACAAATAAAAAAAGTACACCTTAACTTATGGAGGGAAAAATACCATGATTAGACACCTTCAATTTTGTAAGGTGTGCCTCCCAATCTTTCTTTGTTGTCTCCCACTCCTTGGTGAAGGCAAGAAAACTACACTGGCTTTCAATCTGAATAAGGATATCTTCTCCTTCATCTAGGGTGCAGGGCACTGGGTTCTTTTATTCCATCTTCTTCATACTTTCTAATACTTTATTTAAGGTTGTAATCCTTGCACTTATCAAATCTCTAAGTTTAAAATATTGCATTATGATCTTTTCCTTTTGTTCTTGCAGTTGGAAAAATTGTCCATGTAGATTCTCTATTTCTATCCTTCTGCATCATTGGCCGAAACATATGCACTGGAGGCCTTAGAAATTTGTGACTCTATTGAGTCCATTTGGTCCTTAATGCTCGTTGTATAATTAGGCCATTTTAAGCAAAATTGAAATAATTTTTTTGTTTCATCCAAGAATTTTTGTGCATCTCTCAGATTCTCTTGCAATTTACCATGTGCAACACTGCATTTATCAGATACTTCGATCAATTTCTTGTCATTGATATTCTTTGCAATTTATTTTTCTAATCTTTCTTCCAGTCCAACAATGTAATCTTTGAAGGAATCCAACAACAATTTTAACTTATGCACATCGTTCAAAGAATCATCAATGGTTGTACTGATAATACCTTTTTGTAGCACTTTGACTACTTCCTCAATCATTTTTGTACTCTTCTGGTGGGTTTGCAATATCTCCTTTCTAGCAGAGGCATGAAAGGCATCACCAAGCTATAGTTTGTGCAGGGGAGATATTTTTCTCACATCCACTTGCCCTTGCTACATGGGTATCTACAGGAGTTGTGCATACACCACTAGTTCAAACTACAATTGCATATCTAATTATAGACACCTAAAATTGTCCTAGCCTATGAACTAGAATTATCATCTAATATCACTGTATTTCACACCAATTGCATCAAAACCCCTCAATTCCTCTATTAATTGAATAATACTAATGTTATCAACAAAGTATGCACCCAAATCTAAGCTATCAACTCAACTACCTGTTGATACATGAGAACACTCCTAGGCCTGTGGGTTGCCTAAAACTTGGAGTGAACCTCTAGAGAAGGTTAGTTCCTCTTGCTTGATCACCTAGAACTTGATCAATCCTACTCGTTTTGAAGGAAAAATGGTAAGAAGAAGATTGAAAATAGCTTAAAATTCTTGAAAATGATTAACTATAGCTAACTAGGTGATGCACCAAATTATTATCTCAGACCTATAACTTGTTGTTTGACACACACAATTGCTCAACAATTCAGCTATAGCATAACACAACTCAAAATTTCATCATAATTATGCATTAGTGTTTCATAGAAAGGTGGGTCACTCACAACTCAAGAAGGAAAGAAGATTTCACAACTTGTTGTTGCTTCTATCCTTGACACAATCATATGACCTACATAGAAGATAGGATCTATCTTGCCTAAAGGTGCTGAAAGAGACATACATAAGAGGAAACACATAAGATTTCACAAGTACATTCATCAATCTTCACTTTGCACATAATAAAACAAGCTTTGAGAAGGTAAAATCAACTAAATTTTATTGATAAAAGGTGTTTTTTACAATTTGTATAGTCTGAAAATGGGTGACAATACTATTCATGCTTGAAACAAATCATAAAAGTTACAATATGCAGTTGGTAAACAACAAGAACTAACTGAAAAAATGCTTGAAAGATGAGCCTCATAGTTGTGCAACAACTTTCTAGAAGATAGAAACATGTATTGAGGGGAAAAAGATAAGTCTTTACTTCATCTTACCGAGTCAATCTCTTTTGGTCATCCAAAACAATAATCCATGCTTTTTAGCCCTTTAAATTGCTCCAAAAAGGTGTTAGAGTGCTGAGAAAGATTTCCTTTGACCTCTTCTATCATTAAAACTCTTAAATTTTCTCCTATATGCTCTCAACTACTCATAAACTAGGTTGAACAACTCCCTAGATATTTGCAACTTCCCTTATATTCTCTCAAGTTTTGTCCAAGTCACCCCAATTTTTTTTAATGCTTGCAATTGCTGCTTTTAAAAGCTCCAACTGTTGTCCCTTAATTGCTCAACCTCTTCATAAATTATTTTAAGACCCTTTACCACATGTGCTTGAACTAATTAACACCTTCATAGGACATGTACAAAGCTACTAATAGTAACTAAGTATAATACTTATCCTTCACTTAGATCTCATAAAGTTCTGGAGCATTGTACCAATTGAATGAATAGATTCTGAAGCACGGAGCCAAGATGCGTCGATTTTTTTTTATAACCATCATTAGTTCATTGTGAAGATTGAGCCATCTTATGAAGATTGTCACTATTGATTGTGAAGATCACCAAGGTTTTCATGCTTTTTCTATAGTGTTCCTCTTACTATCTTGCTTAGTTTTCTGACATATTGTCCACTATCCTGTAGCAACTCCCATCAATTTATAGTACTGTCCTCAACACTAAGAATGTTAAGTATAACAATGTCCATTATGAAGACCAAAAAAACTTGTGAAAACCACATCCCTCTGGAAAATTACTACCCTTTTAGATCTCTTGTCACTACAATAATAACCACTGCCACCATCATTCTTCACCATGAATGAAAAATTCAAAAAATATGGACTGTCTATTCATCCTCTTCTTTATCTGCTATGGTGACCTCCATTTGATTTACAACTTTAGTTATATTCACTATCCCAATCTGGTGAAGTTTTCTATCAAACCACAAACTAGGTTTTCGTGAAATTTAATGGGTTTTTTCATCTAACTGTTTCCTAATTTTTATCAAAAAATAATGAAAAACCCAGTTCATGGTTTTTACGATATGTCTATCACAAGCTTGAATAGATTTAATCTTAACGCGCCCTACTCTCTTGGAACTTACTCTCTCAATGCCACTTTGAGAAAACTCTTTCAGCACCATCATTGAAGCTCATTCAATGCTAAACAACAAACCCTAAAACCTTCCTCATCATACGTTAGTGGAGTAAAGGCAAAACTAAAAGACACCTTTTCCCTCCTATTTCTCCCAACATGGCTGTCACTTTTGGTTAGAAACAAATGAATTTCACTCAAGGATAATTACAAAATCAATGGTAAAATATTTTTATTCCAAGTGCAACGTGGAACTCCTTTATTTTTGCTTAATTTAAAAAAATAAAAATAACCCCCAGCAAGACTAATTACAAATAGACATTTTTGCAAAAATGACTAACAACTACATTATTTAATTAATTCAATTTTTCACCATTTTCAACGAATTAAATAAATTTCATTTATTTAATAAAGTCCTAAAACCCTAAGTTCCTCTATTAATTAAATAATATGACATTATTTAATTAATTCACTTTTTCATGAATTTCAACCAATTAAATAAATTTCATTTATTTAATAAAGTCCTAATCTCACTTTATTTCATCGTAATTAGTTAAATAGCACAAATTATTTAATAACGTCACTAAATCATGTTATTCCCCTAAGTCAATTGAATTATTAAATCATAATAATTTAATAAACCTACGTTTCCTCCAAAATTTGAATAAATCGAATAAACTATTCAAATCATTATCAAAAATCAAATCAAACTAATGCAACTTTGTTTGCAAAAGTCAAAATTGATTTGCACATTCAACTCCAAAATGATTTAATTAATTAAATTAATTAATTAATAATTCTCAACTACTTTCTTGATTGAGTAGATTGCGATCCGCTAATTTCTCAATCTAATTCCTGACTAATCAATCTAAATCTTGACTAATCAATCTAATTCCTAACTAATCAATCTATCTCTTAGTCCCACAGATCATTCAATCTATTCTTCTATCACACAAATTGTGCAATCTATTTTGCATAGATTATTCATGTCTAAATCCTCTCAACAACCTTCAATCATCGATCTTGATTCAACATTGTTTAATCTTGATCGTGCATTTCAAATCACAATATCTATATAACAAACCTCTTTCCTCACAAAAAAGGGATTGAAGAATAAACCTATTTAGACAATGAAGTAATGCCAAAACACCATTGATAGAGCTTCAACATATCTTTGATCAACCAACAAACAACGCATCAAAAGCTTTTCACACGCAACAATGGAGGCTTCGTAGTGATATGAACAACTGACATCTTACGAATACACTCAGACACGGGATGGTAACACTATGTTTTTTCATGAATTCATGTATGCTTTTATCTTTTTATCTTATTTCTTATTCTGTAATAGTTTAGTTTCATTTCGTGAAGTGTAGGAATAGATCTAGATTAGTTGTTCGATTTAGATTAGATTCTATTTCAATTGCTTTATCTCATCTAAACTTCTATGATTTTCCCCCTCACACATTCTAGCACGCCTAGTGGGACCACGGTCCTAAATACTAACATTTCTATGAGTTTAAATTGAAGTTGCAAGTTTTCAGACCACTTTTGAAAAACAATCACGCACTGTTCTAGAAATTTTCACAATTTTCTATCAAAGAATCTGCATAGTTGACTCTAAAATATGTGCACCTGACCATGGTTTCTACACACTTGATATTTTTCAGTGCATCTAACTGATGACAGAGGGTGCACTTGTATTTTTTCTATGCTTATGCTCTCTGACAGAGGGCACACTTGCTAATTTTTCAGTATTTTTTCTCTGTCAAACCTGTGTCTGAGATCTGCTAACTGAAATTTGATTTTCTCACTAATGAATGCCTGATTTTGGATGTGTGACAGGTACTAACGTTTGTGTGTGTAGGATTGAGAAACCACTAACATGTTTGTTGTAGGGAAGACAAACGGTCAAAGGATTTCAGATTTTTGATGCTTATTAAGTTAGGAATCTTTCAATTTAAGTGCTTAAAATGAACCCTACAACAACACATTTTTTTTAGTGCTCTAAAATGAATCATTTCCAAAGCTTTATTAAAGTTAGGAATATTTCAATTTCAGTGCTTAAAATGAACCCTACAACAACACATTTTGTTTTAGTGCTCTAAAAAGAATCATTTCCAAAGCTTTCTTAAGTTAGGAATCCTTCATTTTAGTGCTTAAAATGAACCCTACAAACAAAACATTTTGTTTAAGTGCTCTAAAATGAATTCTTTCCAAGTTTTCATAGAGAATTTTTGTTTGGTTCTTAAAAAGAAAAACACAAATGACCAAAACGATTTAACTTTGTTCACGCATGCTCACATTTATTTATTTTGACCAAGTAAGACCAAGATCTATTTAGAAACACTCAAATTTGGCTTAAAAATGAACAAATCATTCTTTTGTTTTGCACCTTTTCTATGATATTGACTGATGTCTAGAACACTTCCATTAGATGTAATTAAAAAGAATCATTGATATCTTATTCACATATTTTTGGGGATAACACCGCTCGAGGCTCTTAAAAAGAATCAAACTGCTATGAATTGTATGTCGTGCATTCAATGTTTGGCAAGCTAGATGGTTGTCTTCTCCCCTCACACCTTTTGGTGATCTTGGGTGAGCGAAAACATCTTGAGCTTCACACCTTTATTTTCAAAGAATACCTTTAGAGGGCTTGCTTATTGAGACATATCCCACACCAGAGAACTCATAGGTGACCCAAGTGGTACTCTCATTCTCGACTGCTATATAAATAAATTATGTTTGAGGAAATTTCACCACCCTTCGGGTGTTGCTAGCCTATATTGATGTCAGCTCCCCTAGTATCCATGTGATACATAAAAACACTCAAGGGCTGGGAGGCCTCTTAATTGAGCAAAATGCTACATGTATAGGGATCCAAAAATAATAATCCCAAAAATTTACTAAGAGCCAAATTGTTTTAGAAGCTAACCCTTTATCCAAAAATATTCTTTGAAAGTGGTGCATCAGAATTTAATTCTGATAATTTACTTTCCAAGTACGACTACAGGCCCGCACCATAAGTTGCATGTAAAATCTTCCCTTCGGGGCATGAGGTAGGCGTACCTAAAATAATGGATTCTATCCCTATGGTTGTAAATGTTTGTTCATGTTAAAATTTCCAAAAACATTCAAAACAAACATGACATCAAACTCCCTGCTTGATCTAAAAAAGAACACATCCAAATAAACTCTAAACATGATGGTTGAATCACAAACCCTTTGACTTAGTGTTTTATTTTAAGAGAATCCCTAGAGTTGCACTCCTTAAGGATTTCCTTAAATGTTTCTGAATATTTAGGCTTGAGTTTTAGGCTACGTTAGATCAAAGTAAACATTTGGAAACTATGGCTTAGGTGTCGTGATTTCACAACTTAAAGCCATAGACATGAAGGTCACACAAAGTCCATGCTTTTTGAGTCAGTCAAGTATTGTCGTATCATTTTCCATACTCCAAACATAGAGAAATTGAGGAAAAAACCAACTTAAACTTGCAAAAATCTAGAGAAAGATCACTCAAACTAGAAACAAAACACACATAGACCACCTTTGCACAAAATTCTAGCGCAGTTGCCCCATTTTCTGTCGCAGTTGCTAAAAATTCATTGCATTTGCTCTCTGTCCTAGAAACTTCATTGATGAAAATCAGTTGCATTTGACATAAACTACACACTTGATCTGGAACCTGTGCACTTGCTCTTATTTGCTTCTCAAGAACCAGCGTACTTGCCACTAAACTACTTGCACTTGTTAGAACAACTCAATTTTTTCTTGAGTAATCATTGCATCTGACATAAACACACATAAGCCACACTTTCCTTTCCAGCTCACACTTTCTTCTCAAAAACCCATGTACTTGACACATTTTTGGCCGCACTTAATAAATCTGGCTGCTCTTGCTCATAATTTTGCACCTTTGCTAAAAAACTAGTGCTATTGCTCCATCTTGCTGATAATTGGGAAAAAAAATTGAAGCTTCTTACAAGATCGTTGTTAGAAGGAAACAATTGGAAAACCAAATAAGACATATAGTCCCTCATCCATTATTTCCATCCTACTTGTTATAATTCAAAATCAAAACAAACCACTGGGATCATTCTTTCACTCAGACATCTAAGATATTAACAATTACCTGAACCAAATGGCTATTTCAAGTAGGCTTTTCCACAACATATCCTCTAGACAAGGAAGTGAAATATCAACCCTAGTCCTTCAACATTTTGATTTATGAAAAGTAGCACCATTCCACAACAACACTCAAACCTTAGGGCCTTGAACTTCATAGCAACCATCTCAAAACACCATTACATTTTATGACCATCTGGTGACCGACTGCTCTAGTTCAACAACCAAACGGTGTAGCATCGATCCTCCAACACAGTCTCACACACATTGAAGGTGAACAAAATGATATCATTAGTAGTTTAAGAACCTTCATATTTGAGAAAAATGAAACACCCAACCAGTGGAGAAACACAACAGACATCTTAGACAAAGAGGAAGAGAAAGAAAACCTAGCAGTCAGAAGACCTATGCTACCACCACATGCGTGGCAATAGATATACACCCTTCATGATCTCCAACAAGAGAAAAACCCTTAGATATGGCAAGAGAAAAATCATTAAGTGGAAATCCATACTCCGTCTTTCGAAGAACCTTCCTACCCTAAAGTTTTCCAAAGGGTACATCTTGAGAAGATACTGTACCCCTCAAAATACACTAGAACATTTCTATTTATGCTTTTCAATGGGCCAACCACTCATAGATCTCATGCACTAAAATTTAAAAAAAAAAAGCAATTTCATTTTCCTTAAACAAAAAATCCAAAAAACAAAAGTAATTTCATTTTCCTTAAACAAAAAATCTAAAAACAAAAGCATTTTTAATTCCATAGTTAGGAGTCAAGAAAACATTCACAAAAGTTGTTTATTACAACTACAAGATCATAACATAGGAAGAACATGGAAGTGAACAAGAAAAAGCTAGAATCCCACCAACAAACAAATGACAAAAGTGCCCCATGGGGCTATAGACCAAGCTACCTTGAAACACCCCAAAAGAGACCCATGTACAAAGACACATTAAGTGAGGAAGAACTAAATCATAAATGATAATAAGTGATGGAACAAAACAACTAGGACCCAGGAAGAGTAATCATAGAGGAGATAGATACTGAGGAGGAGATAAATTATGAAGAACTGTTTAAACATTCCAGCAATGCCAAGGTGCTCAAACTAATGGACAAATTGTTAAGAAAGGACCCAAATTCACACTTATTTAAGTTAGCATAGAGAGGGGCTAAACTACCAATATATTTTAATGTGGAGGCCCTCAAGGATCCTAATCTTATTCCCTTAGGGGATAACTTAGATGTGAGACATATAACCAAACCCACAAAGATTTCCAAACATGCCACCCGTATTCTCACAAAATAGTGATCAAACCAAGAAAAAATCCTTGTATAGAAAACCAACTCAGATCATACAAGTGGTAATGACACAACAATATCAAGGAGGTCCATCCAAGTACATATCACAAAACAATAATCCACCCATCATATAATATGTACCTCAAAACACTTTGAATATCGACTCTTCTAAGAACACACAATACCATCAATAGGTGGACCAAGGGGTCCCTTTCCCAATCAGCAACACTATCAAAAAAGTGGACCACATGGTCCCTTTCCCAGTCAACAATACCACCAACAAGGTGGACCATAGGGTCCCCTTCCATATCAGTCCTAACAACAAGGTGTACCTCAAGGCACCCTTCTTCAGTCATCCCATCAACAAGGTAACCCACCAATGCACCATCAGGGAAAACTTCAGTATAGTCCATCCTAGCATCAAGGTGTGCCTTAGGGTACCCTTCTTCAATCATCCTATCAACAAGGTAATCCACCAATGCATCATCAAGGAAACATTCATTATAGTCTATCCAAAAAAAACAAGGTGTGTCACAAGGCACCCTTCTTCAGTCATTTCACCAACAAGGTAACCCGCCAATGCACCATCAAGGAAACCTTCAATATAGTTTATCCCAAAAAACAAGGTGTGCCACATGGTACACTTCTTCAGTCGTCCCATCAACAAGGTAACCCACCAACGCACCATCAGGGAAACCTTTAGTATAGTCTATCCCAACAACAATGTGTGCCACATGGTACCCTTATTTAGTCATCCCATCAAGAAGGTAACCCACCAATGCACCATCAAGGAAACCTTCAGTATAGTCCATCCTGACAATAAGGTGTGCCACAGGGCACCCTTCTTCAGTCATCCCATCAACAATGTAACCCACTAACACACCATCAGGGAAACCTCCAACATAGTTCATACCAACCACGAGGTGTTCCATAGGGCACCCTTCCTAATTTGTCCTACCAACAAGGTATCCCGATAATGCATCAACATGGTAACCTTTAGTATAACTCATCCCAGCAATAAGGAGTCAACCCTCCTTACACATAGCAAGGGCCTAATCCACCCTATGTTTAAAACAACTACCAAGGTTCAATACCCTTGTTCTATCAAACTTATGGCCAAACATATGTTGTGGGACAACAAGGCTATTACACACAAGAATTGCAAATAAATATACCAAATACTGAGATGGAACCACAACTCTAAGTGATGAATCAAAAAATAGTAGACATGTAGGTAGGGAAAACAAAGAAGACCTACAACCTTCAGGAAATATGTCCATTCCCATTCGATCATTCTATCACTACACTACCTTTTCCAAAAAAATTTGAGATACCCAAGTTTGACAAATACAAAGGAAGAGGAGATCTAGTAGAGCATGTACGAGACTTCTCAGTGTCATGTATGGAGGTACAAAACAATGACACTTACCTCATGAGGCTATTTCCACACAGCCTTATAGGTCATGCTATGGAGTGGTTTGCCCATCTATCACCAGGAACTGTCTAGCAAGTTCATAAGCCACTTATCATTCAACATAGAGAAAGTCATCACTATCATAAGTTTTTCCATGATCAAACATAGTCAAGGAGAGTCCTTTATGTCTTACCTACAATGATGGAGGCATAAAGCTAGTCGATGGAAATGTCCCATTCCTGACAAGGAGTTGGTAGATATTTTCATCTCAAATATCCTACCTAAGATAAACTACTAGCTCACTATGTTATGTCCTATAGACTTTGAAGAAACAATTGAGAAAGGATTACATATTGAGAGAGCCCTCATTGCAAGAGGAGTCCTTAAAATGAACAACTTGAAAGACAATCCCTCTAGTTCAAATGATAAACCTAAAATCTGGGCAAATAACAAGAATGTTACAAATGATAGAGTGGTTGATGCTAGAACACTATGACATGCACAAAATTCACCTCAAAATAAACCACAATTGGCATAAATAACCTATTTTCCAAATAGTACACAAAACAACCAACTTGCCTATCCAAAGAACAATCAAGTAGTCAACCAATAGACGAATCAAGGAGGGAAACAAAGACAATATGACCAACCCAAGAGGCAATTCACGGTACTAGGAGAGTCACTTGAAACATTCATACGTAAACTAGTACAACAAAACCTCATCAAGGTGAATGATCACCTGAACTATGAAGAACCTAGCTTCAAGACACCATGGTATAACGAGAAAGATGTGTGAATTCTATAAGATCAAAGGACACATGACCAAAAATTGCATGAGACTCAAAAACATCATCCAAGACTTGATAGAAAAAGGAGAAGTAGATGTTGAACATCATCTTGGGAACAAGGACCTTCAAATATACACCAATCCAATCCCGAACCATGCTAAAAGGAATGAAAAAGGAAAAGAACAAGAGTACCATAACACTAACTATACCTACGATGACACAGTTCAAGGAATCCTTTCGCAAGCTGATGATAATAGGGAAAACATAATCACTATACGAGGTGGAGACAACAACTACAATGTAACTACCCATCAAGGGATAGTTACAATACAAGGAGCCCCACCCAAACCTACAACTAAACCATCAAATGACTATAGTATTGTAGGCCAGTTGAAGAGGAAGTCTGCCTTAATCTCAATCCTAGAGTTGCTAAAATTGCCACCCACACATAGGGAAATATTGGAAAATGTATTGGAAGCATTAGTCCCTAATGACTTTGATCTGAATCAGTTCCAAGCCATGGTTGGAAAAATCACGGCCAACAATCATTTAGTCTTTCTGAGAAAGACCTTCCACTAAAGTCATTTCACAACCAAGCCCTCTACATAGAGGTTGGTGTCCATAAGAATATGGTCAAACAGGTATTGATAGATAATGGCGTAGGTGTAAACATCTATACCTTGAAATTCATTAAATAGGCGGGGTATTCTAACGACATGATAGATAAAGCAAGAAATATCACCATAAGGGCCTATGATGACCTTGAAAGGAATTTTGAAGGAATAGTCAGTCTACTAGTGTAGATAGGACTAGCCATGATGGAAACCACATGTCAAGTGCTTGAACTTGAGCTATCATGTAACCTAATCCTAGGACGCCCTTGGATTCATGCATTACAAGAAATCCCTTCCACCTTCCTCCAATTCCTTAAGTTCCCCCACGAAGGAAAAGAGGTGACCTTATATGCTGATCCCAAACCTTTCCACTTTTGTGCAAAGTTGGAAGAAAAGTATATTAAGATCCAACGCATACCTAGCAATGACATAGCCTTCCATTCATTCTCATATGTTGAGCCTTCCATGGTACCATCAACCTCAAACAAGATCACATGAAATGAGAAACCAAAAATGGAAACCAAGGTTGAAGTACTTGGCAAGGGTAATGGGAATTACCACTTTAACCAAGCATTTTGTATTGGTATTCTCCCACCAACACCTAAAATCTATGGATGTCCAAAAGAGATCACCTGTTCAGACGGTGCAAATGTTAGCCAAACCCATGATTTTCACTAAGTGGAGAGACATGAAAGAAAAAGAGATATTCAAAGAGGAATTTTCATCCATGATTTACAAAGAGGACCAAGAAGAGATAGAACAACCACAAACCATTGTAATAGACCCTACCAATAAAGGATACAAGCTAGTTAAATAGATGGGATAAACTGGAATAGGTGGCCTAAGGCTACACAAACAAGGTAGGTGGGAGCCTATCATAGTAGAATAGAGAAAGAAAAATATGGGCCTAGGTTAAGAACCAAAAGACATTGTTACTCCTAAAACTGAATGAACCTCTTTTAAGAAACAAGAAACTTCTGCTAGCATTAAGGCACTGGATATCTACCATATCATGGACAACGATTTACTCATCAAAGATTTATTCGACAACTTTAGCATTGATAGGTTTCCTCTCCATTTTTTCAAAACCATTCCTAATATCTATCGTCATTCGAGAAGGGACTCTAATGAATACAAATGGGATTCTCCTTCATCACCATATATGATTCCCCCATTTCTAGTAATGATGACCTAGAAACCCAATGGGAAAAGGATACTAGAGCCATACTGGTCATTTCATCAACCTCCGTAAGCTTTGTGGACAATGATGATAGCCTCCCACTCTGATACCCACAACTGATAAATTGGGACCAACAACAACATACACACATTTTGGATCACTTCGAGAATGATGAGGCAATCATATAATTCATGGGACTTCGAGCAGACATACCAAAAAGAGATCACAAAGTAGGATTTTTCATGGAGCTCGAGTAGGATGCCTATTTCGGTGGAGATATTGAACCTTCTAGTCACAAAAATGAAAATAAAAATATAAAAATCAAAATGAGGTCCCTTAGAGAAAACCATAGTGTGGCTCTATCAGATCTAGAAAAGAGGAAAATAAAAGATGCATCTGAAGGTGAAAACCTCCTAGAGGCACCCGAGGATGTTGGGTTGAATCTCCCCATATCTAAGTACCAAGAAAGATCAACACTTTAGTAGAAGAAGTAGAGTCCATAAATGTTGGCATCACAGAGAATCCAAAAATCATATACCACGCAACATCACTTGATCTCGAAGAGAAATAAAATTACACAACATTCATCAACGAAAAAAAGGTAAATTTTGCCTGGACCTATGCTGACATGCTTGGACTAGATCCAACATTAGTGGTACATCATTTGGTTGTAGTCCTTGGAGCAAAGCCTATCAAGCAAAAACTCAGAAAGATGCATCCTAAAATAGTATTATTGGTAAAGGTAGAACTCAAGAAGCTACTAGATGTGGGTTTCATTAGACCCATCGATTATCCATAATGAATATCAAATCTAGTACTAGTGTCAAATCCTACTAGGGGCATAAGGATCTACACAAATTTAAGAGACCTGAACAAAGCCTATCCAAAGGACGAATTTCCATTGCCAAGTATAGACATGATAGTGGATCTAACAATAGGGCATGAGATGCTATCCTTAATGGATGGTTTCTTTTGATAGAACCAGATAAAGATCTCTCTAGATGATCAACACAAAATAGCCTTTCCTTGTGCTCAGGGGACTTTTTGCTGGAATGTAATGCCCTTTGGCCTAAAGAATGCAGTAGCAACATATCAAAGAGCAATGACAAACATATTCCATGATATGCTACACACTATCATGGAAGATTATGTGGATGATATCCTAGAAAAATCTGTCAAAAGAGAATATCACTTGTCAAATATCGCAAGGGTGTTTGATCGGCTTGAACAATATAACCTGAGACTCAACCCTAAGAAGTGTGTGTTTGGAGTAACATCCAAAAAGCTGTTAGGGTACATAGTGTCAAGAATGGGTATTGAAGTGGATCCCACAAAGGTAAAATTAATACTAGAGATTCCTCCTCCAAAAACACTAAAAGAACTGAGAAGTTACAAGGGAAGCTGCAATCCATCAGATGATTTATCACACAATTGGTAGATAAATGTCACCCTTTAACTCATCTACTACAAAAGGAAATCACCTTCAAGTGGGATGGAAGATGTGACCAAGCATTCCAGCAAGTCAATGAGTACCTACTTACTCCTCCCGTACTCATGACGCCTATCCCAGACAAGGAAATGGTGCTCTATGTGTCTACTCATCCATAGAAAGAGCATGCCAATCAATCATATTTGTGACACAAAAGCTATGGCACTATATTTTAAATAGGAAGGTGAAGTTGATTTCAAAAGTAGACCCACTTAAGTACCTACTAGCAAAGGCAACCCTAATAGGCCGAATTGCCAAATGGGTGATATTCTAAGTGAATTTGATATAGAGTATGTGGATAGAAGAGCAATCAAGTGAAAAATCATAGTAGACCAGCTAGGTGAAGCACCCATAGATGATCATAGGCCTCTCATAGTGGAATTTCTAGATGAAATTATCCTAATGAAAAATTGGACTCTATACTTTAACGAATCCCACACTCAACATGGCTCTGGAGTAGGTGTTCTATTTCTCACACCACAAGGAGATATTATACCCAAGGCATATATGATGACTTTGCCATGCATGAACAACATCTCAGAGTATGAAGCTCTTATCATAGGGCTCAAAATGGCTATTGAATGGAGAATAAAAGAGCTACAGGTCTTCAGAGATTCTCAACTAGTGATCAAATAGGTGAACGATGATTACCAGATAAAAGATGACAAGTTGATGCCATACAAAAGGATGGTGGATAGCTTCAAGGAATACTTTGTTAGAATAACCTTTGAACAAGTTCCTCAGATCAACAATAGAGTTGTTGACATAATGGCAACAATAGGCTCACTACTTCATATTCCACAAAATGCTCCTAAGTATGAGTTCCTCATCAAACAACTACTCATACTTGCATTTGACATCCCAAAATTAGAACTGGTATGTGTTGTTGTTGGTTCTAACTCCCCATGGTACCAAGACACCTTTGAATACATCCATCACGATATCATTCCACTTGACCAAATGCCCACTCAAAAGAAGACCTTCACTCGTAGAAATTCTCGATATACAATCCTAGGAGATACCCTATACCATCATAGCCTAGATGGTATGTTACTTTGGTGTCTTAACATAGAAGAAGCACAAACAACCTTAAAAGAGGTACGCAAAGGTGTTTGCAGGTCCCACTCTAGCAACCCTAACCTAGTCCAAAAGCTGCTCAAAATAGGGTACTATTGGCCCTCCATGGAACATAAATGCATTCAATATTCTAGAAAATTCCATCAATTCCAACAACATAGTGACCTGGTTCATGCACCAGGACAAGAATTAAAACCCATCACAACACCATGGCCTTTCTTGCAATGGGGATTAGACCTAGTAGGTAAGATTTTTCCTGCTTCATCTAAGGGACACAAGTTCATTATCACAACAACAAAGTATTTCACTAAATGGATAGAGGCAATTCCATTGACCAACATCACTATAAAAAAGATATCAAAATTTATTTTGAAATATCTGATTTTTAGGTATGGAATTCCACAGACAATCATAATAGACAGTGGCACGCCATTCAAAAATCAAGACATCTAAGAACTTTTCTCCCAATTTTCTATCCAACATAGATTTTCCATTCCCTATTACCTCCAAGGAAATAGTCAGGCTGAGGTGTCTAATAAAACCATATTCAAAATATTCAAAAAGACTGTTAATGAAGCTGACCATGATTGACATTTGTAGCTAAACCTAGCCCTGTGGGCTTATTGAAATAACATTCAAACACCTACAGGTGCCACACCATTTTCCTTGGTCTATGGATCAGAGGCTATCCTACCTATCTAGGTCCAAATCCCCTCATTGCGAATCTCATTGAAAGGAATGGTCAATAATGAAGAATATAGGGTATCCAAGCTAAATGAATTAGAGTGCCTAGATAAAATGTATTTGAGCATGTTAAACCACCTACAGGTTTATCAAAATTGGCTCAAACAAATTTATGACAAGAAAATCAAAGACAAAAACTTTCAAATTGGTGACTTGATCCTCAAGGAGATTCAAAAGGTACAACTAAATCAAGACAACAAAGGCAAATTTGAACCCAAATGGTTAGGCCTATTTGTCATCATAGCGAGCTATGACTCTGGGACCTATCAATTGGATACTCCTAAAGGAGAAAATTTAGTTGAACCGATAAAGAACAACCACCTCAAGAAGTTCTACACATGAAGCACGTCAGAATACCCCAAACAAAAGGGTAAAAATCCAAAAAAATGAAAAAGATGAAAAATACAAAAAAATCAAAAAGCAAGAAAAACAATAAAGAGAAATAAAACATTCTTTGAGTGAAAACCACTTTGTGGCACTCCTAGAATAGGTACCATAGTGAAAACTTGGAAAATGGGTGCTATGTTTGAAGTAGACTTGCATCATTATCTATCGGTACTATTCACAACATTCACCCATTCATTCCATAACAAATAATGTGTTCAACCATGACTTGTTACTGATTCAAGAAAGTCATCTTGTCTCAAAATGGGGGAAAATTCTCGAAGTTGGTCATGGATTAGATCTTTTTGCTTCCTATCATGGTAAAAAACAACAAAATCAAAAACATCTAAAAAACACAAAAAATCAAAAACATCTGAAAACAACAAAATCAAAAACATCTGAAAAACATAAAAAACAAAACAACATCGTTGGCTTTTTCCTTCACTCAAATAGTCTAAGATATCAACATTGGCTTGAACCTCATAGCTAGTTCAAGTAGATTTCCTGCAACATATCCTCTAGACACCGAAGTGGAATATCAATCCAGGTTAACAATGTTGTTTGAAAACCCATAAAACAAATCTATGCTTTGAGTCAACTAGTTGAACTACGTGGTCTCTACGTATACAACATAGGCAAGGCTTATCTTTGATCAGCCCCTCAGGCCTTAGGTTAGTCCCCTTAGGTATCTATCATGCTTTATTTTCAATTTAGTCAAAAAATTCAAAAAAATCCAAAAACATTCACACAAACAAAAAAAACATTCAAATATCTTGAAAACACCAAAAACAACATAAAATAACATCAAAAAGCACAAAAACATTTGAAAAAGCTCAAAAATCCTATTTCCACCATCACCTACCCGCAATAAAGGTTCATCCATAATAAAATATTGTCACACTCACCCTTTGACAAAACAGACAAACAAACAGAGCAAACATCAAAAGCTATAACTTTCAAGCAAACAATCGCAAAGATTTGATTACAAATAGACAAAGACAATGCCAAAGTATTGACTACATATCTTTTGACAATTCACCAACAACATCCTAAGATATGTCTTAAAATATTTGTTCCTATGATAGACATGATCAACATCGGATAATAGCCCCACCCTAAACAAATATGGCAAGTGATACTGCAACTTTATTTTTATTTTTTTATGGTCTTATATTTTCAATTTATTTTATTGACTCATTCCTAGGATCTCTCGAAGATGTCCATAAGGATTTAGAGAAGAAGGAATGGGGGCAATTGAGCATCATTTCAATTTTCTATTTTTTGGATATTTTTGTTATGCTACCATGGAAAATACTTGCTTTGTTATGTGTGTGGAAGTTTTTTCAAAGCATTTCATGTAGTAGTGGCATGTTAGGTTCTTAATACCTCTTGTATTATTGGTCTGACATATTTTCAAGAATCTCACCCATACACTCTAACAAGGTTTTTGTATGTCTGGTATGAGCAAGAATACTCCTTGTTTGTAGAGTCAAAGTCCACACAATATATACAAAGTCACCTTGGTCATTAATACCCTAGTGCATCATTTATGTTTGCTACATCAAAAGGGATTGTTCAAAATGCAAAGCCTCCAAGCAAAGAAAAAGCAACTCATCAATGACTAACAACATCAACTATTCTTCACTTCTTACTAACATTTATTTTATTAGTCCTTGCACTAAAATGCATCACGTTAGCTTATCGGAAAATTTGGTTCATTATCCAGAATTTTCACCAAATTTCCTTAAGGGGTACCATGCTATCCTATCTGGGGCATACTGGGGCAACTCTTGCACCTAGGCCATACTGGGTCAATGTTCTTTGAAAAAAAGAAACCAATACTTTATCTCAAAGAGGGGAAAAATGTAGACACCTGAAATTTTCCTAGCCTACGAACTAGCATTATCATCTAATATCACTGCATTTCACACTAATTGCATAAAAAACCCTAAATTCCTCTATTAATTGAATGATACTACATTATTTACTTAATTCAAAATTTCACCATTTTCGACAAATTAAATAAAGTTCACTTATTTAATAAAGTCCTAAAACCCTAAATTCCTCTATTAATTGAATAATATGATATTATTTAATTAATTCACTTTTTCATCAATTTCGACCAATTAAATAAATTTCATTTATTTATTTATTTTTTTAATGGCAAGTTGTTACCTTGTGAGGGTAACTCCCAATATAGTATAAAATAAATTTCATTTATTTAATAAAGTTCTAATCTCACTTTATTTCATCCTAACTAGTTAAATAACGCCAATTATTTAATCACATCACTAAATCACGTTATTCCCCTAAGTCGATTGAATTATTAAATGATAATAATTTAATTAACACACATTCCCTCCAAATTTTGAACAAATTGAATAAAATATTCAAATCATTATCAAAAATCAAATCAAACTAATGCAACTTTGTTTGCAAAAGTCAAACTTGATTTGCACATTCAACTCCAAAATGATTTAATTAATTAAATTAATTAATTAATCATTCTCAACTACTTTCCTGGTTGAGTAAATTATGATCCCCTAATTTCTCAATCTAATTCCTAACTGATCAATATAAATCCTGCCTGATCAATCTAATTCCTAACTAATCAATCTATTTCTCAATCCCATAGATTATTTAATCTATTCTTCAATCACATAAATTGTGCAATTTATTTTGCATAGATTATTCATGTCTAAATCCTCTCAACAACCTTCAATTGTCGATCTTGATTCAACATTGTTTAATCCTAATCATCCATTTCAAATCATAATTTCTATATAAAAAACCTCTTTCCTCACAAAAAAGGGATTGAAGCATCGACTTATTCAGACAATGAAGTAATGCCAAAACACCATTGGTAGAGCTTCAACATATCTTCGATCAACCAACATGCAACACATCAAAAGCTTCTCGCACACAACAATGGAGGCTTCGTAGTGATATGAACAACTGAAATCTTGGGAATACACTTCGACACGAGATGGTAGCACTATTATTTTTCATGAATTCATGTATGCTTTTGTCTTTTGATCTTGTTTCTTGAATTTTGTAATAGTTTAGTTTCATTTCATGAAGTGTAGGAATAAATCTAGATTAGTTGTTTGATTTAGATTAGATTCTATTTCAATTGATTTATCTAGTCTAAACTTCTATGATTTTCCCCCTCACACAATAATAAATCCTTTAGTGAATCTCCAAAAGATCTGAAGGATTCACCAACAACTTTTGTATGTACTTATTCCTTCTTATCTTTCTCCTTCTCACTGCTGTCTTTTGCAATCTTCTCTTCCTTAGCAACCTTTTCACCATCAAGAGGAGGCAAGTTTTCATTCTTTTGTGCCTCAAAATTCTTTGTGTTTTTATGTTTCTTTTCTTCCTTCTTCTCTGCATCAATATTTACAACTAGAGGAGGCAAGGCTTGTTCAGTTTGAGCTACTTATTTCTCTGGGACAACCTATACATTATCATTCTTTTCTTCACCAACAAAATTCTTTGTAGTTGGAAGGGTGCCATCTATAATCATGCCCTCTTGCACATTCTCAAGCTCAAGAACATGTTGATGTTGTGCACTTTTAAGCTCATTGGCCTTCGAGATAGATACATCATTCTACATTTCATCTTCATCACCAGGTGACATCCTCAATTCCTTTTCTAGATCTGCAACCTTTTGCAGTGTCTCATTCTTCGGTATTTCTATGTCTTCCTTATCTCTGATCATCAAAGTGTCGAATCTTTGCTTTGTCTTGAATTCCATGTTATACACTTGATCCAATTTAGCTCTATCTTCATTTGTGAGAGAAGAACCAATCTTCTCCAAGGAAAATGTTCTCATTTTTGCATCTTCATCAAAAGCTTCATGTCTACTCACACTCAAAACACCTTTCAAGTCATCAAGCAGTTGATTCTCAATTTTTCCAAGGCTAGTATCAAATTTTACCATTTATTTTACAATAGCATCTTCCATTGTAGCCTTATTCACATCACTCTCTTTCAGATACATTTTTGCAGTCTCTTCTAAGAGACCAAAGTTTGTAACGCCATTAAATAAAGCATCTAGCTTCAAGGGACTATGCTCCCTTACCAAAGGGGTATTCTTCTTCTTTCCTTTACCTTTTCCCTCACTTATAACTGATTCTTCTCTTGAATTATTTTCTCTATTATTAATAACCAAAGCTTTCTTTTGATTTTCTACTTCTTCCTCACTTTTTGTATCAATCACATCAACCTTTTCCCTTTTTGTGCTTGTCTCTTCCACAAAGGCTTGTGACATATTTTTTGGATTAGCTATGGTTTTTCTTCTTATATATCCTCTTCTTCCTCACAACTAATATATTTCTCCCTTGTGGCCTTTTTATTTCTTCTCCTTCTAGGAGCCAATTGCTGCTCACAAACATTGGATATAGCTTTCTTCTTTGTATTTACTACAAGCATAGTTCCAGAGGACTTTTGAATATAGGGAGAGGAGGTTGAGGTCCTAATTTATCTTCTTGTGCTTGGAGTAGCCTCTAGAGGAGCAAGTATGCTTTTGGATTTCTTTGGTGAATCTACAATCTCCTCCAATTGTGCCTTCATCTTTTCAACATTTTTCTTTATCTCCTTTTCCTTATGTTGCAGGTGCAGTTCATTGGATTTCTCTTCATATATTCCAAACCTATCTACTATAGGATCTCTAGGTTTTCACAATATAAGGTCTACAAGTCTGATGACTATATCTTTTGCCACTTCATATCCCATTTCTAAAATCTAGAGTGTTCTGGGTTCTACTACTTCTATATAGCAGTAATTTATGTTGACCATGAATGTAATGTCCTTCTTGTATTTATCTATCACACTTGTTGGAATCCTCTCTCTGCTTTACATATTTTCTTGAAATGACTTAAAATATCCCCACAAGGATTGTTTCTAGGACTCAAAATTTGGAAACCTTCTCAAGTGATCTCTAACTTGTCTAGCAACAGGTACATTATCCAACCAAACAAAATTCTTTGCTCCAGGCATTTTTGTAAGAAAGTAAAACATCAAAAAAATGATAAGAGTTCCATACCGGAATGGATATTTGGAATCTTTTTTTCTATAAATTATTTGTTAGATTCTATCTCAAGAGTTCACATAAGTCTATGTATTCACCTTTCTTTACCATTTGGTAAGCTATATGAATTGCGGTGGCTGAAATAGAGTTCTCTTTGTTTGTGAAATAGATCTTGTAGCTAATCATCATGGATGCATATTGTATTGTTGGATCTTCAATATCCTTCACCGTTAGAACACATTTTTCAAATTTCACAATGACGAGTTACATCACCACATCATTTTTCACTACTTTTCATGTCGAAATGGGTCCATTAGGGCACAAACCCACTACAACCCTAATTGCATCCTTAGTAATCATATGCACCATATGAACTTGTCATGAATTTTTTTGAGCACATATCTTAACCATTCATCCTAAAATGAAAAATAAATGAGCAATGGAAAGTACTAACTAATGTGAATTTTTTAAAGGAAAGAGATTACCAAGATATAGATAAGCCAAACCAAGCACCACCAAATGCAAAGGAGACATAAGAATTTGGTAAGGGGAAAAATAAGAAAAAAACCCCAATATTATGAATGGAGGAAAAATTCCTAAGAATGATAAAAGAGAGAGAGAGAATTTAAGCCTTAAGCTTGCATTCTTGAATATGAAGAATGAGAGGAGAGGCACCTCAATAAATAGAGGTGAGAAGAGGAGTTATAATGTAACTCCCAACTCAGTGAATGCCACCATTCATCTATGTGTGTGCAATGTGTCAAGAACCTCTTAAGGAGGTGGCTACAAATATTCCTTAATAAAGAAATTAAAAATAAAATGAGTCATCCTCACACATGTGTGAGAAGACAAAAAGATAAAAGACTTGTAGGGATTCCTTTGGAATATTCCTACAAGTTAATAAAAAATTACAATTAAATAATAACCTTTACCAAGTAAAGATTAATCTTCTAACATCGCCCCTTAAGCTTTACTTGGGGATTTTACATCAAACCCTTCAATGGATTGTAATCAAATATTTTTACAATGAAAGAGAAATATATCTTTAC
The DNA here is from genome assembly GCA_007115665.2 of Sequoiadendron giganteum. Taxonomy (NCBI): domain Eukaryota; kingdom Viridiplantae; phylum Streptophyta; class Pinopsida; order Cupressales; family Cupressaceae; genus Sequoiadendron; species Sequoiadendron giganteum. The sequence goes on from CM021102.1 coordinate 91,541,381, forward strand.
AAAGAGCTTTGGTGAGAATATTTTCCACTTGATCTTCACCTTTACAATACAAAACAAAAATTTGCTTGTCTTCAATTTGCTCTCTAATGAAGTGATGTTCAAGAGAAATGTGCTTGGTCCTTGCATGAAAAATTGGATTCTTTGCCAAAGAAATAACACTTTGATTATCACAATATAAAGGATTAGGATCCTTTTGAGGTAGACCCAAGTCTTGAAGTAATCTTCTTAACCATAATGCTTCTTTAGATGCATTTGTACAACCTTTATATTTGGCTTTTGTAGAAAAAAGAGAAGTATATTGTTGTTTCTTACTATTCCATGAGATTTCACCTGATCCAACAAAGAAACAATAACCACAAGTGGATCTCCCATCACTGGGATCACCTCCTAAATCCGAATCAGTATAACCCTTTAAAAAAATTCACAATTTGCATGATAAAAAAGGCCAAGGTTAAGAGTACCTTTAACATATCTTAAAATTCTTTTTGCAACTTTAAAATGAGTTTGTTGTGGTTTAGACATAAATCTAGAAACCAATCCAACACTATAAGAAATATCAGGCCTAGTAAGAGTTAGATAATTTAAACTTCCTACTAATTGCCTATATAAAGTATGATCAACAAAAGGAGTTTCCATATCAACCATTAATTTAGTTCCTAATTCACAAGGAGTAGAAACACACTTTGCATCATTCAATTTAAATCTATCTAAGAGATCTTGAGAATATTTTTGTTGAGAAAGAAAAATACCTTTAGGTGTTTGCCAAATTTGCATACCCAAAAATAATAATGTAATAGGCCTAAATCAGTCATTTGAAATTGTTGATTGAGTTGAGACTTAACATCACTAATCAAATTGTTAGAACTAGAAGTGATAATTAAATCATCAACACATAAAATAAGAATCACAATATAATTTTCACTATGCTTAATATATAAATTTGGATCATTTTTACTTCTAATGAAACCTTGAGATATAAAGAAAGCATTAATTTTGGAATATCATTCTCTAGGAGATTGTTTTAAACCATAAATTGATTTCTCCAATTTTCAAAGAAGATTTTTATTAGCTTTCTTAATGAAACCCAAAGTTTGAGACATATAAATTTCTTCATGTAAATCACCATTTAAAAAATACACTTTTAACATCCATTTGATGAATGTAAACGAGAAGCTAAAGAAAGAACTACTTTAATAGTTTGCATTTTAGCTACTGGAGAAAATGTTTCATTATAATCTAATCCTTCATTTTAAATATCAAAGGACTTTGAAAAATAGTCCTAAAAATGGTATAAAAACCACTTTGCCTTCAATAAAATAATGAAACATAAAAGTTTCAAGAACTTGATCCCCATCAATTAAGAAAATAGATTTAAGTTCATCATAAATAAGTGCATACCATCAAAGTGGATGGAAATATTTTACATGGGTCCCAAAAAAAACTCCAATGAGACTTGATAAAAAATATGATTTATTATAGATAGGTCTCCCTATGCAACATTACTGCAAATGCGTCTAGCATATAAAATATATATAAAGACTCCATTGAGACTTGATAAAGTGATTAATTTGCAAAAAAATATATAGATGGAATAAATCCATCAAGAAGGAAAATACTCCAATGAGATTTTAATTTTTAAAAATATATAGATGAAATAAATCCATCAAAAAGACAAATTTACCAATAAGGCACAATATCAGATTAATGAGACACAATAAAACATCAAATTCCCTTTATCAAAACAACATAATTGTAGTTGAGAAGGAAACACTAGGTTTGTTTTAAATATTGTAATAGATCAAAAGCCACAAATCAAGCCACCTTAAGTTATAAAAATTAATATGAAAAAAAATCGTGATGGAATAATGGGAATTGCATACTATGAAGTGAAGGATTATTAAGTATAAATAAGTCATTAAGAAAATAATCATGGATTCATGACTACATGAATATCCCATTTTCACATTGAATAAAACAAGTACACTATTATTGGGTTGACCAAGTCCAATAATAAAGTACATGTGTAGTTATCTAAAAACAAAATAAATGAGCAATGGAAAGTACTAACTAATGAGAATTCTTTGAAGGAAAGAGATTACCAAGATATAGAGAAGCCAAACCAAGCACCACCAAATGCAAAGGAGACACAAAATTTGGTAAGGGGAAAAAACAAGAAAAAACCCCAATATTATGAATGGAGGAAAAATGCCTAAGAATGATACAAAGAGAGAGAGAGCACTTAAGCCTTAAGATTGCATGCTTGAATATGAAGAATGAGAGGAGATGAACCTCAATAAATAGAGGTGAGAAGAGGAGCTAGAATGTAACTCCCAACTCAGTGAATGCCACGATTTATCTATGTGCGTGAAATGTGTCAAGAACCTCTCAAGGAGGTAGCTACAAATATTCCTTAATAAAGGAATTAAAAATAAAATGAGTCATCCTCACACATGTGTGAAGACAAAAAGAAAAAAGACTTGTAGGGATTCCTTTGGAATATTCCTACAAGTTAATAACAAATTATAATTAAAGAATAACCTTTACCAAGTAAAGATTAATCTTCTAACACATCCTCATAGCAGAAGTTAGGAAAATCATTCCATACCTTCAAATTATTCTTTGCTAGAACATTGTACTCAGGTTTTAGCTCAAAATAATCTCTAGTTAAATGGTCATGCCTAAACTTTCCCATTTTAATATAATCATATTCTTCCATCTTCACATGGATGTACATTATTACATCTTCTATATGCATTACCTATTGAACAAGACAACTGAGAGGAGGGGGGATGAATCAGTTGTAGAATTTTTTTAACGTTTAAAACTTTTACCACAAGTTAGATCAATAAGCATTCACAAAACCTTTACTCTGTTAATGTGTTTAATCATTGAATGCAGAAATAGGAACTGAAAGTAATAAAACCATGCACACAATAACACCAAATTTATGTGGAAAACCAAATGAGGGAAAATCCATGGTGAGGATAAGCTCACAATATAAAGAATTCCAAAATTGAATACAAAGGATCACTGTTAGAAAGGCTCACTGCCAAGACATGACACACTATCTAACAAGGGCTCATTGTTGGAGGGCTCACTACCACAAAATTACAAAGAATATAGAAGAGGATTGTTACAAAGAGAAAACTATCTCAATGAAACAAATATTCCACCACAATTAACTCACACACTTGCAACCATGCTTGAAAGATAGAGTACACCTTCAACTCACTACCTTCAAGAACTCAACACTTAAAATTTGCATTAATCTGCTCAATTCACATCACACAAATTGTCTCACATCTATCTCACATCTATCTTGCATCTATCTTGTATTTCACTAACATCTCAACTTGTATTTATACCATCTTCAACCTTGAAACCCATCCAAGGTCGGCCACAGACCATTTGTACTTACAAATTCAAATTAGGTCAACACAAAAAAATTCTATGGTGGAATTAGAATTAGGGCGACCCAAACATATAATTAATGAGGACCTAAATAAGTCCTAACACACCTCAACACACTTCCATGAGCTTTGTAAGTAGTGTTTAACACAAGGTCGGTCAACACCAATGCAAAACACATAAAGCAATTAAGCACATGCATCCTTAACACAATCCATTCTTTCTGGACAATAAACTTCACTTGAACATGACCTCATCAAATTATTCTCAGAACTGCAAGTCATGAAACCAAAATTCAGAGAAATCCGGAGCACATTTCACATACTATTGAAGATATATCTCACTATACAATGATCCAGAAAGCCCAAATTCTAGATATAGCAATTACCAACAACCATGAACAATACCTCAGACTTGTATAAGCATAGAAGCAATACAAAGCACATCCTGAAGCATACACTGAATACTGTAGACCTTCTTTATTATAATTTTCTCAATATCCTTGACATATACAATCAATAACCAACTTCCATGACATAGTTGACATGAATGACAATAGCAACCAGTTGGCATCAATGACATCGCCTTCATACTTGCAACAATACTCCAAAGGGAACCTTAAAAAATGCACCATCCGAATCTATTTCCATGGATTTGAAGGGATACTTCTTGAACTTAGGTCTCAACCATTCCAATACATCAACCACTTATGGAGTAAACATATTTGAAACTTAATAGAACTAGGGTATAGCAAGAAACTGTAAATACCTTTGGAATTATTCACCAATTAGGGTTTCACACCAAATGATTCAAATCACATTTTCTCTTCTCTTGAATCTTCAAATTCTTGATTAAAAATGACTTAATCATATGCAAAATCACATATAAACAATTTTTCAAAGACCTAAAATGCATTAATTGTAGTGAATAAAGTTAGGTCAAAAATTTGGCAATAGCCTCACAGTGTTGACATAGTCACCTTCAATCACTCCATGGATCTCCACAACAAGAAATTTCATACTGAAGAAACCACCAATAGATCAACCATGTTGATCTACACATGTACCAGTGTGTTGAAAGCATCATCACCACAACTTTGGCGGGGGGTGGGGGGCGAGGGGGGGGGGGCTTAAGGTTTTTCTATTAAAATTCTTTGTGAGCCAAAGCTCTTTATCTAGTTTCTAGAGGAAACATATACACCAGGAGCTGGCATAGAATCATTATTTAGTTCATTCTCATCCTTTTTATTCCATATCTTATTCATTTCCTTCTTTACCAGATTATCTTCTTTTGTGAAATAGAGGGTTTCACATTCTTGTTTCTGCAGAACTTTTTTATGTGTCCTGATTTTTTATAATTATGGCATATGACACCTTTTTGAATAATCTTACTTGTCATTCTAGATATTTATTCAAAACTATTATGCGCAAATCCGTTACATGTATAACAGTAGCCATTGAAATATTGAAACATCATGCTATTATTATAACCATTCATCATTTAATTTTTGCATTCACTAGATTTATGACCAAATCTATTGAATGCATAACACTGACTGGAAAATTATTGAACATTTTGATTCATCTACTTCTACATTCTACAACTCTATATCCAAATTTATTGTAGGAATGGAAATAAACATTACAAGATGGGTACCTTTGTATAGCTGGTTGTCTAATAGGAGACCTTTTGAATTCCTTCTTTTGGTTCCATATCTATTTGACATTATTCTTCTTGTCATTCTTCTTTTTAGCATTGTTTAGAGTTTGTTTTACCTTTGAAATTTATCCTTTCTCAAACCCTAATCCTTATTTATCCTTAGAAGCCTTCTGATTTGCAATCATCTCATCAAACATTATGAAACTCTTCTTGAATCCATCTTCTTGAATCTCTAATTTCTCTAGATCTGATCTCAAAGTCACAATCTCTTTTTCAATATTTTAACATTCTTCAAGTTTGTCTCTTAATTTTGCATTCAGGAAATCTTCAACTCTTTTTCCTTCTTCAACTTTCACTTTTAGACTAGTAATAGTCTCATTTTATTGCTTGAGTTGCTCATTTATTTCCTTGATTCTTTTTGTAGCTTTCTTAAGTTCATTTCTCAACTTTTTAATACACTCATCTGCGTCATTAAGATCCTTTTTCAGATCTCTATTCCCATATTCTACTTTATCCAAATCATCAAGGGCTGATTTGAGTTCTCTTTCCATATCAACCTCATAATCTTCTTTAGTAAACCCTTCAAGGATATTCTCTTATGAAGGAATAGGGTAATTCCTTATAGCCATGTGTTCAACGTCCAATATCTACCTTAGTGATCAAGCCAATTGAAGTAACCAAGCTCTGATACTAATTTTTGAACACTCAAAATACTGAGAGGGGTGAATCAATATTCCTTGAAATTCATTAACTTAAAATGAAGTTTAGAATATCTCGTTCAATGCGTAGTAATAAAAGAAGCATGCATCACATCAATAGACACAAGAAAACCAAACTTTCATGTGGAAAACCCAAAATGGGAAAAACCATGATGAGGATTAGCTCATAATATATTATAATTTATTACAAGCTATTACAGAATGGCTCACTGCTAGGTGGAATCACTATTTGGAGGACTCACTGTCTAGAGGACCCACTATTTGGAGGAATCATTATTTAGAGAATAGAAGAAATGGCTCACTACTGGAATAGAAAAGAGGGTGGCTCACTACCAAAGATTGAATTGATTACAATGTATCTACAACATGCTAAATACAATTCTAATTAGGCTAAAAAATTTAACTTAACACACTTCATACTTCACCACAACTATAATTCACACTGCTCTAAACCAAATCTCATACACACACTACACTCTCTATTTGAAACTTTCACACAATGAATCAACCTTGAATATATATCGTAACAACTGAAAACATCAATTAGGTCAACCTAATTAGATGTATTGTGCACCACATAATTGGCAAGCCCAAAACAACAACACACACACCTTGTAGAAGGAACCAAAGTGTATACACCACTACAATAGGTCAACATGACCTATAATTACTTCTATGATACCGATTCATACATAACTCAACTCTCCACAACCCTAAAAATACTTAGGTCGGCACTAGATAGAAAAAATGGTGAAGTAATAACAAAATGAACCAATTGTTCACTCACAACTCAATACATGGAGCACCAAAACACTTGCCCCTTGGAGCATACATATTGCTGAAATGCACAAAAAATTCCTCAAATATGCGCAACAAAATATTAATCCGTGGTGGAATGTGGAGAATTCTAACATACACTTTGTTACTGCAACTTTGCCATTTCTAGAGCCGATACTTTGTTAGCGCTATATTTTACTGTGAATGACATCAAGTCATGAAAAATTGTATTTAACCTTTTCTAATGTGGACCAACATTACCATAAAATAACATAACTAGATTCTTCATAGTGGAGCAATGCGAACCAAAAAATTTGTTCACTGAATACTAAAACTACATTTTGGGAGTTAGGAAATTATCCAAACCATTCTCTAGACCAACACTTCTACATCTTTGTCATGGGTTTCCATCAATGAAAACACCATATACTATCATGCTCATCAAACTTCATCAATCTCCCCACTCAACAATCTCTTCACACTATACATCATGCTCATGTTTCCAATTCAAGTCTTCAACAATCTCCTCAATGACAAACAAACTTCCAATAAAGATAAGAGTGTTGAGATCTGAAAATGGGGGTGAATATTATTCTAGGGAATTTGATTATTTTTATAAGCATGCAAGTATTGTTTGGAAAAAGACTACTTATACACACCAACAGAATGGGGCAGCCAAAAGAATGAACCTAACCTTGATGGAAAGATATAGGAGCATGTTGAGTGGTGCTAAGCTTGATAGATGCTTTTGGGAAGAAGTTGTAAGTACTGCATGTTATTTGGTTAATATGTTTCCTTGTTCAATTCTTGTTGGTAAAACTCCTTATGAAGTGTGGATAGGTAGAAATCCTTTTGTTTCATATTTAAGGGTCTTTGGTTGTGAGGATTTTGTTCATGTGCCTCAAGAGAAACATTATAATTTGGATCTAAAAGCAAAAAAATGCATCTTTGTTGGTTACAGTGAGAATGTAAAAGGTTATAAGCTTTGGAATCAACTAACCCATAAAATTGGTTTCTCTAGAGATGTGATTTTTAGGGAGTTTAGAGCTTACTTAGGTGAAGAACAACCAAAAGAGAAAGAAAAGACAAAAATGGTGCACTTCAAGATAAAGATAGAAAAGTAGGAAGATGCACATGTGGAAGAATAATTAGATGGATCTTAGGATGGAGAAGAAGAAGAGGGTTCAGATAGTTTAGAGGATGTGCATGATGAGCACATGGTAGAGGAAGAATAGGTAGAGCCCATTACTCCTACCTTGAGGAGGTCCATAGGGAAACAAAATCCAGTCAATAGGTTAGCCCATTGGATTATTGTTGTGTATTTTATTTTTTGAGTATTGAGAATGAATCTAGATCTTTCAGAAAGGCTCTCTCTTCAGAGGAAAGTGAGTTTTGGATGCAGGCCATGCAAGAGGAGATGATGGCTTTGGATAGTTGTGATACTTGGGATCTTGTTAGTTTACCCAAAGGAAGGAATCCCATTGGTTACAAGTGGATATTTTAAAATGAATTTAGAGTAGATGGTTGGTTAGAGTAGTACAAGGCCAGATTGATGGCAAAGTGTTACTCCTAGAGAGAAGGAGTTGATTTTAGTGAAATTTTCTCTCATGTTGCTAAGTTAACTTATATTACATTTCTATTATCTATTGCTATTGATTATGGTTTTGAAATAGATGAAATGGATATTAAAGTTTCTTTCTTGCATGGGGATCTTGAGGAAGTGACTTATATGCGACAACTTGGTAGTTTTGTTGTGGAAGGAAAATAACACTTGGTTTGTAAGTTAAAGAGATCTTTATATGGTTTGAAAGAATCACCTAGGATGTGGTACTAGAATTTTGATGAATTTGCATTAAATTTGGGTTTTGTTAGGAGCAAGGAGGATCATTTTGTTTACATAAGGTTATTTATGATCAGATAATAATAATTTTCTTGTATGTTGATGCCATTTTGTTTATGGGTAACAATAAGGTGATGATTAGGGAGCTTAAGAATCAAATTTCTAACACATTTGATATGAAATATTTGGGGGCTACAAAATATATCCTTGGGATGGAGATTAGTAGGGATCAGTTTCACAAAAATATTCAAATGGTTAAGTTATTATAAGGTAGGGGGACCAACGACACCAAGGCTCTAGGTCATGGAGAGCCTAGAGTGGAGGGATGGCCTAACTTACCTTAAGCTAAGTGGATGTTTAGGTCAAGGATAGAGAATGAAGATCACTCTCAAGTGCTTTTGTCACTTTACTGATTCAAATTCTTGAATGGGTCCAAACGAGCATGTTTCTAGAATCTGAACTGTACCTTAGACAAATCTCTACCCAAGGACAATAGCATGGGTTCAGGATTATAGCACGATGTGCTGGCATCTCTTTGGGGTGCTGGAATCTATATAGATAGAAAGTGAAAAATACATTACGAAATACCAAAAAGACTACTAACAATCTAGCTAATGAGTTTTAACATAATAAACAAAATAATAAATAATAGAATGTAAGAAATAACTATGAAGATGATGAAGAAAAAAACTAAAACAAAGGTGATGAATCCCAACTCACTGAAGGTCTAGTTCACCAAAAAAATCTACGCACTCGTACACCTACACACAACGAAGAGAGGAAAAATGTTGGGGTTGTATAGGGGTTTACCTCAGTCAAACCCCCGCTTTGGTGTTTCCACCTCCACAAACATCCAAGAAAGCCACAAGATAGGAAATGCAATAAAGAGAAAAATAGAAAGGATACCTAGCAATCGTAATAATACTATGCTACATTAACCAAATGATAATGCTATAGAAATGGAGAAATGAAACAATATCACCTTCTCAATCAAGGTGCTCTCAAGCACGTAAAGGAGGTTGAAAGCTTGGTGAGTTCTATGCTACCACAACAACAAAGAAGTAGTCCCTCAGGATGCCAAGTTACAACTCCAATGGTGGAAAAAGTGCAGCAAGATGTGTAGAAGATGGATTGAAATTCTCCAAAGATCCTCAAGAAATCAAGCTAGTGTGTAGAGGATCAGGAAATGCTAAAAAGATGAAGTGAATGAGAAAGATAGGAATTTGAAAATCAAAATGGGAGGGAAAGAGCCATTTTAAGGCTGGTTGGGCAACACAGAGGCATTACATTTCATCCCCAATGAGGAGTGTAACATCCCTATGGACTCCAGAGGAGGGAATCTGTCAGGGACAAGAGTGCACCACATAGACATCCATGCGTCAGCTCGTGTCCCTGAAAAAAATTCCGCCACTGACACAAAATACAAGTGCAAAGTGGATGCATTATGGATGAATGATGTGGAGTTTCATAGTTGGGTTTGATTTTCTAAGGTGGAGGGATGCAAAAGGGGAATTTGCAAGAGGGGTGTGAATTCACTCATATACATTTCCCCCCCACTTTAGCAAGCATGAGTGTCAACAAATGTTTGGTAAAGTAGATCAAAGAGTTTAGAAACGTATACCTGAACTGTCAAGGAATCAAACTACAATCTAGCAAGATCAAAATAATAGGGCAGGAAAATAACTCCATCGGTACTCTCTTTTGAGGAGGTTCAAACAAAGGACTGCATAGATCCTCAGAAGATTTGAATAAAGTACAATGAAGGCCCACATACCAACAATGGAAAAATCCTATAGGATGCAAGTGCTTGATAGGCCCTCAAACCTACAAAGAAGGTGCCCCCTAGGTACTCTCTCCTAAAGGAAGCCCAGTGTAAGGGGACTCCATAGAGTCAGACTAGAAATAAAATTCATAAGTGCACCTGTAAAGCAACATGTTAATCCACAGATAAAACATGTTAGAAAACAAAGAGCAACTACGTAGGCAAAAAAGAAGACAGTCAAAGAATTGAAGGAAGAGCTTTCAAAGGGGTCCCTCAGGAATCCTTTAAAAGAAAAGGGGCCCACTCAAGGGACACTCAGTTTGAAAGTGTAAGCGTATTTTTTCGTAAATCAATCCAACATCAAGGAATCCTTTCGAAAGATGTTCACTTTATCAAGGAATTAGAAAGGAAGAAAATGCTCCCTCATGAGGGGAAAGTCAAGGCTTCTCCTGTAGGAAAATTTTCTCCCTCCTAGGAGGAAATTTCTTCAAGTTCTTTCTTTATGAATCCATGACGAAGGAAACACGTTCCACTAGGGGTGCTTGTTGAGAATGCAATTTTTGAAAAGGTGTTTTGAAAATATTTTTGAGAAAAAGATTTGTTGGCCACTAAATGTGTTTTCTAAAAATAAAAATTGAGATGATATCCACCCCTGACGATGGTGCATGTTGGATGCAGAGGCACGTGGCATCTTAAGGAGAGAAACGAAATAATGAAAAAGTGATGATGTGGCTTGTTGAACATAGAAAAATGTCACTATGGTAATTTTGTTGCACATGTGAGGGACAACACATGAGCACCACAACATCACAAAGCGAGCATGAAAGATAAGAGAAAAAATAGTATAATCACGAACAAGAGACATAGGAGCGATCTAATATTTTGAGGTCAAAGTTGCTCATAAATATATATAATTATAATAGTATATTGATGAGCTGTCATCAACCCCCTACTTTATCAGACCATATGAAGAATGCACGAGAAGACAAAATGAAAATTAAAAACTTGGGTCAACATGGAAGGGAAGCCTAAATGCCCCCAACACTTTGCATCATCCCCAATTGTCAAAAATTAATACACACAATAGAGAAGGAATGATGCCAAAAATAGAGGAAGTTGTATGACACATAAACACTCCTATATCCAAGCACCTATGAGGGTGGAAAGGGTTATCTAGGAAAACACAATGCAAGCATGCGAGGAACACAATCACACACACAATCTACACTATAGATAAAGAAGAGGTGCCCCCTAACACTCATCGACCAAGAGGTCATGGACCTCCTAATCTAGATCATTATACAAGGAAGGTAGATGATATGCAAGGGCAGAATATCAAGGGGGGAACCCTGTGATCCCCCCATAATAAGATCCAAGGAAGAAGCCCCAACAAGGTATTCTCTACTTAGTTCTTGTGGGGTAAAGGTCAGCAATTTTGTGAAGATCGCTGAAAGGGTCGGAACCTCGTGTAAAGAGTTAAACATGCACTTCACAGGAGTGTCATGTGTTGCCTCAACAGATGAGGGAGGTGGCACTCGAGATTCACTACTAGGATCACTAAGAGACTTAGGAGTAGTGATAAACTTTGAGGACATTGAAACTTCTTCCGTCACTAGGACAACACATGCTAATGCAAAACCACCCTTTGAAGAAGATGGACTCCTCTTTCAACCCCCATTGCTAGTAGGTCCATCCTCAATCTTCTTCTTTGTTGGAGGATGTGAGATCCCCATAGATGAGGAAGAAGGTGTAGAGGAGGAGGAGAAGATCCCAATGGACACCACTGAGGTATTTTTACATATCCACAAGATTTGAGAACAACAGGATGTACGAGAGGGACATTCAGAGAGGTGACTCAATGAAAGGAGTAGTAAACACCTACACCATTTTAGGTGAGGGTTGTTTATGCTCATAGTAGGATCTAGATGTTGCACCGAGGATGATTGAATTGAAGCAGAGGGGATGGGAGAGGACACAATAGCATGCCCTAAAATAGGGGTGGTCGACTCCCCTTCCTTCCTCTACAGAGTGGCCTGCTTAGTGGACAAAGCCTTTCATTGATGCTTGTGCTCATGCACAAGGTGATTCCTATGCCTTGGGGAGCTAGAGGATAGAAGCTGCGATAGAACAAAGGACTCTTGCATGCCCATCAGAGTGTCCATCACGGTTGTTTTCGATAGAGGGAGAGACTCCTAGATGGGAGTAGGAGGGAGAGATTCGAGAAATAATGAGGGAGTTAGCTCTAATGCCTCAGCATCGTGCCTCTTCTGATTCATTTCCTTGGGGGCAAGAGTGGTAGGAGGCTGCAAAGGCCGAGACAGAGGAATCCCCATGGGAAACCTTCCCCTTACCTACTAAAAGGGCCTAGGCACCGTGGGTAGAACAATTTTTTTGAACATAAGATGCATGGATTTTCACCAAGTGGGAAACATAGGATTCTCTAGAAAACACCTAGGATCAGAATCTAAAGATGTTGCAGCAGGGTGAGAGGAAGCAATAAGTGGGACAATGGTAGTAGAAGAAGAAGAGTGTTGAGCATGCTTCTCCCTTTCTCTTTTCTGAGCCAAGGTGGCATCGCTATCAACCTTTAGGAAATCCCTATATGATATGGCATAGGGAGATGGAGGGTATCTCACTATAGGCATTAAGCACCCACTCTTGTACTTTGCATAGGTTCGGTACAAGAGGTCCATCCTAGGAGGAAGTAGACCAATGGGTGCATGCCAAAAGTGATCTAGAGAATAGCTACCACATGCAACCAACAATTTATGGCTAGTGTCATGGACTACATGCACTGTACCCTCATGGATGAATTTAAGGAATTTATGCTCTATCGAGGGAACTATATTCATAGCAACCAATCAGGTGATACCTAGTTTGACCCTGAAGAGTTCATAAATCTGAGATTATGTCAAAGAGTAAATTCATCAATTTAGGTCCAACAAGGACCGATGAGGTGATGCAGCCAAGGGGAGGTATAGAATGTCCATTGTGTGTAGGGATGGTACTCTTAGATTTGTCATACCCATCTTTATGTAAGAATTTAATCATCATAATCTCCTCAGTTATGAAATTCACCTGACACATGGAGTTAACAAGAACACCTATTACAATGTTTCCATTGATTCACGTGGGAATGTATAAGGGAGATAGCTCTCTATTTCATTGACAGTTCATATGAGGTGAATGTTATGGCAGGGGAACTATTCACAAGCTGCATAGATGGGATGGGCAAATGTAAAAAGGAGACCATAACGTATACATGACGAAACTTTCATAGAGCCCGTAAAGGTTTTTGCAACTAGAAAGTGACCCAACTAAGGTTTCATTCCATAATGCCTATGAAAACTTCCAACTATGCCACTAGGGGTTGCAGGTTGGGTTGCAAGGCAGAATGCCTCACAAACTCACACCCATAATGATCCTAGGATATGAGGAAAGGGCCTTTTAACACCACTAAACAGAACCAAAATGGTTCACATCAGGTTCACCAAAATGTAAGGTAGGGGAACCAACTACACCAAGGCTCCAAGTCACAAAGAGTTGAGAGCAGAGGGCTGCCCTAACTTACCTCAAGCTAAGCGGGTGTTTAGGTAAAGGATAGATAATGAAGAGCACTCTCAAGTGCTTATGTCACTCTATTGATCTGAATTCTTGAATGGGGCTAAATTAGAAGGTTCATGGAATCTGAATCGTACCTTAGACAACTCTCTACTCGAGGACAACAACGTGGGTCGGGGACAACAACACAACACACTGGCCTCTCTCTGGGGCACTGACGTCTGTATGACTAGAAAGTGAAAATTATAGTACAAAATGCCAAAATCCCTACTAACAGTCTAGCTAATGAGTTTTAACATAATAAATAGAATGATAAATAACAAAATGTAAGAAACAACTATGAAGATGATGAAGAAGACAACTAAAACAAAGGTGATGAAGCCCAACTCATTGAAAGTCCAGTTTTCCAACAAACTCCATGCACACGTACATCTACACACAACCAAGAGAGGAAAAATGTTTGGGCTGTATAGGGTTTTTCCTTAGTCAAACCCCTGCTTTGGTGTTTCCACCTCCACAGACAGCCAAGAAAGCCACAAGATAGAAAATGTGATAAAGAGAACAATAAAAAGGATACCAAACAATCATAACAATAATATGCTACATAAAGCAAATGAAAATGCCATAGAAATGGAGAAATGAAACAATATCACCTTCTCAATCAAGATTCTCTAAAGTATGTAAAGGAGGCTGCCTTGGTGAGGTCTACACTGCCACAATAACAAAGTAATCCCTCAAGAGGCCAAGTTACAACTCCAATGGTGGAAAAAGTGCAGCAAGATGTGTAGAAGATGGATTGAAATTCTCCAAAGATGCTCAAGAAATCAAGCTAGTGTGTAGAGGATCAAGAATTGCTAAAAAGATGAAGTGAATGAGCAAGATAGGCATTTGAAGATCAAAATGGGAGGGAAAGAACCATTTTTAGGCTGGCTAGTCAACACAGAGGCATTACATTTCATCCCTAATGAGGAGTGTAACATCCCTATGGACTCCAGAGGCAAGAATTTGTCAGGGAAAGTAGCACATCACGTAGATGTCTGCGCACCACACTTGCACCCTTGACAAAAATTCCCCCACTGACACAAAAGACAAGCACCAAGTGAATGCATTGCAAATGGATGATGTGGAATTTTGTAGTTGGGTATGATTTTCTAAGGTGGAGGGATGCAAAAGGGGGATTTGCAAGAGGGGTGAAAATTTTCTCCTATACAGTTAGAGTAAGTATGTTGATACCATTTTGTAGAGGTTTAGTATACATGAATGTAAACCTTTAAATATTCCATTTTTAGTTGGAACTAAGTTGAGTTTGTATATGTGTCCTAATTTTGATTATGATTTTGAAGAGATGTCTAATTTTTTTTATGCTAGTGTCATTGGTAGTTTGATGTATGCAATTTATTACACTAGACCAGATATAACCCAAGTAGTGGGAGTTTTGAGCAGGTTTATGTCTAACCCTGATAGAGAGCATTGGAATTTTATTAAGAGGGTGTTTATATATTGTTGTGTTACTTCTGATTACTATTTGGTTTATCATGGTATTGATGATGTAGCTAAGTCATTGGACATATAGGGTTTTGTTGATGTAGATTGGGTAGGTGACTTGGATAGTCGAAGGCCCACTAGTGGCTATATCTTTACACTGTTTGGAGGTGCAATGAGTTTGATGAGTAAGAGGTAGCCTACAATTTAATTTTCCACTACCAAATTAGAGTATATGGCTACTACATATGCCTCGAAGGAGGTATTTTGGTTACAGATACTTGGTAAAGGTATTGGTTTTGATTGCAAGACAATGAGGATTGGATGTGATAGTTAGAGTGCCATATGTTTAGCCAAAAAATCCCATGTATCATGCTCGTTCTAAGCATGTTGATGTTCAGTATGACTTTTTGCAAGAGATGGTTGAGAATGGTAAGGTTTTGATTGAGAAGGTTGACAATTTGGATAATATTTTAGATTCTCTTACGAAGCCAGTGACCATGGATAATTTCTCTTGGTGCAAGAAGGCCATGGGCCTTGATCATTATGTAGACATATGAGTTTGACCATTCTCATGTGGTCAAATTTGTCCCCTATTTCATCTATTTTGCGCCTATACCTATATTAATTAAATAATTCCATTATTTGGTTAATATTTACCTTATTCCTAAATTTAAATAAATAATTTATCACCTTTCTTCTCTAAATTAAATAAATAGACCAATTTATTTAATTTAGGCATTAGCCTATATGAATTAAATCAATTTTTAATCCATCCCTTTCTCTCTCCTCTTGTCACATCCTCCATAATCCCTCCTTAATCTAGATTAATATAATTAATTTGTGATTAGGATGTGCACACCACTAATCATAATTAATGTCACATCCTCCATAATATGCAAGTGGATCCTAATCACCCCATTAACCCAACTAATCATTTGTACAACCTTAAATCTTGATTAGTTATCCCCTAATCCCACCTAATGCCAATTATGACATGTACCGGGGTCAACCCCCTCATTAATACTTTCTCCATTTGGAGAAGTCACTCCCTTTCCCAAGGAATTTTATATTCCCATTTATTCCCCCATAATCCTATGTGGAATATTTAAATTCCACTTTATCCTCCCAAAATATTTGGAGGAAATAAAAAGAAATTTTTAATTCCTCCACCTAATCCCAAGGACCTTACAAGTGAAATTTTTAATTCCCTTTGGTCTTCCCAAGACCTTCTACAAGTTCTATGGATATTTTTGATGAATTTTAAATTCATCACTTGTCACATCCTCCCCATGATTTGGGGAGGATAATACAAGTCTTATCTTTTGTCCTTGCCTCCACTTGGCCTACATCTCACCATTCCTTTTCCCCCAAGGATGAAACACTTGTCATCCTCTCATGAGTTGATATGCCTCAAGGCATCTCAAACCTTAGATTCAATCCCTAGATTAAATCCTAGCCATCCAATATAGTCTCCCCTTTGTTAATGACTAAAATGACTTAGTCATTTTTCATTCTACACACTTATGCATTCAAGAGCTCAAGCACACACAAATATTTCTATCACCCTTTTTCAACCAAAATCCACATCCATTAGCATCCAATCCCACCATATCTACACCTTTTGCATTCATTTTCATGATTACAATCATGCATTTCTAGGTATTATGCTATCAAATTATCAAAAAGAGCACACAATCAAGAAAATTAAGGGCTAACAAAAGAATCAAATTTAGGCAAGGTAAACTTCTTGTTTGTGTCGTTTTTCTTGTTTAAATTTCATCTTATACCCTATCTTGAGTGTTTGCATTATTTTAGTGTTTTGGATTGATTTCACTTACATTTAGATAGATTTGAAACATCAACACACATTTTTAGCACAATTGATGGGACCCACATCATGGGTCCTTAACGTTTTTATTAATTTCATTTTTCAAGTTCAGATGTTTTCTAGATATAGAGGAAAATCCACCTAATAGGTAGACATGCTAGCTACATAGGCATATCCTCCTCCTAGAAGGGAAAACACGCTTCATCTTTCAGTCACCAGCTACATAGAGGCAGACGCATGGGTAGATAGGAGAACTTGTAAAGGTTTAGAGGTGGACCTTGAAGACCCCAATTGAAGCCTTTATAGAGGTGATCCTGTGCTACAAACAAGTGATCCTATAAGATACAGAGGAAAACTTGTGCCTTAACATTTGTTCATCCTCCACGGACGAATGTGTGACCCTCAAAGATGATATCGTAAGTCACATAGGTGAACCCATTCATGGCTACAAAGGCATATACGTGGTAAAAAAACCACAAATCTATGGTATGTATAGAGGAAAATCCACTCTATAGATGGGTGAATCTAAGGTAAATCCACAGTGTTAGTTTTTCATCCAAAATCTTTATTTGGATTTGGGTTTTCATACTAATTTTCTCACTCATTTTTCTATGATTTTTCTAGCTTCTAACCCTTGCAGCCTTTCATTAGCCAATGACCGGTGGTTTAAAATACTAACACATTTTTTGTAGGATGATCGGTCAAAGACTTGGTAAGTGATTTTTTATACTAATATAGGAACACTTCCATTTCTAAAGGGAGTAACCTATTTACCTTATTTGGAGTTAGTTGTTGATGTATTCTCTCCCCTTGCACCATATGGTGGTCCTGGGGATTATAAATCACAACTAACTCAAGTCCATTTGTGTCTACCTTAGAGGTGTTAGTTTGTGTGTATGCTCTCCCCTTGGGTTACATGTGAGCTCGGGGATAAAAAATTCCTAACACTTCCTTCCCTCTAGGAGGCCTTCTTGGGGATTTCATCACCCCAAGGGATGAAATCAACTATGTGAACCCATGAGGTATATAAAGGGGGAGAACGAAATTTGTATCCCAATCCAGTCACGTGTCTAGTAGAGCATTGATACTTGGGTGATTCCAAGCTAGGAATGAAGGGTTGGTCCAAATTCCTGTCGAAAGTTCCCAACCCACACTCATGATAGGATGCTATTCATAGCTGGGCCTCATGCACCCTTGTAGTGTTTAAATTATGTACAATATTTCCTATTTTTCCTAGTTTAAGACCCATGCTTTAGTTGTGGCTTGGTGTAGTGCAGGGGATGCATATCGTACCCCAAAGCTACTCATCACATACTCTTTTAGGTCGAGATAGAAATATTCAGGTGAACTTCGACAGTTCTCAAGGAGAGAGAGAAGGTGTGCCTGTGGTGTCTATTGATGACCCTATGTCACATGATCTCTACCTATCCACCTTCGCGGGAAAGGGTGCTCCACCCAAGTATCATGAAGTATTAATCGCTAGGGGTGGTGAGCCTACATAAATTTTTAAATCCTTTTGACTAATTTTAGGGCTATGTAATCTAGAGTGTTTTCTTGTGTGAGACCAGTGCTTTTCATGTCTTGAGTCTATCTTTACCTTTGTCTATTTATTTTTAGTGCATCCCTTGCCATTGAGTCTTTCTCGTCCTTCAGAGGCATATATGCTTCCTAGAGAGGTGAATACACTCTATTTATGGGTGAACCTGCTCTCTCAGGGGCAGTTGCATTTTCACCTTCAATTCGGTCATTTTAGTCAGTTAGCCTGATATGCGTATTTGCTTGTTATAGAGGTATGTTAGGATTCTACCAAATTAGAGCAATAAACATTAATAATTATATGCAGAATAAATAACCCAAAAATAACAATGAAGAATAACACAAAAGAGATCAACACAAAATTTTAACGTGGTTCACCCAATATGGGCTACATCCATCCAATGAAAAATAGATTACAATCTTGTGAATCACACCCTTTGTAACTTACATCCCAACCACTTATAAAAAGCTTTTTGGAAGCTTATAGAATTAGGGTTTTACAAAGTCATTTTCATTTGACATGTTAGTAGGAAAACCTTGACGTGTAAGTGAGAAAACCTTGATGTGTTAATGAGAATTTTTTTTTTAGGGGCTATGCCCCTGAACCCCCGATGTCGGGGGATACCACCCTTGAACCCCTACTCAAGGCCTAGCCTGGCCCCAAACCTTGATGAGGATATGTTACGAGTGTATAGTATTTTCATGATCAGTTACCACATACCAACAAGGTGATCACACTCTATCGACGAGTGATTACATCCTTTTTGCCAATCAAGACATCATCCTTGGATAGGTGATCCTACTTCCTTTAGGGGTGAATTCACATTTCCCTTTCATACTATCATCTCTAGATAGGTGATCCTAAATCCTTCATGGCTAGATCCATGTTTCCCTTTCATATCGTCATCCTTGAATAGGCGATCTTGCTTTCTTCAGAGGTGAATCCATCTTTCCCCTTCCATACCATCATCCTTGAATAGGAAATTCCACTCCCTTCAGGGGTGAATTTTCTTTCTTCGTCTTTGTAGTCATTCCTAGATAGGAAAATCCACTATTTTCTAGGGTGATCTTGCTATCCTCATCTGTACATCCCCGCATAGGAAAACTCGTGACCTCGATAGGTGATTGTGCTACCTATAGGGGAGAATTTGTACATAGGTGATCTTTTGACCTACAAAGGAAAATGCACTCTGCTCTTAGGTGAATTTTCTTCCCATAGAAAAACCAGAGAGTGAACCCATTTAGCCACAAAAATTCTACATTGTTCCAAGCCTATTCCTACAATCAAAACATTTTTATCATCCAATCTCCTGTAATTGCCATTTTTCTACCTTTGAATTTTCCAAAAGTCATCAAATCATCTATATAATCACATGATATTGTCTTATGACATCTTTAATCATCATATCTATCAACAAACATCCAATATTGATCCCCTAGACAACAATTTGAGAACATTTACATCCAATTTGATTAATCAATCAATCCTTATCATCATTTACACTTACTTAGGAATGTAGTCTATCTTGAATTTGTCATCATCATCAACCCCATTAATTTTATTCTATTGAGAGGTAAGTTTGTGTTGCAATCATCCCCCGAGCTTGAGAAATTTGCCTATCTCAAGCATAATCGCATCCTAATCCAATCATCAATCTAATCATCCATTTCGCTTGAGAACGTAAGGATACCTCAAATGATAATCAACCCAATCATCAACTAATTGAGTTCTAAAATCCAATTAGGGGTAGACTATCAATCAATCGATCATCCAAGATAATCACACATACAATTATCAATCCAATACAATCAATCAACTAATATATCACCCTAATCAATCAATCAATTAAATCATCCAATCATCATCACTTAATCTAGTACTTGGGTATCAAATCATCTTCATCATCTGATCATCCTCACTTTCATGCCCATTACCACATGATCATAGGCTAAGAAGCTAATGGAACAACAACACCAACCACAATGCCATCAATCACAATATCCTCCCAATCCACCCACGAACGAAGGGTCCCAATAGTCCAATACAGATCAATTAATGGAATACAATCCTTGATTTTCCCTTGAGGAAGGAATGGTCAATCAACTCGAGTTATTTGTTGAGAGTATCTTAGTAATTTGATAAATGTGCAAATAACTAATTGCATCATTTTTGAACAATTGGATAAAATCCTTGCTTCATTGCTCATAAGGGGAATTAAACCACAACCTAGGTTCGATATGTCGCAATACATCAACATGACTGGGCCTTTAGCACCTTCAAATCCTTATTCCTCTAAGGTTTCACAACCTCCTTTGGGATCTCAATCCACTCAGGATCCTCCTCAATACTTGTGGTACCAACCTAGAATTGGGAATGATGTGTGTGTGCAAATACCACCTTCCCCTATCAGAATTCCATCCATCTAGACTAGATTTTATCTTGTTAGTATTTAGGGGACTACTTCTGCACCACAACCTTAGAATTCCATTTTAGAGAGCATACCGCAACAGCCACCTCAAACATCCACTCATCCACCTTATTCAGGAAATGTTGGGGGCAACTTATCTAATCCTTTGGCTTCCATGCCCCCTCATGTTCCCCTCATCCCACCACAAACAATTTACAACACATCTCACACATCCATTCCATCATCATCATAGGTTCAACCACCTATATGTGCATGATTTGTGTCCACACACCAACAATATCCCACTTGGAGACTGATCAGGCTCCACACCAAACAATCTTCCACTTGGAGATTGATCCTGAATGAAACCACTGCACTTGCAACTCCCACTGGATAATAGGTTTGGCTGATTTCTTTTATCCACATTTATTAGTCATGAAGTCCAATAGAAATTGATGAGGAAACTAATTTCTCCCATGTAATTTCCTTTGTAAACATATCTACAAGATTCTCACTTGTGTGAATTTTCTCTAGCTTCAACTGTCCATCCTCTAAAACTAACCGGATGAAGTGGTATCTGAGCTATATGTGCTTATTTTTTGAATGCAAAGCTGAATTATTAACAAGATGAATGGAACTCTAGATACTAGTGTACAAAGGGATATCTTCTTGTCGTTTTCCCAATTCCTCTAGAAAATGTTGTAACCAAATCATATCCTTGCTAGGTTCTGTAGTAGCAACATACTCAGCTTCAGTGGTTGAAAGCACAACAACCTTTTGCAGCCTTGAAATCCAAATGACTGTAGTACCTCCTATAGTAAAAACATACCTTGTAGTACTCCTCCTGCTATCAATATCACCCACCAGATCAGAGTCAAAATATCCTTTTAGAGAATAATTCGTTCCTCCAAAACATAGTTTCTTTGAAGCAGTACCTCTTAAATATCAGAGAATCCATTTTACTGCATTCTAATGTTTCATTCCTAGATTGCTCATATACCTGATCATGACTCCAACTTCATACACAGTATCTAGCCTTGTGCATACCATTGCATACATAAAGCTACCAACTATTGATGCACATGGTATCTTCGACATTTTGTCTTCCTCCTCTTGTTTCTTTGGACGCATCTCGTTAGTCAACTTAAAATGACTAGGCAAAGGTGTACTAATTTCTTTTGCATTCTACATGTTAAACCTTTTCAACACCTTGTCTACATACTCACTTTGAGACAAAAAATATTTTTTGTT
Source organism: Sequoiadendron giganteum (assembly GCA_007115665.2). Lineage (NCBI taxonomy): Eukaryota > Viridiplantae > Streptophyta > Pinopsida > Cupressales > Cupressaceae > Sequoiadendron > Sequoiadendron giganteum. Next base: position 91,563,615 of record CM021102.1, read on the forward strand.
TGTCCTATCCCATGTGATCCTCATACAAAGGATTTATTTTGTTTCACCCAAATCCTTCATAGCAAATGATTTTTCTAATTTCTTCTTAAGTTCATTAGTATGTTGCATGTTAGACTCAACAACAAGCATGCCATCAATATAAAGCAACATGATAATATAACTTCCATTATCCAATTTATTAAAATAAACACAATAATTAGAATGACATCTTTTGTGACCTTGTTCAGCCATAGAACTATCAAATTTCAAATACCATTGTCGAGGTGCTTGCTTCAAGCCATACAAACTCTTCTTTAACCTACACACAAATTTCTGCTTACCCTTGACATCATATCACTGTGGTTTTTGCATGCATATTTCCTCTTCCAAATCCCCATGGAGAAATGTTGTTTTCACATATAGTTGTTCAAGATGTAACTCTTCTACAACCACAAGACTTAGAATAGTTCTAATAGAAGTCATCTTTACAACCAGAGAAAATATTTCATCAAAATATATACCTTTTTTTCTATGCAAAACCTTTTACCACGAGTTTGGCCTTATATCTTTTCTTGCCTTCATCTTCTTCCTTCAACCTGTAAACCCATTTATTTGGTAATTCTCTTTTACCTGTAGACAATTGTGCTAAGTCCCAAGTTTGATTCTATAGAAAGGAATCCATTTCCTATTTCATGCCTAGCTACCACTGATTTTTGGTATCTACCTACATTACTTCTTCATAACCTTGAGGTTCACTAGAATCAGTTAATAATATAAAATATAATGATGGAGAAAATATTTTTGGTGGTCTATTTATCCTTGTAGAATGTCTAACACTTGCAGGAGTCTGTGGGATAACTTGTTGCTGAGCATCAGGTACCACTGGAATTTTATATTTTGGAATCCCATCTAGCACCACATATTCCTTTTTGGCTTGTTCATACTTCTTTTCTTGCAGCTAATCCTTATACATGACCTCATTGAATATAACATCTCTGATCCTAATGATTTTATGATTTTCATAATCCCATAACTAATAACCAAATTCATCTACTCCATATCCAATTAAGGTACATTTTTAGACTTAGCCTCAAGCTTGGTTCTATTTTCAATATCAACATGGAGAAAAGCTTCGCAACCAAAGGTTTTCAAAAATGAATAGTTTACCTTTTTGCCCATCCATGCCTCCTCTAGAATTCCACCATTCAAAGGATTTGAAGGTCCTTTGTTTATTATATAAACAACAGTATGTACAACATCTGCCCAAAAGTGTAAGGGTAGTCCATGATGCTATATCATGCTCCTTGCATGCTCCATAATGGTCCTATTCATCCTCTTAGAAACACCATTTTATTGTGGGGTTCTAGGAACCATATTTTCCTACGGATTCCATTGTATGAATAGTAATTTTCAAATTCTTTGCTGCAATACTCACCTCCATTATCATATTTGAGACACTTCAACTTTTTTTCTTGTCTCATTCTCAACAAAAGCTTTCCACTTTTTAAAAGTTTCAAATACGTTTGATTTTTGTTTTAGGAAATACACCCATGTTTTCCTAGTTGCATCATCAATAAAAGTAACATAATAACAAGAGCCACCAAGAGAAGATACTTGAGCTGGTCCCCATACATCAAAATGCACAAGCTCTAATTTATCACTCTTCTTCTCTTTCCCAACTTTGAGAAGTCATACTCTTTTCTATTTTCCATAAACATAATTTTTATAGAACTCCGAGTCAACCTGCTTCAGACTTGGTAGAAACTTTCTAGAGTGAAGGATCTTCATCCCTTTCTCACTCATGTGCCCAAGTCTATGGTGCCACAATTCTATTTTTGTCCCTGTAACAAGTGCTATAACTATCTTAGTAGCAATTATTTATGTAGAAGCTAAGGTAGAATAAGTATTACAAGTACACAAGTACAATGTGCCTACCTTTTCACCTTTAGTGACCTTCCAAAAATTTTCTAAAAAGATAACCATGCAGCCTTCACTACCTAGTTGTCCTGTAGAAATTAAATTCCTTCTCAAATTTGGAACATGCCTTACCTCCTATAGCAACCATTCATTTCCATTCTGCAACTTTATTTTTATCTTTTTTTTTCCAACAATTTGGAAGGGTTCGTTATCACCCAAATATACCTATCCAAAATCACCTAAAACATAATCTAGAAAATATTTCCTATGGGTTGTAGCATGAAATGAAGCCCCCGAATCTATTACCCAAGAATCACTAGCACTATCTAAACATAGAATTAAAGCATCCTGTAATTTACTACTTACAACATTAGCTTCCTTACTTTCATCATGTTGTACATCTTGTTTTTCCTTTCAAAACCAACAATCCTTCTTCAAGTGTCTTGGCTTTCCATAGTGCCAGCAATCCATTTTTCCTTTGGATTAAGATCTGGATTTCTTCAATTTCCCTTGTAACTTCCCACGACTTGTTGGTATTTTTCCTCTCTCCTTTGTTCTTCCCCTATTCTCTATAGTCAAAGCATTACCCAATGTTGAAATCTCACTTGTGCTTTTCCATCGCATTTCCTCGATAAGGATAACACCAACAAAATCATAAAATTTCAATGTATTTGAACCAGAGATAGAGTTACTTATAACCATTACCAAGTTATTCTAGCTTTCTGGAAAATAACATAAAATCAAGAGAGTCCTCATCTCTTCATCAAAATTCACTTTTACAAAAGTTAACTGATTGGTAATCATATTAAATCATTTACATGATCTTTCACAGATCCACCTTCTATCATTTTTAGATTAAAAAAATGCTTGATGAGAAATACCTTATTTGAGGGTAAGGGGATTCATACAATTTAGCCAAAGCTTCCATTAGATACTCTATTGTATTTTCTTTTGTTATATTGACTTCCATGGATGGTGCCAGGCACAACTGAATGGTTCCTAATGCCTTTCTATCTAGAATCTCCCATTCTTCATCAGACATCGTAGCATATTTCTTTGTTTTTCCTTGTAGTGGATGCCATAGAACCTTTTGATACAAATAATCTTCCATCTGCATCTTTCATAATTGATAATTTTTTTCGTTGAAATTTTCAACCTTGAATTTTCCTTCTTCCATTGCTCCCACTCAAATCTAGGGCTTCCTGCCAATCAACTGAAATAAATATGGCTTTGATACCAGTTGTTAGGATTCTAACATATTGAAGCAATAAACATTAATAACTATATGCATATTAAATAACTAGAAATAACAATGTAGAATAACACAAAAGAGATCAACACAAAATTTTAACGTGGTTCACCCAATATGAGCTACATCCATAGAAAATCAACTGCCCAATGGTTTTATTATCCAATGCAAAATAGATTACAATCTTGTGAATCACACCCACCGTAACTTACATCCCAACCACTTATAATAATCTTTTTGGAGGCTTCTAGAATTAGGGTTTTACAAAGTCATTTTTTCATTTGATGTGTTAGCGGGAAAACCTTGGCATGTTAACGGGAAAATTGCAGGGTCATCAATTGTAGTATCCTCCCAATCCAACCACTAATGGAGGGTCCCAACAGTCCAATACAGATCAATTCCTGGAATTCAATCCTTGAGTTTCCCTTGAGGAAGGAATGGTCAATCAACCCGAGTTCTTTATTGAGGAGTATCTTAGTAATATGATAAATGTGAAAATAAATGACTACATAATTGTTGAATGATTGGATAAAATCCTTAATTCTTTACTCATAAAGGGAATTAAACCGCCACCTAGGTTTGATATGTCATAATACATCAACACGATTGGACCTTCAACACCTCTAGATCCTCATTCCTCTTAGGTTTCACAACCTCCTTTGGGATCTCAAGCCACTTAGGATCCTCCTCAATACTTGTGGTACTAGCCTAGAATTGGGAATGATGTGTGTGTGCAGAGCCACCTTCCCCTATCATAATTCCATCCATCCAGACTAGATTTGATCTTGTCAATACTCAGGGGACTACTTATGCACCACAACCTTATAATGTCATTCCGCAGAGTGTATCATAACAACCACCTCAAATATCCACTCATCGACCTCATTCAAGAAATGTTGGGGGCAACTTATCTAATCCTTTGGCTTCCATGCCCCCTCATGTTCCCCTCATCTTGACACAATCGATTTACAACACATCTCACACATCCATTCCATCATCATCTTGTAGGTTCCACCACCTGTAAACCAAACACCTTAGGTCAATATAGGACATTTCATCCCACAATTTCCTAATCAATTATTCCCATCCATCCACACCAAACACCTTATCATCAACCATAGACACAATCCTCTAAGCCAATACCTCAACAAAAACCATCCTATCAACCACAACAACCACCATCCCAACCTCAAGTAAATCCATCCTCACAATATCAACAACAACCACTACATATATTCTCTAATCCCCCACCTCATTATTTTTTTCCTCACTATCATTGACCACCCCAAACATCATCTTTCGTGGAGCTTTACATGCAGTATGCGTATTATCAACCACCTCCACCTCTACCTACTTCTACTCCACATCAACAATACCATTCACAACAACAACCTCCACATCAAACATACATCAATCCACAACAACCCTCATTAGTTTCCTTTCAACAACAATCCAATCAACAACCACCACCACACAATTCTAAAAAGTATGGATTTTTTAATTATGAGTCTATTAGCGGGGCCAAATCTTGTAATAATGTGTTCCATAGAAAAGTTGATGACCAATTTTCTAGTTGTTCTTTTTCTAGGGATAACTTCAATCCATTTTAAAAAATAATATATTGCCACCAATATCCATTGGAATCCCCCACTAGAATTTTTATTGATTTTACCTCCAAAAATCATTACCCCCTATTGAAAGGGATATTCCACTATCAAAGGACTTAAAGGAAATACTCTTGATCCTTTCAATTTACTAGATCTTTGACATGCATCACAACTCCTTACCAATTTATGAGTACCGAAAAATAGTGTGGGCCACCATTATCTTGCCCTAATAATTCTTGAGTTTTGTTTCTAGCAATAAAATGGCCACCACAATCTCCATTATGTATTTCCTTCAACATTTTTTTATCTTCATCTTCATCCAAACACCTTATGAGGATATCATCTATATTTCTCTATCACAATTCATGATTAAAAATAGTATACTTTATTACATGCAATTTCAAACTTATTTTCTAATTTTGATTCATCTAATTTGGGAAATCCAAATAATACACATAAATATTATATATTTTTACCAAGGAGAATTTTCTAAATTACACCTTTCATGTGAAGCTTCTTTCTTTAGGTGCTTAACTTATTCAATCTTCAATCTTAGTTATACCATAAGCTTAGACAACCCTTGTCCTCTTACATGAATATCAACATTGCATTCTTTTATCTTGTTAATATATCTACATCTTTGACTAGTTACCTCTTGCTGAGTAAGGACATCCTTTACAAAAGCATGGGGTACATAGAAAATGAATTTAACCCCTACTAGATATGGTTTGAAATTTTTAACTTCCTTAACTAGAGCATAAGCCTACTTCTACATGGCATCATATTCAACTTAACAACTTGAAGAGATTTGATAAAAAAATAATTTCATTAGTTCATAACCATCATTTTTCTTCTATAACAAAACAACAATGAATGTACAAAAGGATGCAAAATAAAATATTTGGAAAGTATTTGAAAAATTGCGAGAAGCTAAAATTGGATCTTGTTTAATTGTTTCCTTAATATATTGAAAAGCTTTAGTATGTTCTTTTCCCCATGCTATGGATTTTCCTTTCTTCAACATCTTTGAAATAAACTTGGTATTTTCTACAAAATTTGGGATAAATCTCTTGAGGAAATGTATCTTTCTAAAAAATGACTAGATACCTTTGATTGTCTTTGGTTGATGTATTCTTTGTATAGTAGCTACTCTTTGTCGATCAATTCTTATCCCATATTTTGACACAATGTGGTCTAATATCTTTCCTTTTATAATGCCTATAGACACTTGAAATATCCTGATTGATATCATACACTCGATCCTGATTCACTAACACTGATTCTTCCTTAATCATTTCTTTACTAACCATTTAAATGAATAATATTTATTTAATTAAACTCATCAAAATTCCTCTTAAAATCGGATAATGAACCTTATCAGATTATTTCATCATTTGCCTCTTTTAATTAAATAAATCAAATTTATTTAATTAAATCCTAATGTTCCTCTTTTAATTAAATAAATCAACTTTATTTAATTAAATCCTAATGTCTTCTTTTAATTAAATAAATCAACTTTAATTAATTAAATGCTAATCTCATCTCTTTTAATTGAATACATCATTTTATTTAATTAAATTATTAATATCTCAAATATCCTCTCATTTGATTTAAATAAACTCAAATATCTAAATCAAATGTCAAATCAACTAACTTCATCTAAGTTAATTAATCCTAATTAACTCCTAACACTAATCCTCCATTCCTCTAGCTTTTGCAAGTTGCACATGTAAATCAATTTATTTGATTTATTAATTCCTCCTATTTTCATTCAAATATGACATATTCTTGGAATATTCCACTTATTTGAATTCTCCCTCCTAAAGGACTTTTTTCTCCAACTTGGCATTAAAATCTCTTACATTTCATTTTCTTGATTCAACTTGGCATTAATTCCTCTTACATCCCCTCTTACACAAGTCACCTCTTCAAATTGAAATTCCACCTACATGCATTTAACATGCACATTGTTCAAAATGTGCTCCGCTCTCCTTTATTAGCATGTTGACGAGTGGCACAATGCCATTGGTTCAAATCTTAATCCAACATTCATCCTATTCTTCAATCCTCCATCCTTCTTCCTTATAAATGGAGGCCTTTTCTATTGATTTGGGATCCACAACTTGATAAAGGTTTTGATGCAAGGTTATTATCCACAAGTTTATGCAAGTTCATTCACTTTTTCATCCAAGTCATTGTAGAATCCATCATCCATAGCTAGGTTATTGGGATTTTTAATCAAGGATCAATCAATCATCATCAAGCTTATCAAGGAATTGGGAAAGGGCTTCTTTCTACATCAAAGAAGCATCAATTCCCCTATGGGATGCTGGTTTGAGAATTCGAATGAGATTTCATTAGCTTTTAGTTCATATTTTATCTTGTTTTCTTGTTCTTATGCTTGAATGAATTTCATAGGGAGCGTTTGGTTTAAACATGTTTGAACAGGTCTAGGCTGGAGTGTTCACATTCTGGTGGCCACCATGAGGCCTAGCCCCATTTTTAATATTTTTTTGGAAAGTTTCATCAACAAGTCCGTTCATGAATTTCGATATAATGCATCCATTGTCCATTTCAGTACATTGGTGGTGACTTTTGGCAAATCAAATCCCCGTTATAGCACATCCATAGCCCAAACCAACTCATTTACCTCATGTTCTAGCGCATTTACCTCTTGTTTCAATGCATATACAAGATATTTTAGCGCATATACTCTTTGTTTTAGTGCATATGCTCTTTGTTTTAGTGCATATGCTCTTTGTTTTAGTGCATATGCTCTCTGTTTTATTTTTCTTTTATAGTCAATCTTAAAATGACCATATCTTGGTCATACAAAAGTCTTTTTCAAAGATTTTTTTTTGAAATGGGGTAGAATTTCATAAGCTATGCAATGGTGTAGAAGTTTCTCAACTTTGATAGAGTTAAAATTTTAAAATTTTCACCTAAAGTCAAATCACATTGTAACTTGGTCTAAGTTTTAGGGTTTCTATGATTAATCATTTATCTAACCCTCATATCTTCTTATTTCTTGATTTCATCTAACATTTGGAGCTTGGATTTCAGGTTTTAAAGGATCATGGAGCATGGAAGTGATAGAAAAATCATTTGATACTCATTGTAATAGCATTTTTAAACACTCATGGGAAAATAACCCATCATATATTTTTCTTTCATGCTTTAGGACCAACTAGAATTATTTTGGACATAAAATTAACCTATAACTCAAGCTTTGTCAAGTTGGTTAAAATTGAACCCTAGAAAATTACTAGCATTTTGATTTGGGTTAAAATTGAACAACAAACTTTCACACTCAAATTTGGTGCTATAAAAAGAATCCATTTATTACTTTTGAGGATTAAAAAGAACTTGTGCTTACTTTGTTTTTTGTAATCTTCTTTACAAACTAATACCATTTGAATGCATATGCACTTCTCTCATGCTTCATGGTGATCTTGAGAATCAAAATCATTCTAGTGACATTAGGTTTTCTAAGAGATTTCCTCCACACTTCAAATTTGGGTTTTAAAATTGAACAAAACATGCGAGTGTGAAGAAAAGGCATTGTGTGTGCTCTCGCCTAAATGTGTTAGATGGTCGAAATAAAAATGCACTTCTTCACTATTGTTTACCATTAGAGAGCCTGCCTTGGTGGGAAAAATTACTCACCCAAAGGGAATGACTCAAACCGCCAATGAGCTAAACGCCAAGTTACTCCTAACTGATATATAAATTCAAATGTTAAGGAAATATCAACATTACAAGAGCTCCCATGGACAAGCAGGTGATACTCTTTATATGGGTTGATCTTGCCTCTCGTGTGGCTTTCTGAACAGGTGCCTTGATTATGAACCAACTTGTGTAGAATCCAAAATCCCTATCTATTTGTTGGTGTCAGGAGGTTAGACCTCCGAAGCCATCCCACATACTTGTGATTCTTAGTAGAGATGAATTTTTTATCATAGGAGATTCATGAGAACTCAAAGTTTGGCTAACCCGAGAAGTGTGTGTCATGGAGGGGAGCTAGTGTGGTCAAGCTTCTAATAATCTGCTTTGAATGAGCATAGCTAGAGAAATCCAAGTGGGAATCTGACAAATATTGTCTTTTCTATCCTAGGGTTGTGCATTGCTTTGGAATCAAAACACGTTGCTTGGATTTAAATTTTTTTGAAAACAAACATACAAAAAATTGTCAGAATTTCAAACCCTTTGGGAAGAACAAGTACCTTTGAAAATTCCAAGTGCTCTTGCTTGTCCCTAGGGATTTCATCCTTAGAGGCTTCTAAGTATTTGGATTTATATCTCAGTTTTTTTCTCTAAAGTCAACATTAGGAAACTATGCTCTTGAAACCTTGATTTTCACATGATGGACCTTGTGGAATGAAAAGGAATTGAGGCATAGACATTTAGTTTGAAACTTAAGCAAGACATTGGATGTGGTAAAATCAATTCATTAATCAAGATGAAATCAATTGAACCCCACACATGTGCTTGTTTATCTTTTTTCTTAGGGTCTTTTGAGAAAACATTGATCTTTTGGTTTGAAGTACTCTTATGGAAAAGCATGTTCTTCAAAACCTTGGTCTTGTAAACAAGTCCCTCTTATGTTCACTTAGGATAAAAAAAACCAATCATTTCATCCATCTCAAACATCAATCAAATCCCATCTCACAAAAAACTTTTTAACCATTGGAAAAATCATTCATATTAGACTTTTGGTAAAATCCTTCAAATCAACATCAAAATCACCTCTTTGGCTAAGTTTGTGTGGATGAATCCTTCCTCATACACTTAGTAAAATTATCATCCTTGTGGACAATTTTTTTCCAAGATAACATCTAACATCTTGGGGTTTATAAATCTAATCGAAATCAAAAAATCCAAAAAATCCTTAAGTCTAGTATTCCTCCAAGGGTCTTAAAAGATCAACACCCATATCATTCACCCATTTCATCCTTCATCTTATCATTGGTCCTAAATCCCTTAGAGGTCAACAAGGTCAAAACACAAGAAAAACATGGAATATAAACTTTATTCATACATCATGAGTAATCTAAATCAACCAAACTATCAAAGCCTTATAATGTCGATTGATTATCAAAAATCACATTTATACAATCCATACATGGGATAATTATCTCCTACAAACCTCAATGGTACAAAAAATGTGAGTATGCCCAATCTAAATTTTGGAACACCTTTCCCTATGATAGAATTAAATCAAAGTCAAAACCTACAAATATATCAACCAAACAATGAATGCACGAGTCTTCAACAAAACAACATTATCCCACCAAATCCATACATGCCAAATGTGACTATACCAAATACAAGTTTACCAAACATGAAAATTTCAAATCCACACTTGGTAAAATTTGGGATAGATATTTTTGTGAATCATACAAATGTTGTTCAAAGTCCAAACAATATGTTAACAACTCCATGTATTGATCCAAGTCAAGGTAACACCATGCAAAATCAAAGTTACCTAAATCAAGGCACTGTGATTCCCAACAACAAAAATGTTCAATTTAAACCTATAATGCAAAATATAAACATCATCCCAAATAAAATTATTGTCCAAAATCAATTTTTCCATGATCCCATACAAACATCACAAGTATACATTCCAAATCTGCTTGAATGAAAACCAAATCAACTATACCAAGGGTGTCAAGATCAAAATAAAGATCAAATTTTGCGAGATCAAATTTCTACACTTACCAAAATAGTTGATTCATTGTGCCAAGAGACATCTCCACCCCAAAATCAATACATTCTTTCATTGGTTAAACTATGTCATCAAAGCACTGAGTTGTGTCCACAACCTCATCAAGAAAAATATCTCCAATGTCAAGAAGTTGGATATCAAGATCAACAACATCAACAACAAAGCCAACCTCCATATCTCAAAGATCAATCACCACATCTCCAAAATCAATCACCATAAGGTCAATTTAAAGTACAAATCTCACAAGGTAACAAACAAAAATACACACCACTTGGGGAACCAATCGAATCAGTCATGCAACAATTGGTACAAGCAAATTTCATCAAAATCCTCGTTTATTAAATTTATCAAGATCCTCAAGTTAAACCACCATGGTATAATGAGAAGCACCTTTGTGATTTTCAAAAAATAAAGGGACACACAACATCAAATTGTATTCGACTCAAAAATCTCATCCAAGATCTTATTGATCAAAAAATAATAACTATTAAGGACAATGATTAAGATTCAACCACTAGTGATAGAATTGAAAATCTCTCTATGACAATTTTTGAAAACAATGATCAAGATCTATCCATCAATGAGCACCTTGAAGATGTTTCTACCTCATCCAATGATCAAATAGACATACACCAAGAGTCAATTTTTGATCATGATAAAAACCCCTCAACAATATCCGATGATGATATATTTCAAGGAGTGTTAACATTATTTGATCCTATAATCGAGGATCCTTCCACCAATGATCATTTTGAAAATACCCCGAGAACATCCAATGAGTTCGAGGACATATCTCAAGAATTAATTCCAAAGCATGATCAACATCTTTCACCAAAGTCTAGCAATGGTCCTTTCCAAGACATATTGACATCCTTTGACCTCATGGTTACAGATACTAAAGGGATCCTCAACTCAACATTTGATCCAAGTACACTCAAAGATCAAGAGGATATTGAGCCACTTCCAATGCCTAATGAAGACATCCAAGAACCCTTTGTAAGCAATCCATCCTTTGAAATTGACCCATGTCAAGAACTTGATCCAAAGTATGTCAAAAGCAATTCCAACATTAACCAAGATCAAGAATTCGAATCTCCAAGATACTACAATGATCTAATATGAACTCTCCTATCTATACAAGATGTCACAAATGATGATCATATCCATATAGCACATACTCCTCCATCTACCCATGAGATGCTTTCCTTGGATGGACATGTAGATGATCTTCATTTAGAATAAGATTCCTTTACTCCTAACATTATTACACAAAATGAGCAAGTTATTGATTCCTATAGTCAAGCTGGGTTGTCAACATTAGGATCATATTTATCCCAAATTTAGATTGAGGACATCATATATGCAAATATCCAACATTATCCACTTAAGGAAACATGTCAAACCAAACAGGATATTCCATAGCCAGTAGAGCAGAAAATTGAAATAACATCATCTGCAGTGGTCATTTATCAAAGGATTCCTACTCAACAAGACATCTCAAAATAGGCAGAATCAAAGCATGAAGGTACTACTTCCATACTAGGGGCAACTATGTCTCAAGAAAATGCCAACATAGGGATCACAAAGAATCCTTATGATGAAACCAATGCCAATACTACAACCAGCCACATCATGAATCTTCATCCACCCATCACCCCCATGGATTGGGACCAACATCAAAAGAAATATTTGAATCAAAGAACACAAAAAATTATCAAAGAAAAAGAAGCTAAGGAGCATAATGGACAAATCAAATACACATGGATACCAAATAATACAAAGATAGATCCTCCCTATCAAACTCCATTAGTTAAAGAAACTATGGGGCAAAATAAAAAAGGGAAAAGTATCCATCAAAGATGTCCAAAAAGGAAAAAGTAGGATTCTCAAGAAACATACAAAGTATATCAAGCAGTTGGTCCTAATTTCATGCACACTTCTGTATCCACCCACCATTGCTCATCTTCCCAAGTTTGGAGAGTCAAAGGTTCCAAACTATCAACCAATCCATCTTTTATTCCTAAACATACAACACCATCCACTCCTCCATGCATGATATCCAATTCTCACATTGACCATGTATTGGCAGCAACCCTTCATCATAAGGATTCAAAAGACATTCTATCGTGATGTGCGCACAAAGACAAAGTTAACTCTGGTATCAACAAAGCAGAACATAATTCTCAAAAGTTGAATTCAAGTGCACATATTTTAGTGAAGCAACTTCTTCAAGAAAGATATTGATGGAATATTATGACAGAGGCATCAACATTATCAGTACCAGGTGATTAAACAAGAACTTAATATATTTCACAAAAATAATAATAAAAATAAAAAATAAAAATCATGAAAACAGTAAAGATAAAAATCATCCTTCAACAAAAACCACTATGGTGGCGCTTTGGGCAAGTACCATGATGAAAACCTGGCAAACATGAATCATGTGTAGGATTGAGCATCTATGTGCACCAGTTCAGTTGGAAGCATCTCATCTCATCCATAATAAATTCAACATTCCATCCATCTCATCTGTAATAAATCCATTCATCCACAAACCATTTATCCAATCCATTTTCATCCATCTCCATCCATCTTCGAAATTATCTTGATCTTGACAAATTTTGGTGCACACTTTACACTTGCTTATGGTAGATATCTTGACATGGGTCATTTTCATTGATCCTATCCTACCCAACGTCATCCAATCCTTGAAGCATTATCCAAATGAGCATCCTCTATTCGAACACTTTATCTTGTCACAAGATAATCCTTGGCATCCTTTGCATGCTTACCATATCCATCCACCCATGGCATTCCATACATTACTAGACACTGGGGGCAGATATTTACATCTTGCTTTGGGAATAAATCTTGATCTATATTCTCCAACTTATGTGGTGATCCAAACATTGGAAAATTTAAAAATCAAAACATTTGTAAAACATCTCGAAAAAACCCAAAAAAAAGCTTCATAACATTTCAAAAATATAAAAAAAATCCAAATATTTAAAAAAATCCATCCGTCCCATTTTGCTTTCACCCGCAATAATCTCATCCATAATAAATCAATTATCACCTTCATGCTTTGGAAAAACAAACATAAACAACTACAACAATCAACAAAAGAAAACTTCAAACACAAAATCAAAATTGAAACAACAAACTTTTAAACACAAAATCAAACTCTTGATCATTCACAAAAATGTCAATCGACCTTATATAAACAACCTATCAATTTTCCACCATCCACTAACATGTCCTAGGATGCATCCTTCCTACAGTGGGCATTATCTTTAGCAATCACTTTGGATTCTTATCCTAAAAAATACATCCCTTTGGCTAGAGGTATGAAGAACATTGGCTTGTTTGTTTACTTGATCTTTTCTTTTGATTTATCTTACTGTGATTGTTCCAATGAACTCTCAATGATGTTTAATCAAAGCAATTTAGAGAGAAAGGAATGGGGCATTGATCATTATCTTTCATTTGATGTGCTTTTTGGACATTCTTGTAATATAACCTTGGCGAATACTTGCTTTGTTAGGTATGTATGGAGGGTTTTTTGAATAGCTTGTTGATTATTACATTGGAAGGTTATGCCTTTCCGTGATTTGGTTCAAGATATTTGAAAAATATGAAGTAAATCCCAGTGAGGTTTCCATATGTTAGGTGTGAACAAGAATACTTATATCTATTTGTTGAGTCAAAGTCCATCGCACTAGATACCCCACCATCCTGGTTATCTATACCTTGATGCATCGTATCTATGTGTTTTATCAAACATAAGGAAAGTTGTCCCTTTCATGTCCCAATCCCTAATGAGCAAATCATCATCATTCGTCATCATATCTAATAAAGTCTTAATGCTTCATAGACTTGTTGGACTCTTGTATATTTTAGGAATCAAGGCTTAATCCATCCATCTTATTCTTCTTATTCTTCTATCTTTACTACCATTTGTATCCAAATTTGTGTGATATCTCAAAATATACATGAGGCCACCCATGGCTGATGATTGTCTATACATCATCAAAATTGTCTACACCAAATATCTGATCTTTCTAAAGAATTATATTTCATCCTTTGATCAGTAGAACAACTCCTCTCACATTTTATCATGATCTCAATCAAAAAATTAACATTTCTGCTCGATCTCTCGAGGGGTTAGTGTACCAACACAATTCTTCTCACTAGGGCTGCAATGGGGCATCCGAAAAAAGTCAAATTTTTTTTGAACTTTGATCTCAACAAGGTTATTCTTTGAACCAACGCAACAAGTACCTTGCTTCAAAGAGGGGAAAAATGTAGACACTCTAAATATCCCGATTGATATCATACACTCGATCTTGCTTCACTAACATCGATTCTTCCTTAATCATTTCTTTACTAATCATTTAATTAAATAATCTTTATTTGATTAAATTCATCAAAATTCCTCTTAAAATCAGATAATGAAGCTTATCAAATTATTTCATCATTTGCCTCTTTTAATTAAATAAATCAACTTTATTTAATTAAATCCTAATGTTCCTCTTTTAATTAAATAAATCAACTTTATTTAATTAAATCCTAATGTCTTCTTTTAATTAAATAAATCAACTTTATTTAATTGAATGCTAATGTCATCTCTTTTAATTGAATAAAACATTTTATTTAATTAAATTACTAATATCTCAAATATCCTCTCATTTGATTTAAATAAACTCAAATATCTAAATCAAATGTCAAATCAACTAACTTCATCTAAGTTAATTAATCCTAATTAACTCCTAACACTAATCCTCCATTCCTCTAGCTTTTGCAAGTTGCACTTGTAAATCAATTTATTTGATTTATTAATTCCTCTTATTTTCATTCAAATATGGCATATTCTTGGAATATTCCACTTATTTGAATTCTCCCTCCTAAAAGACTTTTGTCCTCCAACTTGGCATTAGAAGCTCTTACAAGTCCTTTTCTTGAGCCAACTTGGCATTAATTCCTCTTACATCCCCTCTTACACAAGTCACCTCTTCAAATTGAAATTCCACCTACTTGCATTTAACATGCACATTGTTCAAAATGTGCTCCACTCTCCTTCATTAGCATGTTGACAAGTGGCACAATTCCATTGGTTCAAATCTTAATCCCACATTCATCAGGTATTCTTCAATCCTCCATCCTTCTTCCTTATAAATGGAGGCCTTCTCTATTGATTTGGGATCCATAACTTGATCTAGATTTTGATGCAAGGTTATTATCCACAAGTTTATGCAAGTTCATTCACATTTTCATCCAATTCATCATAGAATCCATCATCCATAGCTAGGTTATTGTTATTTTTCATCAAGGATCAATCAATCATCATCAAGCTTATCAAGGAATTGGGAAAGGGCTCTTTCCACATCAAAGAAGCACCAATTCCCTTATGGGATACTGGTTTGAGTATTTGAATGAGATTTCATTAGCTTTTATTTGATATTTGATATTGTTTTCTTGTTCTTATGCTTGAATGAATTTCATAGGTAACGCTTGGTTTAAATTTTTTTGAGGACTAATTTTTGTTTGTTTTTCCATGTTTGAATAGGTCTAGGCTGGAGTGTTCACAATGCCATCCATAATTTTTTAGGGTTTAGATAAATTCTATATTGCATACACCTTTTTTTTTTTTCCAAGTGCATACCCTTATACTTCTTTGAAAATACAATCAAATCATCTTGGTAGACCACCATAATGGTTGTAGATTCCCTAGTAATGTCCAATAGACTTGGTGTCAGACACACACTTCAAAGGAAAACCTATCTTCAAACAATCCCCTAAACCCTTGGAAAGACCTTCATTAAATTATCAACCAAGGCTATCCGTAAGCTTGTGATGATTTTAGCACTATATGTGCTTCCAAAGACTCAAGGCAACCTAGATCATCCTAGCATAGGTGTTTACACTTGTTGAGAAATCACAAAAATATATAACAATAAAAGAAGTAATGTTGGAACTATTGCTACGGGTTCCTACAGTAAAAGACGGTGACTAGTTCACTATCAAGAAATGAATCCTAAAATTAAACCTACACTATGGAGTACAATAGACTGAAGAAAAATAAAGCATGAATGTAAAACAAGATATTTTCATGGATTCATTCATAACATAAGGAATCTAATTAAGAAAACATGCATTCATGAAGTAACTACTGTAACAAAATTAAATGAACAAAAGATAAAGATGGGAACAGTTACCTTGAGTGGCCCTTGCTCAAGTAACTGTCTCCATAGATTTAACCCAAATATAACTCTTCAAATTAACGTAATCATGAAAATAATGAACAACCATTCATTGCATAACTTAGAATATCACAATCTAATATTTTGCTAAAATACCTTATTCATAAGACCATGAACATTGTCTATGTAAAAACAAGAACTTAAGTGAAAGTATCTTATTGCTATATTTTCTATTGAATAATTAACCAACTTTTCTAATGCCTCAACCACCGAACCATACATATAAGCATGAGGGATTGTATTAAAATAAGGACTCTAAACTAAAATCACAAATTACCACTCCATCATAAAAAGTTGTGATAAAGTCTGATCAACTAAACCATAAATGAAAAAGGAAGAAGAGTCCAAATAGAACTATGACTCTAGTGCAACAAGAATTAGAACGTGGACTATTGAAAGAGTCACGCTAGACTCCCAATTGTAATAGTTTCCTTCTCCTTCATCTTCTTTATTTAATGTCATAATTATGCACAATCATCTTCAATAAGTGCCTTCATTTCTGCAATTTTTGTGCTCAGCTTATTCTGGAATCTCCCCTGCATCATTGTCTAGAAACTCCTTTCGTTGTGGGTTGTGCCCCCAATTACTGCGGGCTATATTCTACCTCCTCTAGCTTCTTGGTTGCAAAGAGTTGGTTCATACAAGATCTACACAATACTAATAACTATAGCTTAAGCATAGATATTCATTGCAGTTCATACATATCCACACATTAATTATAGAATAACTATCACATTATAACCATATTTCCATATACTTCAAATCAGGTTCAATTTTGTATAATGAGCATAAAAGATAGTAAATTCTAGGAATATGTATGAGATAAGTGTTTGGAAATGTCTATGAGTATGCATAAAAACATCAAAAAACTAACTAATAGCTAGACCCATCATTCCCCCAACTACCCATTTGCTTGTCCTCAAAAAAATCAACTAGGGCTGGAGGTTGTAATACATAGTGATCTCCTTAAGATATATAATAGTATTCAATCCATTTATATGTTTCAAATAAAATCTGCCATAGCATGTAAGTCTGGCCATTCTAGTCTCCTCAGCTTCCTCACATTCCTCATTCTTTTCTCCTGTCCAATATGGCACTAGGTAGAGAAGTATTGGTGGTTGGAAGGTGAGTATTACCCATTTAAGTTCTTTTTCTTTGGAAATATCCATGTACCTATGTGTTCTTTCAAGCATGCATACAAAATTATAAATAGAAGGGTTATTTTCTCTGTAAATTAGGGGTTAAGGTTTCCCACCTTTCTTGCACAAATGAGTAATAATGATGGATGAGTCCTACAATCAGTCTCTATATTATGTCATAGTCCCTGATCCTCAAATTCATGTTTTTTCTGCCCACACCTTTGTACTACAGGATTGATGTTCATTCCTCTATGACCACATGGGTTTTTGGATTCCTTTCTAATTGGAAGTGAAATTGACTTCTCTCTTTCAACATATTCTTGCATAATCTCTCCCCTCTATCTTTCATTCCTGAAGTATGATGCTAGTGCCCTAATTTGTAGATCAGCCACAAACATTAATGGGTTTCAATCTATATCATCTCACACAACATAATTGTGTAATTAAAATTCACATAATTGGTCTTGTTCATCAAGTGTGGCATTGACAAAAATATTGATAAAATCAAATTTCCTGCTCATTGCAACTAGTAGATTATTGGTCAATCTACTAAACTGATAACTCAAAAAAAATTATTGTAAGAATAAAGCATATTTCCTAGAAGGGGGTCTACACCTAACAATCTGAGTAGCCTTGTTTGCTACTTCTTTAAGCTTGATTGTTATTTTTTTCAACTCAATGTATTTAATCTCCAGAACTTTGGTGTGCTCTAAAACCATTGTTTTTTTATTTCTTCTAATTCTCTTGCTAAGATAATTCTTGAGTGACTTTCTATAGCTGGTAACCTAGAGACATGGTTGTATGATAGGTTAGATTTTTTACACTAGGGAGTCTTATGTTCTTAGTTGTAAGCATTTTGTTTCATGCTTTTACCATTGCAAGTTGTGCAAGAATTTCTAATTTGGACCCATGCTCATAAGTATGCAATTTCTCCTCCAACTCTTAAATTTTCAATTCTCTTTCCTTTTCCCTTTTCTTCATAAGTTTTCACCAGTTTTTTTATTTTTTTAATCATTTCCA
>CM021102.1:91585600-91719447 GCA_007115665.2 Sequoiadendron giganteum
TATTAAAAATCTCATCCTCCCTTATGTATCTCCACATTACATTATCTGGGCCCATGTAGAATAGATAACCAGCTACCCAAGAATATGAAAAGCTTTTATGCACCAGCTGCCTCTTTTCTCTAGGAGAGAAGGGTGATGGTATTTTTCTTGCTACTAAATAATTTGCAATGTCAACAAACCAAGGTGTGTGTACATTGAGAGCAAAAAAATTCTCATCTAGAAAAGAATCATCCACAACACCTTCTTCTAGTTGTGATGGTAATCTAGACAAAAAATATGCCACCACATTAGCCTTCCCAAGCTTATCCACTATGGTTATATCAAATTCCTATAGTAAGAGAAACCATCTGACTAATCTACCTCCGACTATAAATTTATTCATTAAATATATGATTACAGTGTGACTAGTGTGGATAAAGACTAGGCACCCTATGATATAGTGTCTAAACTTGTTGATTGCATAGACAACTGCCAACACCTATTTTTTTGTAATTGTATAGTTGAGTTCTTCTCTTTGTAAATTTTTTCTGGTGTAATAAATAACATACTCCTTATTACCTTCCTTTTGTCCCAATACTGCTCCTATGGTAAAGTCAGAAGCATTAGTGTGTGTATGGAAAGAAAATGTCCAGTTTGGCCCTCTCAAGATAGGTACTTCTGTTAAGGTTGTCTTTAGTGCTTCAAAAGAGTGCTAAAATTTTGTGGTCCATTCAAATCTATATCTTTGGTGAGTAGAACAAATAGAGGTGTTGTAATTTTTCTGAAGTCTTGAATGAGTCTTCTATAGTAGCCTGCAATCCTAGAAAACTCCTTTAATCTCTTTTTTTATGTGGCACAAGAAGTGTGGAGATTATCTCAATATTGTTGGGATCCACTAGAATTCCTTCAATTGATATAAAATATCCTAGAAAAATCCCTTGGATCATCATTATAAAGTATTTATCATGACTTAGGGATAAATTGTGTTCTTGAAACCTTTTCAAAACCTCCTCTAAATTTTTGAGTGCTTCTTCATATGTTTCTCCATAGGTGGTGAAATCATCCATGTAGATTTCCATGGAGTTGTGAGCATAATCTGAGAAAATACTTAGCACTACCCTTTGGAAAGTGGCTGGGGAATTACATATTCCAAAGGGAAGAACAATATAAGAATATGTGCCCCAATGGCATGTAAATTCAGTTTTATTCTAGTCCTCTAAAGCTATCTTTATTTGGTTATAGCCACTAAATTCATTTAGAAAGGAGAAGCACTTGGTCAATGAAAGGTAGTGGAAAGTGGTCATTTCTAGTGGCTATGTTTAACTCTTTGTAGTCCACACATACTCTCCATTTTCCTCCTTTCTTGGGGACAATAACTAAAGATGACACCCATTTACTGTAAAAAATAGGGTAACTGATGCATGCATCAAGTTACTTTTGTAGCTAAGTTTTAAATATTTCTCTTAAGGCAAGATTCATCCTTCTTTGGGATTTCCCAATTGGTCTAAAACCATCATTTATGTCTAGATCCTATACATGCACAAGTTTGGATAAATTCCCTTCATTTCATGGTAGTCCCATGAAAAGGATGTTGTGTGTGCCTGCAACACTATGTTTAGAGAATTTTTTTGTTCTTCAGTTAATCCATTGTTAACATTCAAAATTTCACCTGGCATGATTTCTAATGTCTTGGATGTTGATTATATAGATGAAAGGTCAATTCCACTAATGTTTGGGACACATTGTTGTGGTAAAAAAGAATGCAAAACTTGGGATACTTCTTATGATAAATTTGCATGTATAATATTCTACAATGGATCCTACTGACATGAAAGACAATCTTTTTGTTGTGGGTCCTTACCGTAGTTATTTTGTATGACATGATCAATTAAATCATCCTTATATTGATTTGTCAATAGGGGGATGCGTTCAATAGTCATGAGTGTTTGTAGGGAATAGTGGTCTTGTTCATCCAACGTAGGCCCTATAGTTTTATCTATATTTTCATGAGGTTGGGTTGGTGGATAGAGGACCAATTTCTCAGTGAAAGTTCCATTTGATATTATCATGTTCCTCGACCTACAACCTATAAATGCATTAGTTGTTTCTAACCATGGTCTACCTAAAATAAGTGGATATCCTGCAAGGTTGGCCTTTGGATACAAGAATATGAAATCTACAAGATACTCCCATGAATCTAATGCCATGACTAAGTCCTTAATGATCCCCTCAAGTTTCACTATTGACCTGTCTGCCAACTGCAAACCAATGGGTGTAGGTCTAAGGTTTACTAGCTATAGTAGTTGCATTGTCTCCTTAGTCACGACATTAATGGTTACCCATAAATAAATCAAGTTATTTTTGATAAGGGTTCCATTTATCTTAACATCCACGACTGGACTTCCAGGGTCTATATATTTAGGGACAGTTATATTTCCTAGCATAATGTCAACAAGGTTTCTGAAATGGTGTGAATTTGCACCCCTCGAAAATTCCCTATTTACACCCCTTACCTTAGAAAAACAAAACCCTATGATGCTATTACATGTCCTCCATCCACTCTCCATCCATTTGGTAGTTGTCTGTAGTGTTGGTGGGGGGAATTTTTGTCAAGGAAATGAGCACAGTGCGCAAAAATCTAGGTGGTGCACTGTTGTCTTAATAGGATTCTCACCTCTAGAATTTGCAAAGGCATTATAATTCTCCATTGGTGTCAAAGTGTAATGTCTCTTCTCACTTGATCAACCTCGAATGGCTCCTTTGGCCTCCCTTTCATCTTCAAAACACTATCTCATTCATTCAATTGATCTTCTTCACAATTCTTGAGACTTCACTTGATCTTATTCACAATTATTCATACCTCAGTTCATTCACAACACTTGTACCACTATTGGAACTTGAACTTGGTGTCTTGCAAGACTGCTTTCTTCATTGTTGTGGAAATGTCAACTATGCTAGGCTTGCGAGCTCTTTCCTTTTCTCATTTTCCTTGAGTGCATGTGATTGAAGGTGATATCTCTCTATCTCTCACTTTTCTTGGCATTATCATTTACCTACATAGAATATTGTTGTTAGAATTACTTGGTATTCTTCCTTTTAGTGCTTTCCTTTATCATATTTCTCCTATCATTGCTATATTAGTTGTCTGTGGAGGTGGGAACACAAAAGTAGGGGACTAATTGTAGCAATCCTCTTAAAATAGCCCCAAAATTTTTCCTCTTTGTTGTGTGTAGGTTCATGTTGAAGAGCTCAAGATAATTAACTCATGGGTAGGAAGGTGTGCTTTCCTTAGCCTCTTTTGTCATTTCATGATTCAAGTAGTTAAAGTATTCTTCTTGTTGTTTTGTTGTTTAGTAGCTTTTACTTTCTATGTTCACATCAAACCTTATTTGTTAAGCAATTAGTAGGTTCTCTATAGTTTTTTGGCTATGTTTCTCACTTTCTATCCAATGGTCATCAATGCCCCTGTTGAGATGCCAATGTGCTACACTATCGTTCATGTCCCATGCTTTTGTCCCCTAGCAGAGAGTTGTTTGAGATACAGTCTGAGCTTTGGAAACCTACTCTCTTAACCTCCTAAAACTCTTGGGTTAGTAGAAATACAATGATTTGAGAGTGCTCTTCTTTCTCTACCTTAAACACTTCATAATTTCCTAAACCATTCATCTAGCTTGAGATAGATTAGGGTAGCCTATTGTTTGAGGCCCTCCCATGACTTGGGGTCTTGAGTAGTCGATGCCGGCCTCCTACAATGATTAAACAACTAAGCCCTTATAGCTGTGATTTCGAGATTGGACATCTAACCTAAATAGCTATCTCAATCATCATGAAGGTGCATTTAACTTGTCAACCTAGGGATGCAAACTTGAAATGGGTCAGCACTGTATGTGCACTAGGGATTCAAAGTAGACACATTCATCCTATAGCTAAGAAAGAAATAATGTTGAAAGTAAATTGCTTGGAAGGAAATAACATAAGTATCGAGAATAAACCAATAACTATACTAATCTGAAATGCATGTCAAATATGAAAATTTGAGCGAACAAACAGGAATCTACTCTATCTACTTTGGCTATAGGAATAGTCACATAATGGAATTCTAGTGGTTGTAGGAACAGACAATGCCAGATTCTTAACTAATTACTGAACATAAAATACTAACTAAGCTAAGAGACAAAATACTCACCAAGTGGGCCCCCTTGGATAAGTATTCCCTAAAACTAAGGTAAACTCAGATGCACAAACTTATAACTTCATTTCATTCATTGGAAAAAATGAGTACAATCGAGCAACATGAATGTAGTGCTGAAAAACTAAGAGTATGAGTACATCATCAAATCAGTATCCTTTGTAACAATAACTACTAGCTAGCTCCCGAGAAGGAGCATCCAAGTCTTATTTAAAGAAGCAACCCACTAAAGCCTAGCAAGGTAGTCAACTCCAATAGATTGGAGGATGCCACATTAGGGAAATCATAGAAAGTGTAGAGGCGATTACGCATGCACAAAATATTGTCAGAAATGATTGCCTTAACACAGATCTGGCACACCAATAATGCCTATATCCACTCAACAGTAAATTAATAGCATTTACAAGGCGTTTACAACTTCGATTTGAATGAAGAATCTCCAGCCGCCGAGAGTCTTCCCTCCATTAAATGACCACCTTGTTGGCTGATATGGTGAATGAACAGCTGGAAGAACCTTCTTGAATTGCAGGCCTCTAATTATATCTGCATGACAATATTAGTACACACAACAACTGCATATAAGTAATTATCTTAAAGCGACAATAATTAATCACATGTAAAATTAACATAGATATTTCATGCAACATGTCAATGTCATTTAAAAGTTATGAAAATGAGCTTATGCCCAATGTCCAAGGTTTTAAGGAAATATCATAAAAAGATCAATATCTAATCATCAAATTCTATGTCAACTGTAGCAAATGGATAAGAAACTATATCAAAGTTAAACCATAAACTGGGCTCATCAGTCGGTCCCCCTTTACATTTTGGTGAACCTAACATGAATTTTTTTGGTTTTGTGTCATAAGGTTAAAGGATTCTTCTCTTTTTTTCTATGTGTGTTGTAGGTGTGTGTGTTGTAGGGAACCTAGCCTTGCAACCCAACCTACAACCCATAGCAATGTAGCTAGAAGAGTCCCTAAAAATTGTGAAGCATAGCCTAAAATAGGTCATTATCTAATTGTTAAACCCTTGGGGGCTCCGGGGAAAGTCCTTTCTAGTGCACATAAAAGATGGCTTCTTTCATGCATCTTCCCATCTTGTCTATGCAACCTACGAGTGGGTCTCCTGCTATAATATTTACCTCACAATATTTTTTGATGAACACTAATAGAGAACCCTCTCCTTTGTACATTCCCACTCGTATCAATGAGAATATTAGAACTGGTGTTCTTGTTGACCCTACATGTCGAGTTAATATTATCACATAAGAGATTATGTTGATAAAATTCTTACATAAGGATGGATATGATGAGTCTAAAAGCACTATACATACACATGATGGGATTTCTACCCCTCCCATCGGTTATGTCACCATTTTAGTCCTAGTTGGGCCTAGGATTGTGAATTTCCTTTTCGATATTATTTCAAAGTCTGACTTGTTCAAAGTGAAGCTAGGAATTCCTTGGCTAGTTTTCATGAACACAATCCCCTCGGTGGTTCATAAGTGCTTGAAATTCTCCCATGAGAACTTCATGCACGTTGTGTATTACATTGGGTACAAACCCTTAGTGTCACATGGGGCTTATTCTTTAGATCACTTCTAGCTTGCCCCTATTGGTATACTTCCTCTGAGGATAGACCTCTTGTATTACCCTTATGTAAAATACAAGAATGGGAGCATAGCACCGAAAGTGACCTATCCTCCTTCTCCCTATGCTATTTCAGTTAAGGCCTCCATGATAGCACAACATTAGGTTTATTTTTTGCTCGAAAAAGGGAAAAGGAGAAGTTTGCTCAAGATGCTTCCCTCTTCTTCCTTTGTAACTCCATCTGCTTCTATCTCTCATCCTATTGTGACACCTTTGAATTATACCACCATGCATCTCATGGGGAGTCCTATGTTTCCTGCTTGGTGGAAGGTCAAGCATTATATGTTTGACCTTCTTATCTTTCCCATGGTGCCTTACCCTATCTTAAATGGTAAGGGGAAGGGTCCCTGTGCATTCGCCTCTATGTTTTAACCTTCATGGCCTCCTACCATTCCTACTCCTAAGGTAGAAAATGGGAAGAGGCCCACCACTAAGGATCTTGGGTTTTCTTCCCCATTTGTTGTTGTTTTCATTCTTGCATCTCTTCCTCTTGTTCCAGTCCAAGAATCACTCCCTCCACTACAAACTTCTGTGATGGATACTTTGATGATAGAACAGGAGCCTCTTGCTCCTCAAGATGCAACCTCTAGCTCTCAGAGCCAAAGAAACCACCTTGCCTATGAATATAAGCACTAGATGAAAGCTTTGGATGTTGAGTAGGCCACTTTGAAAAAGGAGGAAGGGGAGCTAGTAGCTCCTATCTCAGTGTACTTTGTTGTGTCCTCCTGTTCCACCCCTTCTACTTCAGTTCCCACTGCCTCTATCTTGCTTCTAGCCCCCCCTGCAAGCGTGGATGACCCTCACCCTAAAAGGGTGTAAGTGTTAATTGCTCCCTCAGTTAAGCATCCTCTCTTGATGTCCCTTTCAAACATCCTACCTTTTCTTAAGCCTATAGATATGTCAAATACCTTGGTGGTATCTACCATAGATTTCTCCTCCTCTTCCTAACCTTTTGCTTCTTTTATGGGGATCCTGCATCCTCTGATGAAGTGCAAGTTGGAGGACAACCCTACTTTGAAGGGGGGTTGAAAGAAGGGATTTCCTTCTTTAAAAAGTGGTCCTACTTTGGCTTACACCATCTTAGTGATGAAGGTAGCCCTGATGTCTCTTGAATTTTTCACTGCTCCTGAGTCTTTCGGTGAGCTTGATAGTGGATTTTGAGTGCCTCCTCCATCTCCTACCTAGTTGACTCATGACACTCCCATCAAGTGCATGTTCAACTTGATAGATGATGTCCCAACTTTGTTGGTGATATTTGCAAGGTCAATAATGTTCACCTCACAGGAGTTGAGTGAAGAAGACCTCAAGGGGCCCTCCTCCTTAGCTCTTGTCATAGGAGAGTCAAAGGGTACTCCCCTAGCTACCCCAACCTTGTAGGATCGTCCACCCTCCCCTTATAAGGATCTAGATTAGGATAATGATGACCTCTTGGTTGATGAGGACTAGGGGGGTACCTCTTCTTTATCTGTAGATTAGATTTGTGTTTGTTGTGCTCCCTCGTGCTTGTTCTTATGTGTTCCTGAAGGAACCTTGTCACCCTTATAGATGCTTGGATACAACAGTGTTTTGTGTCATAAAATTCTTCTATTTTTTACATCCTTCTTCCTTTGTTATCTTGATTTTCGACAATTGGAGATGATGCAAAGTGTTGGGGGAATTTAGACATCTCTTCCATGTTGACCTAATTTTTTATTTGTATTTTGTTTTCACGTGCCCTTCTTCATGATCTGATATAGTAGGGGGTTGATGAAAACTCTTTTATATTATATATTACACCTATCTATCTATATTTATGAGTAGCTCTGACCCTAAATTATCAGATCTCCTTGTCGCTTGTTCATTATTTCATGTTTTGTCCTTTCTTTTTTATCTTTCTCTCTTCTTTTCTTCCTTTGTGAATGTGTGGTGCTTATGTGTTGTCCCTCATGTACGTGACAACATTACCATGGTTACATCTCATCATGTTTCGTAAGCCACAACATCACTTTCATTCTTTCTTTTCTCTCCTTGGGATGTCATGTGTCTCTAAGTTTAACACACACCATCCTAAGGGGGAGCTATCATATTGCTTTGATTTTTAAAAAAGCACATTCAGTGGCCAACAAATCCCTCATTGAAAATCCTTTATTTTTTAAAAATCACATTCCTCAACAAGGATCCCTAGTGAAATATTTCTTTGATCACGGATTCAAAAGATAGAATCTAAAAATTTTCCTTTGAGAAGGGATCACTTCTCCCGAGGAAGAAATATGAAAAAATTTCCCTTGTGAGGGAGTATTCTTTCTTTTGAATTCCTTGATGAAAGAAATATTTAAAAAGTATTCCTTGATGCTAGAATCATTAGCAAAAATTGTTATCAATTTTCAAACAGAGCATCCATTGAGTGGACCCCTTTTCTTTTGAAGGGTTCCTGAGGGACCCGTTTTAAAGCTTCTCCTTTAGTTGTTGACTGTTTGTGTGATTGTCTATCTACCTACATGGTTTTTTTCTATCTAACATGTTTTGTCTACGAATTAACATGTTGCTTTGCAGGAGCACTTATGAAGCTATTTTTTAATCAACCTTATAGGACCGAGCATATGTAAGGGCCCATCAGACTCTGCACAACCTCTCACATTGGGATTCCCTCAAGATCGAGCACCTGGGGTGCCTCCTTTGCAAGTCTGAGGACTTGTAAATTTCTTTCATTCTGTGGGATCTCTTTGTTCAAATCTATAGGACTGAGCACCTATAAAGCCTTTTTTTCACCTTTCCATAGGTCTGAGGGTCTACGACACATTTTTTTCAACTCTCCTCATAACTGAGTACCTGTGGAGCCATGTCCTCTTCCTAAGAATTTGAGTGTTTCAAATTGTGGTCTACTTCCTCGATGGCTTAGGTATATTTTCCTTAAACTCTTTTGATCTACTTTACCTTGCATTTGGTAGTACATATGATCACTAAAGTGGGGGAAAAATGTAATGGCATCAATTTGGACCCCTTGCAAATTCCCCATTTACACCCCTTACCTTATAAAAATGAAACTAGATGATGTTATTCCACATCCTCCATCTGCTCTCCATCCATTTGGCAACTATCTATAGTGTCAGTGGGGGGATTTCTGTTGGGGACATGAGTATGGAATGCAGACGTCTATGCAACGTGTTGCCATCCTAGTAGGATTCCCACCTCTGGAATCCACGAAGGTATTACAATTCTCCATTGTTGTCAAAGTGTAATGCCTTTACTCACTTGACCGACCTTGATTGGATCCATTATCCTCCCTTTCATATTTAAAACACTATCTCATTCATTCAATTGATCTTCTTCACAATTCTTGAGACACCACTTGATCTTCTTCATAATTCTTCATACCTCACTCCATTCACAACACTCGTACCACCATTGGAGCTACAACTTGGTGTCTTGTGAGATTGATTTCTTCATTGTTGTGGGAACATCAAATCTACTAGCCTTGCAAGCTCTTTCCTTCACTCATTTACATTAAGTTCATGTGATTAAAGGTGATACCTCTCTATCTCTAACTTTTCTTATAATTATTGTTTACCTGCATAGCATATTGTTGTTATCATTTCTTGGTATTCTTCATTTTAGTGCTTTCCTTTATCACATTTATCCTATCGTTTCTGTATTGGCTGCCCATGGAGGTGGGAACACCAAAGCGAGGGACTGACTACGACAGTCCTCTTAAAAAAACCCCAACATTTTCCCTCTTTGTTATGTGTAGGTTCAATTTGAAGTGAAGATCTTGAGATAATTAACTCGTGGGTAGAAGGTGCACTTTCCTCACCCTGTTTTGTTAAATTTCATGATTCAAATAGTTAAAGTATTCTTTGTGTTGTTTTAATGTTTAGTAGCTTTTACTTTTTATGTTCACATCAAACCTTATATGTTAAGCAGTTAATAGGTGCTCTTCTTTCTCTACCTTAAACACTTCGCAATTTCCTAAACCTTTCATCTAGCTTGAGGTAGATTAGAGAAGCCTGGAATTTGAGGCCCTCCCATGACTTAGGGTCTTGAGCAACTAGTCCCCCTCCTCTACAGTTCCCTAGGACATGTACTGTATGAGGTTCCTTCCTCTTTCTCCCTGGCATTTTAAGACAAAGGTCTCTTACTATCTTGGTGTAAATTAGAATATCCGTGATGGCTTGAATGAGGGAAATTTTTGATACTCACATCCTTTAGCTAACCCAATAGGTCTTTCTTAGCTTGGTTATGATGTCTTGGAATAGGTAAACACTTAGGGAATAGACTTGAAATAGTGTGGTTTACCTAATTTGACTCAAACTCTAGAGGTGAATTTTCTAAAGCCTTTGCAGTGGGTTCCTCATCCGCCATATTAGTAATTTGAGGGGATGAAGTCCCAAATGGTATTTTCCCTAACCTGAGGTGGACATCACTCACCTCTACCCCATAAGTAGGGTATTGAATAACCTCATTAGTGTATACATTTTGGATAGGCTTTTTATTGGTGTTAGGTGTAGGCTGGACAGGTAGTTGTGGTGCTCTTGGTGGCTGAGATGTTGGGATTAATAAATTGGGCATAATGGCTTGGTGTTGTGGTTGAGAAGACAAAAAAGGTTGTTGGTAATTCATATTTTTGTTCCACCACTGCTGGCCCTTTTTCCATTGTGTATGTTATTGATTTTGTTGTATTGACCATTGGGGCTTGTAATTAGAGTCTTGAAAATTTTGTTGTGGCCATACATTTGGTTGATGTTGGTTCCAGTTTTACTAAGGGTTTTTCCTTTGGTTTTGTGTATTTTTCTAAGGTTGGGGGTTCCAACTAGAGAAATTATGATTACCAACTGGAAATGGTGTTGGAAAGAGACACAACACAAGTCATTTGGTGTTGTAATTGATGGAAAATATAGTTAGTAATCCCATCCACATCTCAGTATTTTCTTATACTGAAAGCCAAATTGAAGATATGTGTTATCTATCTAAGCTAATACATGGTATTTGATAGAGTTGTGTAAATCAACTCATATGTAATTTATTTTTATCAATTTTTGTTGTGGATCTCAGGGAGGGTATTTCGATGTATGAACTATCTTATCCTTGAATCATCGAGGTTCACATTGATTGGTGTGCATGTTAGAAGATCCAGTGTATTGATTTTCAGTCTAACAGTGCATAAAGTTTGACTAGTTGTGTATAGCGTGTTGTGGATCTTCGAGACATAATTGTTTAAGGTGTTTCATGTTTGAGACATGTTGTTTTGGTTTCCTACTATGTTTTTTCCAACATTGGCTGATTCACATTGACAATTGTCTATGGATTGAGCTGACAATTTGTGCATGTTTCTTATTTTGTTTAAGCTGACATACAGTTGTTCTAATATCTATTGGTGGATATGTATAATCGATTGTTCATATCATTTTTATATATGTTGTGATGTGATGCAAGAGTTAGAAGGAATATATATCAATTGTGCGTAGTTTCATTTGAGCAGAATAAATATTGGTGATCTGAATTAAAGCAGATAGAGTTTCAGAGCAGAACCAGATAGAGTGTGAAGAATGCAAATAATGTGCTTAACCGGAACTATAATTAGGCATTAGAAGATTCTATTTCATAGTTTATCTACTCCAGTTGTCTTCTAGATATGACTATAAGATAGTGAGTCTTCTTTTGGGTAGTAAGCATTTTTGTATTTGAGCAGTGAGCTCTAGGTAGTGTGCTTGAATACATGTGCATTCCTCTTGTAAACACTTATATTGAGTATACTCAAATTGTAGATTTAACTCCACCATGGTTTTTCCCCTAACAGGGTTTCCATGTAAAAATCCTTGTGTTATGGTGTTGTGGTTGGTTCTCTTATGTTCTTGCATCTTTCTTTTGGTTCAATGCTATAAGTGGATTAAATATCAGGTTAATAAAGTTAGATTTTGTAGAACACTGATTCACCCCCCCTCTTAGTGTTCCTTGATTCCAAAAATTGGTATCAGAGCCTAGTTCCTCGAAAGAAGTTTAAAAGCTTGGGGAAGATTCAAGAAAGTGATTTAATGGATTCTAGAAGTCTTCATCAACAAATTTTGGTGGCACTAGATGATCTTGATCAGTCCAAATCTGAAGTCTAGGAATTGCAAGCAAGCCTCATGAATGTTGAGAAATTCATTCAATTATTAAAAGATCAAATCAATAATTCTAGGGAAAAGAGAAAGGAACTTTGTGATCAGATCAAGAAAAAAGAGAGTAAAAGCATGGAAGATGATCACTTAAGTCAAGCCTTGAAGGAAAAGATAGAAGAATGTGAAAATCTCACCAGAGATAATGTTTTCCTAAAGCATGAGATGGAATCTATTGTGATGAGGATGGCCAAGGAGATTGAAGATAGAAATAAGAATGAAGAGAATCTTAATCAGTCCTTGAAATAAATATCTAATGAATGCAATAGATTCAGTCAGCTGGAGCTTGAATCACAACAATCCAAATATAATGAATTAGAGCTTGAAATACATATTGTTATTCTCAGGGATGAACTTGCTACTGCAAATGAATACAAGGATAAATTCAATATTAGCTCAACTAAGCTTGATGAACTGATTCAAAGTCAGAATATTGCAAATGACAAGCAAGGTCTTGGATATGAGAAAGGAGAAAGCTCTAGATCTGGTCAGAGGAAATTTAGGCCAGGAAATCAAATCAACAAAGCTAGAAGGTATCTGGTAAGACAACCCAATGCTCAAATGTTCAATGGATACTATTTTTTTTGCAATAAATTTGGTCATATGGCTGCTCAATGTAGAAGTAGAATCAATCCAAGTGGTCCATCATTTTCTGGTCAGTGTTTCAATTGTAATAAGTATGGTCATAAGTCAATTGAATGCAAAAATATGACAAACAACTTTTTCAATATAAATATCAAATGTTATGCCTACAATAGATTTGGCCATATTGCTAACCAATGCAGATCAAGAGAAAATCAATGGAATAATTGACCCGGACAAATAAATGTTGTGTGGTATAATTGTAGCAAATTTGGTCACATTGCAAGATTCTATAAAAGAAGGAAGGGTCTAGTAAACAAAGGGAAAAATAAGAAAAAGGATGATAAGGGAAAATGAAAGTTACTGTAGATGAGATCAGGAATCAAATGAAGAAGAAATGGGTGAAGAACTATGCTTCTAATGCAGGAAATGAATCAGCACCAAAATTTGGTACTAAAAATTCCTTTGAGAATTAGTCTAAGGCCTCTAGCCTAGGGGGAGCTCTCAAGAAAATATTTAACCCCCTGTCTGTAGTTGGTACCAGAATGTGGTAAATTGCAGCGATTGTGTTAATGATCTACAAATCTTTTGGGAACATTTGTGAAATAAATTTATGCAAAACTGAAGGTTCATAGAAGAATTTTCTTTCATAGTCTATGAAAATAGGGTATATGAAAGACCTAGGGCAAAAGCATTTATTTTGACAAAAATTTAGATGTACGAATCAAAAAAATTCACTTCTATTCCTCATTTGTCACTTTGCACTTTGAGAAGAAGAAGCTTGGAGAGCTCTGCAACCGAATTTTGGTGTGATACAAGTTTGAAGGCAATTCAGCGAAAGGTATTTATATGCAAAACTTGTGAATTTGAAATTTTTGGAAATGGCTGCTCTGTTAGTCATTGATATTAAGGATAGGCCCCACCAAAAATTCAAATGGAACCTGTTTAAATCCATTGAGACAAAACCATTAGGTGCATTTTCTTCAGTTTCATATGGTGTTTTTCACATTGAATATATTAGGGCATACATTCATGCAAATATTGAGGAGTTATGAAGCTCCCAGTTGTTAAATATGCACACAAATCATATTATGGGAGAATATTTCTATGTAAAGCCTGAATTTAAGACTTTGGAGGAGAAGAAATTCACACAAATTCTAAAGTTTCCCATGTTCAACAAGAATGAATGGGTTTGATAAATACTAAGTTGAGTGCATGCCAAGTTAATGTGGTTAAATTATCCCTTCAAAATCGAAAGATAAGTTATAAGCATTGTTATTGGTCCAAATTCAACTGGTGGGTTGCCCACATTGAAAGCTGTAAAGAACCAAATAGTCACTAAGGCAACCGGTTCCAATTTTGACAGGAGAGCCATGACAATTAATGACATCATTGAATTGGATGTAAAATTTTATTCTATGGTTATTGGATACAAAATATATCACTCCAACCATGATAATTCTATATCTGGTACTGCAATCTATGCAGCTTATCAAATGGTCAAGGAAAATGCAGAATATGACCTATATGAGTTACTCCAAAGCCAGCTAATTGAAAACCTTGGAAAAATCTAGAAGGACAAGAAGAACATTTTCAAGTATGGAAATCTAATAATGTTTCTATTCTTCTACTTCATGAATGAAGTTTCGGGAGTTGGTAAAGTGCAATGGGAAAGTGGTAGACTTGTAGCTATTCAAATCAATGATATGCTATACAAAATTGGAGATATCAAAGCAAGGAAAATTGCTATCTAGGGCTACTTCAAAAAAATTCAGAGTGTAATGCAAGCTAGGGAAAGGATTCCTAAGTCTATTATGGAAAAGTATAAGGACACTATTTTCTTCATGGTTGAAATTGATCAATTTTTGATGGAAGCAACAAAACCTAAAACAATTTGGATAATGCCTATGGGATATGAGGTTGAAGAACACATTTTGGAGTTGTATGTTGAACACTTGTTGAGTAAACCTTAGGACTCGACATAAGAAAGGTTTGGTACTTTTGCAAAGAAGGATATACAAGTGCATGACCAACTGAGGAAGCCTTTGATAGTCCGGAAGGTGAGAAGGGAAGTTGAAGCTTTTGTAGAAAGCCTTGGCATATCAGTTGAAGCAGTGAGGGAAGATAGGAAGAAAAGAGAAGAAGCTGAAAAAGGAGAGCATGCTAGAACTGAGTCAGCTAGTCCAACATCATCCTTTTCTAGATCTATATCTACAAGGAGCTCTACACCCTCATCCAATCCTACAAAGAAATCAAGTCCTATAAAAGTTCAAATCAAGACATCTGGAAGAGAAGAAAAAAGGAAGAAGAATAAAAGAACAAGAGTCTATGTTGTTGTTGAAGATAATGGAGAAAATAAATCAAGCATAAGGGCTCAAGGGCATCAAAATTCTCCAAGGACAAGCCCTCTGATGAAGAAAAATCCAATAAAAAGGTGAAAACTAATAAATTAGGTACAACTATAGAGGAAGTGGAAAAAGCATTAATCAAGGATGGTAATCTCAATTTTTTTTTTGAATGGTATGACACTTTTGATAGTGTCGGTCAGAGAACTCTTGAAGAAGCCACAATAAAATATTTGAATAATTTCAATAAGACTCTCATAGAAATAATGTCAGGGTTACCTAAAGGGTTATATGAAGTCTTAGAAATGAGGAGAGTGAATGCAAGAGATGAAGAAGAACAAATGAGAGAAATCATACTTGCCAATCTATGTCCAGTAATTTCAATAGAAGAAATGAAGAAAATCCTCAATGAAGCTTAAAATAATTTTAAGAGAAAATCAAGGGTGAATAAGCTTATGATCAGGTAGACTGAGGAAGTGGCAAAAGACACTAATAAAATTCTTAAGGTAGTTTTGTTGAAGAATAGATATAACGTTGTGTCTGAAGAAACTCATGTTGAAGATGTTCCATCTGGTCTGAAAGTTCAAGATGTTTTGGTTAATATTGAAGAACCGAAAGAAGACACAATTGAGGACACTAAAAATCCTCTGGATGTGGAAGATACTAAAATTCCCATGGAGACTGAAGCTCCTAAAGATATGACAGCTGAAGAAGTAGAGATTTCTCGAGTCAAGCAAGAATCGAAGTTTGAAGAAAAGAAGGTTGAGGTAAAGGAAGTTACTATGGAATTAAGAGACACTGCTAAGGCATTAAATAAGTTTTTAGAAGAACAATAGGAGGAGTTTGACCCTAAATTGGTTGAAGGTCCTATCAACTTGGCCACTTTATCTCCTATTCAAAAGTTGAAGGTGGCACCATTTTATCAGACTAAGGCAAGGGAGGAGTTATTGAAATCTCACATTGAGGATAGTGAGTTGCTAAGTCTTGCATCCAATATCTTTGAGAAGATCATGCCCACACATGTCAAGGATTCATCTGATCCTCCCTCAGGCCAGCTAAAGAAACTTATCAACTCTGTAAGTACTCACTTTGAGTCTCTTGAAAAGTCAGCTGAGGATAAGGTCTAGAAATAATTTGATGCAAATAGGTTCAGTAGATTCAAGTGTATGATTGCTAATGATAAATCCTTATTAGCTAACTATGAAAAGAACATTCAAGGTGCATTATCTACAAGTCATACTTATCTTTGTCAAAGTTCACTGAGGTCACTGAGAAGAAAATTAAGGAATATGAGAAAAAGTTAGCAAATATTTCTCAAACCTTTAATCCTCTAACCATTTCTGTGAGTAAGCAATAAGGTCAAGTCATATCCCTACTTGACAAAATTAAAATTTTGAAGCATGAAAGAGATAGAATTTTGAAAGGGTATGTGAACTCAGAGGACTAATTGGTCCTAAAATGGAGACAATGCTTAGTGCATTGAAGGAAGCACAATATGCTATGGCTGTCAGTGATCTAAAAAATATTGAGTCAACAGAGATGCAATCCTACTTGTTCTGTGGTCACATGACTATTTTCGAAAGTCTCAAAAAGGGTTGGGACACTAGTTTAAGCCCGTTGAAGAACAATATTTCTGAAATATTCAATTCATGTAAGTTAGTAAAGCATGATTGTAAATATACAGTTTTGTATGATTTTTGGTATGCGGATTCCCATATTTTCCATTAATGTCAAAGGGGGAGTGTGGGACAATGAAAAATTTAATATTCATCTTAGGGGGAGTTGTGGAAAAAAATCTTTATGAATTTTTGTGGATTGCAGTGTATTCATGTTGGTACTGGTTTCGACACTTATTCATTTTTCACTAAGTGTTTCCATCAATGCCAAAGGGGGAGATTGTTGCAAGAGAAATTGCACAAGTCATCTGGTGTTGTCATTGATGGAAATCCTAGCTAGTAATCCCATCCACATTTCAGTATTTTCTTATACCGAAAGCCAGATTGAAGATATGTGTTATCTGTCTAAGCTAATACAAGGTATCCAACAGAGTTGTGTAAATTGACTCATATGTAATTTTATGTTATCACTTTGTGTTGTGGATCTTAGGGAAGGTATTTTTATGTATGAACTATCTTATCCTTGAATCATCGAGGTTTGCATTGATTGGTGTGCAAGTTAGAAGATTCGGTGTATTGATTTTCAGTCTAATAGTGAAGAAAGGTTGACTAGTTGTGTATAGCATGTTGTGGATCTTCGAGACACAATTGTTTAAGGTGTTTCATGTTTGAGACATGTTATTTTGGGTTCCTACTATGTTTTGGATGACATTGGTTGATTCACATTGACAATTGTCTATGGATTGAGCCGACAGTTTGTGCATGTTTCTTATTTTGTTTAAGCCGACATACAATTGTTCTAATTTCTAGTGGCAAATATATATAATCGATTGTTCATATCATTTTGATATATGTTGCAATGTGATGTGAGAGTTAGAAGGAATATAGATCAATTATGCACAGTTTCATTTGAGTAGAATAAATATTGGCGATCTGAATTAAAGCAGATAGAGTTTCAAAGCAGAAGCAAACAAAGTTTGAAGAATGTGAATAATGTGCTTAAGCGGAACTATAATCAAGAATTAGCAGATGCTATTTCATAGTTCACCTACTCCAGTTGTCTTCTAGATATGAATGTAAGACATTGTGTCTTCTTTTGGGTAGTAAGCCTTTTTGTATTTGAGAAGTGAGCTCTAGGCAGTGTGCCTGAATGCATGTGCATTCCTCTTGTAAACACTTATATTGAGTATACTCAAATTGTGGATTGACCTCCACCATGGTTTTTCCCCTAACAGGGTTTCCACGTAAAAATACTTGTGTTATGGTGTTGTGGTTGGTTGTCCTATTTTATTGCATCTTTCTTTTGGTTCAATTCTATAAGTGGACTAAAGATCAGATTAATAAAGTTAGATTTTGTAGAACATTGATTCACCCCCCCTCTTAGTGTTCCTTGATTCCAACAAATGGTGTATTGAAATTTAAAGGTTCTTGTGGCATACCTTATCTTGGTTACCATGGCCTTCTTTTTACAGTGTAGAATAGTTGTCCATCTTCCTTCTCTAGTGGTTGAAAATCTGATTTCTCTTGTTTGTCCTATGTAATACTTTCCACCCTTTTACACTTGCAGTTGGCTATTCTTTGTTTGCAATTGGTGCATTATTCAGTATGTATTTCCTCAGCCTCTTCTATCTTTTTATTCACATGTAGAATGTCCAGTTGAGTAGCTAGATGACTTATACTATCTTATTTCATTTTGGACAATAGGTTACTCAATTCTACTTTGGAAACTCCATTTGATGTCTTGGCAATGGAAGATCCTCTGTCCCCCCTTTTCCTTTTGGTAAACGTCCTTGAGTAATTTCTACAAACCTTGAAAATTTATTCAAAGGGTAATTAAGACACATCCCCTGACCCAATAAGGTTAAGGGAATCCATGCAATCATCATTAACTCCTCTCAAAAACACCAACTTTAGGGATTCTTTTGAGATTCTATTTTGTGGGTTCTTATTCAAGTAGAAGTGGAACCTCTCTACATAATCCTCCAATGGTTCACCCTTTTTGAGTCATTCTAAAAATATCATTCCTTATTCTATCAACTCCTTTACAATAGTCCTAGTTATTTTCCAAGAACTTTGTTTTCATAGTGTTCCAATCTAGAACAATACCTCTACCGAGTCCCACAAACCATCTCATGGTAGCATCCTTCAAAGTTGCAGGAAATAACTTGAGCCTATGAGAATCAGTTGTGTAGTTGTAGCTCCTACATAGGACATCAAACTTGAATAAAAATGTTTCTGGATCCCCAGTTACCAAACCATAGAAGACACACTATGTTGAAGGAGGTATATTCTTCAGGACAACAACCCTTTCTTGGTTGGTAATTGGAAATTCATAAGTCACATGTTCTAGTGGATCATCCACTACTACATCAACCATGTTTTGGAAGGTAACCTCTATGTTTTTTAATAGATGTTGGTGAAAGGTAAATTTATTCATCGAGAATACCCCCACTCTAATCACTATGGTCATAAATATCTTCTCTAGCTTGTCAATTTGAGGGGATGAATATTCCCAAATTGTCTCATAACAATGTTGAAATATCTTACTCATAAGATCATGAACATTGTTTGTGTAAAAACAAGAACTTAATTGAAAGTATCTTATTGCTATATCTAGTACTGAATAATTAACCAAATTTTCTAACACCTCAACCACCAAACTATACATATAGGCATGGGGGAGTTTATTAAAATAAGGACTCTAAATTGAAATCATAAATTACTACTCCCTACATTGTTCAGAGTGTGATAAAGTCTAACAAACTAAACCATAACTGAAAAAGAAAGAAGAGTCCACATGGAACTATGACTCTTCTGCAACAAGAATTAGAACTTGGACTATTGAAAAAGTCATGCTAGACTCCCAATTTTAGCTAGCTTTTGCTACATCTTGGGTGCTAAAGTAGAATTGACTAGTCATTTCTTCTATTTGAAGGGTTTGAAATCAAGCTCCAAATGGATTTCACGATGAAATAAATCTTCTCTATATTCCTTCATATCATCATATGACCATGACAAAATCTAGTGTATTTCCTTAATAAATAAATAAGCATGGTTCTAATCTTAGGTTTCGTTTTCTTTCCAACAAATACCCTTTTGGGTGTTGAATAAGTCCCCAAATCAATATATTCAATATCTTTCTCATGTACAAGAGTTGGTTTAGAAATATGTTAGTCTACTCCATTAAACACATGCTCAAGAGCCACCAATCCTTTTAGAATCTTGTTAGTCTTCAATTGTATAATCTCATTCCCAAAAATAATTTCCTTTCCATCAATATTTTCAACAATTTTTTTAAAGTATATCTTTTGGATATGATATTCATCAATACAATTGAGAAAATTAAACAATTCTTGGTCATCAATAAATAAATTCCAATGAAAAATGTTATCAAGTCAAAAGGTCTAATCACAATCTCAAAATTTGATGTTCCATCTAGATTCAAATCTTTAGCTCTAATTTCTATGTTAATTAGAAAATTAGCCGTAAAATTTCTTTCATGCTCTACCCCATAAATAGAGAAAGCATCAAACAGTTAAATTGTATCCTAAAAACATCCCTATATTTTGTGAGTATTTTTTTAGATGCATATTTGGATATTATTTTTTAGAGAAGTTTTGTATCCCCTAAAACTTAGTTTCCTAATTTTATGTTTTATTGCAATATTTAGCCCTACAATAAATATTCATACTCAACCACGTTGTTTGTGGATTTGAACAAAGAGTGAAAGAAGATTTAAAGGACAACACTAAGGCTTGTTGACATCAATGACAATATAGGAAACTACTCACATTCTCACCCAACAATAGACATCAATGACAACACTAAGGCTTGTTCACATCAATGACAATATAGGCTTCTGCCCTTGTTAATTCGCTGGATAAGCCTAATTCTATTATGTTTTGGGAAAGCTTATGGAACAAGAAGTTGATTGCTAAGGTGAATGTATTCTTCTGGCTACTTATGCAAGGTAAAATCTTCATGCAAGACAATCTTTGTAAAAGGGGCTTTGCTTTTCCTAATAGATGTGTTCTTTGTGAAGTTGATGCTGAGAGTGCTTTCCATATATTTCTTGGATGTAATTTTTCCTCTCTTCTTTGGAGTAAATTTCTTGGGTTATGGAATCTGGTTTGGGTCTTCTGGGATTCCCTTGATAAATTTGTTGACCAGTGGAAGTGCCCCTCCACTTCTCCTATTCTCTGTGGGCTTTGGGATCTTATGGCCCCGCATATTGCATGGGGATTATGGAAAGAGAAAAACAACAAAATCTTTCGTGAATCTAAGCTTAAAGTTGGCAGTCTCTACATCAAGATTCGTCGTGTGATCCTGGAGAATTTTGCTATCATTCATCCCAAATCTTATCATTGTGCTCCTATTGTGTGTTTGGTTGGGTATGACCTTTTGGTGATTTCTAATTGGAAGATCCCATCCATTCCTGCCATGAATTCTAAGTCGAGTGTGAATGCTAGATTGAATACTAAGTGGCAACCACCTCCTTTAGGGTGGGTAAAAGTTAATTTTGATGGGCGGTGAAGGGTAACCCTGGGCCTACAGGTTGTGGGGGGTGTTGAGGAATGAATATGGAAGACTCTTAGGAATGGTGGCACTCCCGTTTGGAAATCAGACCAACCACTGTGCTCAGAAAAAGCCTGTGTTTACAAGTATAAAATTTGATGTGGACAAGGGTTATACCAAATTATGGGTTGAAGGCAATTCTTTAAACATAATCAATTATCTTTGTGGAACCCATAAGCCTAGTTGGAATGTGGAGAAATTAATCAAAGATACTATAATCATGCTAAGTGCTTGTGAAGAGACCTGTGTATCTCACATCTTCTGAGAAGGAAACTCATTGGAAGATTTTTTTGCTAATGAGGTTATCAGGTTGAATGAGTTTCATGTGTGGGAGGAGGGATCGATCCTTCCCAAGAAAGCTAGGAGGTTAATGAGAAATGATGGTGTGGGTTGAGTTGATGCGATGGTGGCATTTAAGCCTAAGTACCTTATTCTGACTCACACGCTTTGTGGGTTTCATTTGGATTACAGGCATTCAATTGAGTGATTATCACAAGGGTTTTCCTTTCCTGGGTCACCAACAAAGATTGCTTGAACCACTTTTCCAAGGGATAATTTCTTATCTTGAGCAAGTTCAATTACTTCTATTATGAAATGATCTAAATCGTTATCTATGAGACAAATTTCCTCATCTAGTTTGAATTTTCCTCAACAATTATTGGAGATCTTTTTCTCTATCCAATTTCATAGCCTTACCATTTATAGGAGTAAGGGTGTATTATGAATTCATTTGTATACTTCCTCCTACATCTATTAATCATCTTCTTGATACCAACATTCCATATTGAGGAAGGACTTCAACCATTATTTCATTCATCTTGTAGGTCTTCTCAAGGAAGGCAATCAATTTAAATTTAACATTTTTCATCAACTACAATAGGTACTTCCCTAGAATATACAAAAAAATAATTTCCATAAGATTTTCTTACTTACAAATCTAATTGATTCGTGAATTGTAATGGCATGTCATTTGTCAATGATCAAAATTCAATCATAAAATTATTCACTAACTTCCCATTTACAAATAAATCTAGATAGAAGGGATCAACCTAAGATGGACACTTATTTAGGGCAATCCCTAAGTATGATTTAGGTATTTAAGTGCTTTCCTCTATTCTCAACTTTATTAACCTACTTTTTGCCTTTCATTTGATGACTAACATCTTTTGCTTTAGTAGAAGTGATTAATCAAACATCACCAATAAGGGACAATGTTTGATCCTTAGGTTCATTTATTCTTATCATTTATAGTAAATAAATTGAAACCTTGATCTAACTAAGGAATTCAACTATATCAACTGTTGTACTTTGACAAAGTATAGTAAGAAACATTACTTGAGATAACAGGGATTGAATTCTTTTTCTCTTGAACTCAAATTTTTTAGAGACATATGTTCCCCTATGATTATTATGCTCATCTTTTAATTTTTTACTTTGCCTTTGGGCTCAAGTGAAACATCTCTGCATGGTACACCATCTTTATCCATCCTTCCTTTATCTTTATTTTCTCTAGCATTATTAGAACTTATTTGTTCTTATTTCTCTTTAACAAAAAGACTCAATACACTACCTGTAGTATTACTTTCTCTTTTTCTTCTTAAATTATAATTAATCCTAACTTGAGAAACTATTGGAGTTGTTAGAGCTCAAATTTCCACATATGAAAGTCTTCTCAATATGAAATTAGTTGTAGTGGAATCAA
This sequence comes from Sequoiadendron giganteum, assembly GCA_007115665.2. NCBI lineage: Eukaryota > Viridiplantae > Streptophyta > Pinopsida > Cupressales > Cupressaceae > Sequoiadendron > Sequoiadendron giganteum. The sequence goes on from CM021102.1 coordinate 91,608,372, forward strand.
GATTATGTATGTGGTAGGTCTCCTCCTCATCTAAAAATATTTTTTTATGACAAAAAATATATGTACCTCTTGTCATCAACATCATATTTGAGTCCATATTAATTAGATGATGAATATTCATCACTATTAGTGCATAACTTGGTTGACATAATATTAATATTTTGTTTCTCATGATTATGTCTTGCATCATGATTAGGTTCATCACACTTCTCATAGGGGTTATAATAAGACTCAAATGATTGTGCTGCCACACATTGTAAATGAGAATGGGTCATTTCACACACCAAACACCAAGGAGTTTCATCAACATTATTTGCACAAGGTTTCTTGAGGGGATATGGTGTTTCATTTCTTATTGTCCCTTTTATGATTACTCCTCATATTATACCGTGTAGTATTGTATGGCTTATTAGACAACCTTCACATTCTTTCTTGTCTACCATGGTTCTACCTTTCATGGGACAACCCTTTTTCACTTCAATTTACCCTATAGGTCAAATATTTCAGGGCACTCATAACTTTATCCAACTTGTCTTCTAATATAGATTCCTTATTATGATGCCCTTTTCATGGGTGAGAATTTTAACATCACTTCTCTTATATAGATTTCTAGAGGCTATTTGATTACTCTCAATATGGGTAGTTATTTTGCAAGCATCCCTCAATGTTTAAGGATCTTTATCTCTCAATAGATAGCCCAATTTTGTTTCATAAGCATTATAGTACAACACTAAACACATAGATTCATTAGGCCTTAAATAAGTAGGAATTCTATTCATTACCTTAAAAAATATGAAATTAAAATATAAAATAGATTCATTAGATCCTTTGATAATGTTGTTAAATTTATTGTTGATGAATCTAGGGCTAGTCTTGTCTCCATATTGCTCTCTAAAAATTCTCTAGAACTCAACCCAAGAGTAAATACTTGTATTAGACAATCTCTTATACCACTCTCTTGCTTCATCAACTATCGATTGTAATAAAAATTTCATTAGGATGTCTTCATCCTCTATTTCAAAGTAATTTTTCAAGTTTATAAATGAACTTAAATAATCTTCCCCAAATTAATGCATTGTTTCTTGATAATTTAACTAATGAAAATCTTAATTCAATTGGTATAGGGTTGGGATATCTAGGTATCTGAGTGAAATATAATTACCCATATCTTTCCGAGTTCCAATGTGGTATAACAATAATATGACCATTGTTAGAAACAAGCTACACTAAGAGGGGGGGGTGAATCAGTCTTGTGCAAAAATTAACTTTATTAACCTTTATCTTTAAAGCACTTGTAACATTCAACCAAAATGCATGAACAAGAAGAAAACAATCACAACACCATAACACAAGAATTTTTAAGTGGAAACCCTACTTGGGGAAAAACCACGGTGGATGGCCAATCCATAATATGATCTAAGTATATTCAAATGAAGTTTACAATATGGGGAATGCACTTGCATTCAAGCGCACTGCCTAGAGCTCATTTCTCAAAGAAGACTCACTGTCTTACAAAGAAAGTTAGATTAAAACCATTTGAGAATTTTAATTGAGAAAGTAGCATCTACATATGCTTGATTACAGTTCTGATTAGGCTCAATACTCGATCTTTTGTCGTTCTGACTGATTCTGCACTTCTTCTCTGTTCTGCTCAGACTCGTAACACAAATCCTTTATGCATAAGTAAAACTATGCATTATCACTCTTCTCCTCTGCTCTTATTTGTAATTTGCATCAACACACTTCACACACTTCACAAAATAATGTGCACGATCTCATATATATATCCACAACTAAGAATTAATCACCCATATGTTGGCATCGATAGAACAAAAGAATATTTACAACTGTCAGCTCAAATCATGAGTAAGGTATAATGCGCATCCACAACAATCGGCCACAACTTAGCTAGGACCCAAAAAAAGATGCTCGAACACAAACATACTTGAATAATTACTTCCCAAACATCCATGACATGATACATTCATGAAGTTGGATCCAGTACTAATAAAGCAGAGAATTAGCCAATCAGATCTTCTAACTCACACAAGGATTAATACGAGGCACTAATATTCAAGGATAACACAAAGCATACATCAATCAATCTTCCTTGAGATATGCAACACAAAATATTATTAGAAAATCTTCATGTGAATCGATGAGCACAAAACTGCTGGATGCTCTCTTCTTCCTTAACTATTTGCAATCTGACTGTCGGTGTGATCAAATGATGATGCGCGGATCCAACCACCGACTAGGATTGCCATCAATGAAAAAACCAAAAGATATTCAAAGTGTCTCTTTCCAAAAATCTCCCCCTTTGGCATTGATGGAAACACTTAGTGAAAAATGACTAAGTGTCGGATCAGTACCAACATCAATTACACTACCAAAAATTTCAAAAACCAGACTCTTCTCCAAAACACAATTCTCCCCCTGAGATGATTAAGCATTTTTCACTCTACTACTCTCCCCCTTTGACATCAATGGCAAAGGCAAGAATCCATATGAAAAAAATCAAACAAAATTGTTATGAACAAATTGCTTATGTACAAACAGGCTTCTTCAACTTACATAAACTTGAAAATATTTGAAAAATATTTCTTCAGCAGAGTCAAATTCATGTCTCAAACTCTTTTGAGACTCTCCAAGATTGTTATGTGACCATATACCAAGTAGGATTGTGTCTCTGTAGACTTCAAGTTTGCTAGATCACCAACTACCTTAGCATCTTCAGCTTCTTTTAGTGCACTTGACATTATTTCTATCTTTGGGCCAATTAGGCCTCTAAGTTCACATGCTCTTGCAATTTTTTTGTCATTTTCATGCTTCAAGCTCTTTAATTTGTCAAGAAAATATATCACTTCACCTTCTAACTTTCCAACACCACCAATTAAAGGATCAAACGCTTCGAAAATAGTGGCTAGCTATTTTTTGAAATCCTTAACCTTTTTCTCATTTACTTCAGTAAATTTTGTCAAAGACAAACATGATTTGTAAATATTCCCACCTTTGGATAGTGCATTTTGGATATTTAGCACACGGGTGGCTAACAAAGTTTTATCCTTTGTTATCATTTCCTTCAGCCCATTTAATCTTTTGGCATCAAATTCATTTTGAACTTTAATCATAGCTGATTTCTCAAGTGACTCCAAGTGAGTACTTATAGAGTTGATGAGCTTCTTTAGTTCACTAGAGGAGGAACTGGTTGGATCTTTGACATGAGTGGGCATTATCTTTTCTAGGACTCCAAATGCAAGATTTAGAAGTTCACTGTCCTCAATATGGGACTTCAACAGTTCTTCTCTAGCTTTTTCTTGGGAAAATTATGCTACCTTCACTTTTTGAATTGGACTCACGGTAGATAGGTCGATTAGACCCTTAATCAATTCAAGATCAAACTCTTCTTTTTGTTCTACCAAAAATTTCTTCACTACCTCTGCAGTGTCTCTTGCTTCCACTGAAATTTCCTTTACATTAACTTTCTTCTCTTCAACCATTGCTTCCTCAGTTGCAGGTTCTGACTTATCTTCAGGGATCTCCACTTTCTCAACTAATACACTTTTTGGAACTTCAATTTCCATAGGTGTTTCTGCATTTTCCACTTCCACAAGAATCTCAATATCCTCAGCTTCATCTTTTTTTACTTCTTCTTCTTCTCTTAGACCAGATGAAACATCATGAGTTCCTTCAAGGAAAACATCAATTTTTATACTTAACAAAACATTTCTCAAAATTTGTTCAGTTTCTTCTACAACTTCTTTGGTTTGACCAATCATCATCTTGTTCACTCTTGTTTTTATTTTGAATTCCCTCTTGGATTTATTCAGTATTGACTTCATTTCTTCCATAGATACCACTGGAAACAATTCAGCAAGAATTATTTCTCTCATCTACTCTTCTTTTGATCTGGCATTTACTCTCCTCATCTCCAAAATCTCATATAAAATTTTAGGTAAATTATGCATGATTTCAATAAGAAATTTATCAAAAATATTCAAGTTCTTTATTGTTTCCTCCTCAAGAGTTATTTGATCAGATTTATCAAAAGATTCATACCATTTTCAAAGTGGCTTGAGATTCCCATCCTTAACCAAATCTTTTTCAACTTCTTCCATTTACATACCTAGTTGGTCAGTTTTTTCCTTCTTCTTTGCTTGTTCATCTCCACTGAAGGGCTTGCTTTTAGTAATTGTTGCTGCCTTAGTACATTGATGCTTGATTTCTCTAACTCCTTCATCAGAATCTATTTCTTTATCTTTAGAAATTGCCACATAGACCCTTTTGCTTTTATCATTCTTCCTTTTTCCTTCCTTACCAAATCCCTTAGATTGAGTTTTCATAGAGATTGGCTTTATTATAGGGATGGATAGGGATGTAGAGTTTCTAGTTGACCTAGCTTGGGTAGATGGTGTTTCTGAACTAGTAGATTCAGTTTTTACCGCCTCCATTTCTACTTCAACTTCTTCTCTTTTTCTGCTAGCTTCTTTTAATTTTTCTACCGGTATGCCCATACTTTCTACTAAGACTTCCACCTCTTTTCTAACTCTTCTGACTATCACAGGTTTTCTGAGTTCATTGTGTACCTATATGTTCTTTTATGCATAAGTACCAAATCTCTCTTTTGATGGATCTAGAGGCTTGCTCAATAAATGTTCCAGATACATTTCTAGAATGCGATCTTCAACTTCATAGCCCATCGACATGATCTAGAATATTCTAGGATCAGTGGCTTCCATCATGCATTGATCAATATCTACCATGAAGCAAATAGTATCCTTATATTTTTCCACAATAGAAGTAGGAATTCTTTCTTTGGCCTGCATCATATTATAATAACTTTTGAAATACCCCCAGATAGTGGCATTCTTTGTCTTAATGTTTGCAAATCTGTGAAAGAGATCTCTGATCTGAGTGACTACCAATTTATCTTTTTGCCAATGAACCTTTCTGAATCCCAGAACCTCATTCATGAAGTAAAAGAATACACATAATAGCAAGTTACCATACTTGGAAGAAATTTTATTATCCTTCTTGATCTTCCCAAGATTTTCCATTAGTTGACTTCTTAGCAACTCACATAGATCATAGTTTTCATTTTCCTTTATCATCTGATAGGCTACATATATGGATGTACCAGACACAGAGTTTTCTTGGTTGGAATGATAGATTTTGTACCCAATAACCATAGATGCAAATTTGACATCTATATCAATAATTTCATCAATTTTCATTGCTCTTATGTCATACTTAGAACCTGTAGCATCGGTGACCGTTTGATTCTTCACTAATTTCAGAATCGGTAATCCATTAGAAGAATTTAGACCTATTACGACACTGATAGCCTCCTTTGTAATCTTGAAGGGTATACTTAACCGCATGAATTCATCATGAAATCGGCTCAAGATGTAACTGACCCATTCAAACTCTTCAAAGACAGGGAATTTAATGATATGTGTAAATTTATTTTCTTCTAGGGTTTTAAATTCTGTCTTCACACATAAATCTTCTCCTATAATGTGATTATTATACATATTTAGCAGTTGTGAGCTTCCTAGCTCTTCAATGTTAGTGTGAATATATTCCCTAATATCTTCGGTGTGTAAGACACCGTACATAACAGACGAAAAAGTGCCTAATGGGTCAGTCTCAACAAAATTGAAGGGATGCCATTTGAATTTGGGATGGGATTTGTCCTTAACTTCTACTACCAATAGAGTAGCCGTTTTCACCAATTCACAAGTTCACAGGGTTTTTCCAATAAATACCTTTCCATTGGATCATAGTTTGATTGCAGAATCGCCTTCACACTTGAATTTTGCCTCAATTCTCCAAAGTTTTCTTTAAAGCTCTCCAAACTTCTTTTCTTCAAAATGCAAAGTGAAAAATGAAAGATAGAAATGAATTTTGATCACTTGCATGCCTAACCCTTTTTGTCGCAATAAATGATTTTTACCCTAACTCATCTAGATACCCTATTTTCATACACTATGAAATATAATTCTTCTGTAGACCTCCAATATTGCACACTACTTTCTCCAATGAATTCAACAACATCTGTAGAGCATATGTACACTTACTAAACTTATCCACAACCGATGTTGGTTATTGATTAGGGGGTTAAGATATTTTCTTAACAACTTTCCCTAGGCCAAAGGCCTGAAGATAATTCCCGTAGGAATTACCAGAAGCAGATTCTGGTGCTAGCTCATTTCCTTCAACAAAGGGATTTTTCTTCACCCATTTCTTCTGCATCTGCTGCTTGATCACATCTATAGTGACTTTTCCTTTTCCCTTAATATTCTTTTGCATGTTCCTTCTTTGATTTATTGGACCTTTTCTGTTCCAACATAATGTAGCAATGTGACCAAATTTTTTGTAGTTGTAGCACACAACATTTTTCTATTTAGACCAGTTGTTCCACTGATTTTCTCTTGATCTACACTGGTTAACAATATGGCCAAGTCTATTGCATGTATAGCATTTGACATCTCTATAAAATTCATTCATCATATTCCTACATTCATTTGACTTATGACCAAACTTATGGAAATTAAAGCACTGGCCTGAGAATGATGGACCACTTTGATTCATCCTTCTTCTACATTGAGTAGCCATGTGTACAAATTTATTGCAACTGAAACAATATCCATTAAATCTTTGAGCATTAGGTTGCCTTATCAGATACCTCTAGATTTGTTCATTTGAATTCCTTGTCTAAATCTCCTTTGTCCTGATCTAGAACTTTCTCCTTCTTCATATCCAAGACCTCGCTTGTCACCATTTTTCCTCTGACTGCTAATTAGTTCATCAAGCTTGGTTGAGCTAACTTTGAACTTTTCTTTGTACTCATTTGCAGTAGCAAGTTCATCTCTGAGATCATCAATCTATTTTTTGAGTACTTCCTCATTGTTTTTAGATTGTTCCAATTCATTGTCCAATTGGTTGCATACTTCAGATTTCTTTCAAGTACTATGCTAGGTTCTCTTCATTCTTCTTTATGTTTTCAAGCTCCTTGGTCATCCTCATCATGATTGATTCCATATCATGCTTTAGGACAACATTATCTCTGGTAAGCTTTTCACATTCTTCTATCTTTTCCTTCAGGGCTTGATTGAGTTGTTCATCTTCAATGCTCTTACTATCATTCTACTTAATCTGATAAAAAATTTCCTTTCTTTTCTCTCTGGATTTATTGATTTTTCCTTCAAAGACAATGAATTTCTTAGCATCTATGAGGTTTGCTTGAAATTTTTGAACTTCAGACTTTGACTGATCAAGATCATCTAGGGCCACCAAAATTTGTTGTTGAAGACTACTTGAATCCATTGAAACACTTTCCAAGATCTCCCCAAGTAGTTAGACTTCTTCATCTTAGGAACTAGCTCTAATACCAATTGTTGGAAACAAGCTACACTGAGAGGGGGGGTGAATCAATGTTGTGCAAAAATTAACTTTATTAACCTTTATCTTCAAAGCACTTATAAAATTCAACCAAAATGCATGAAAAAGAAGAAAACAATCACAACATTATAACACAAGAATTTTTACATGGAAACACTATTAGGGTAAAAACCACGATGGATGGTCAATCTACAATATGATTTGGGTATACTCAAATGAAGTTTACAATATGGGGAATGCACTTGCATTCAGGTGCACTGCCTAGAGCTCACTGCTCAAAGAAGACTCACTATCTTACAAAGAAATTCAGATTAAAACCATCTAAGAATTTGAACTGAGAAAATAGCATCTACATATGCTTGATTACAGTTTCGGTTAGGCTCAATACTCGATCTTCTGTCCTTCTGACTGATTTTGCACTTCTGCTCTATTATGCTTAAACTTGCAACACAAATCCTTTATGCACAAGTGAAACTGTGCATTATCACTCTTTTGCTCTGCTCTTATTTTCAATTCGCATCAACACAGTTCACACACTTCACAAAATGATGTGAACGATCTCATATATATATATATATATCCGCAACTAAGAATTAATCGCCCATATGTCGACATCAATAGAACAAAAGAATATTTACAACTGTCGGCTCAAATCATGAGTAAAGTATAATCTGCATCCACAACGGCTGGCCATAACTTAGCTAGAACCCAAAACAAGATGCTTGAACACAAACATACTTGAACAATTACTTCCCAAACATCGCAACATGATACATTCACAAAGTCGACTCTAGTACTGATAAAGCAAAGAATTAGCCAACCAGATCTTCTAACTCACACACGGATCTATACGAGGCATTGAGATTCACAGATAACAAAAAGAATACATCGATCAATCTTCCCTAATATACGCAACACAAAATATTAACAAAAAATCTTCATGTGAATCAATGAACACAAAACTGTTGGATGCTCTGTTCTTCCTTAACTGTTTGCAATCTGACTTCTGGTGTGATCAAATGATGATGCATAGATCCAATCACCGATTGGGGTTTCCATCAATGACAACATCAAAATACATTCGCATTGTCTATTGCCAACATACCACTATCTCCATCTTGATTATTTCTTACTCCCCTAAGTAAATCCTCCTACATTCCTTCTAGATCCCACATTTGGGAGAGAACTTCCCACATTATATATTGTAGCATTTTGAATAGATCCTCTAAGATTGACATCATCTCCAAATGAGCCAATATTTCTCAAAGAATTAATTCTCCTTGTCAAGTCATCTCTAGCTCTCTTAGACTCGATTCTAGATAATTTATCTTGAAGATAATTCACTTATTTTAGGATATGTTCATCTTTTGAATTAACTTTTTTCTTCAAACCACTAGTTATTGCTAAGGTATCGCCATCCATTTCCTCACCATCTATCTATTATTGGAGAACATCATGAATAGAATTATCCCTATATGCCCTTCTTACTTTGAAGGGGATGCTTCATGATTATAATATATATAAAAACATTTGACATTAATGTTAGGATGAGTGGCTCTAAAGAAGAAAGTTTCATTTGTATTGGCTTCTAGTTCATTTTTTCCTTTCTCTATTAATGTTATTTAATACTTCCTAATACCTAGGAACAAGCCATATATTATTGTCCTTATTTATAGTAATTCTAATTTCATGATTATCATTAGCATAGATAACATATCTATTCTTATCTAGAATAACTTCATCATTTCTCAAATAAGTTTTATCAAGAGTGGATGAATTACTCATGTCTTTTGATTTCTAGGTTCAATGATATTTATTATTTAGCTTTCCCAACAACTTATTATTTGGATTATTTTGGTACAAAGACCTCATTCTTTCCATCATTAAATTCTTGAAAATATATGATAGAGTCACCACCCTAAAATGGAAATGAATAAAATGCTTTCACAGACTTTAAAAAGTTGACTAAATAGAGAGCTTTATAACTCACAAAAGTGTACTAGAGGCAAATGACAAGAATTATTTTCTAGGTGACACAAGCTAAATTGGAAATACAACTAGATCCCTAACAGATTCACCGCTCTATTGGTTTCTCAACCTATATTCAACATTTTCTAAATATTAATAAAATCTTATGCTCAAAATTACTAAAGGATTGTCTGATGAACAAGAGTGATCAGAAAGACGAACATATCTTGCACTTTAGGCTCTACAAAACCAAGGTGGGTGCCCCTATTATAACACTAAATAGAAATATATGTAATAATTAGATTATAATGTCAAGAATATGCAAATTCTCTTATAATATGCCAAATATTTATAAAATTTTGAGACATAGGTGACATATTAATTGTAGCTTTACACTTGATATATGAGATAAAAATAATAATTAGAAATAAATTATGAACAATTGGTATTTATCATGGTAAATTGAATTCAAGGATTGGATGTACACATCAATATGAATTGGTGCCTATTTCAAAATTACAAAGTCATAACATGCACACCATTAAAATTTAGCATTAAACACTTTATAATGGTCACTAGTTTTCAACCTAATACTACTACCTTGCAATAATATGATCTATGAATGGATTGTACATTTGCAATACTAATTAATTATCCATTTATGACATAAGTATTCACATTATTTTCTATGAAAGTATTACACCATTTCTTAAATAAAAACTAACACATAAAGATAATTTAGTACAACAAATATGCATGAAGAAATATAAAATCCTTGATTATGTATTTCAAATAAGTATTACATCATACAATAGATACAATAAAGCAATAAAACATGTATTCATATCATCCTTTTAAAAAATGACATGCTATTTTTGAGAGCTTGTATAGACATTACAATAATATTTCCCTACTATAGTCTCAAACAAGACACTAGCGTCCCACATTTTTCAAGCCTCTTTTTAAAAATAAATTACATCCCTTTTATATAATAAATTGGCATGCAAGCTCATGGACGATTGACACATGTCACATTTTTATTATTGATATAATGAACTCATGTGTGATGGAATGGGTACAACAACTTTATGAACTGCTTTAGGTTGACTTCCATAAGCTCACTATCAAGGCAATGCAGCAAGAAGAGTTGAGATGATATAGGAGTTGTTTCATTCTTGGACCACCCAAGTTGATGTGTTGGTTATTGTAGGAAGACATGATAGTGGAGAGTGAATGTCTAGGAAATTCTCTTTGAACCCATGAGGCTTGTCAACGAAATGATGGAGAGAAGACCTAGAACAAGTGTATTCATCCCAAATTCCTAGAAATAAAGTTGGGAATGAGTGAGGTTTATTATTCTAGAATCCATCTAGAAACCACAATAATTAGCCTAAGTATTTATGGTTATCCATATATAACACCTTTACTTTAATAGGTAGTTCTGAAAATAAGATGAATTTGAGATAGAAGAGATACCACCATCTTCTCACAACACAAGGCCAATGAGAAAGAACAAGATGACATTGAAAATTAAATAATTCTCTCTATTCACCAAGAAATCACCTACATCCAGTAGTATGGATAGGAGAACATTGAAGGCTTCAGGGGAGGAATTAGAATGAATCCTTCTCAAAATTGAGTTTTTGGAACTAGTGGGCTCCCATTGGAGAAAGAAGGAATATGTGTAGCTTTCACTCTCAAAATGAATACAACATCATAAATTATCACTCATTATAGTAGTTGTATTCTATCCTCAAGTGTCCAATGTACTAAACCATTTTCATTCCAATTCTACCCATTCTTAGTTTTCTCTTCTTTACCTTTGAATTCACAAAGTTTGAGGAAAGAGAACCTTGAGGAACCCTAGAAATACTAGGGAACCATATTAATTAACCTTTAAAAATACTTATCCAAAACTATCATTTATGATTAGATCATATATCGAAGTATGGTTTTATTTGAACTCGTGATCTCCTATGGAAAAAAAAAAAGGTTAATTAAGTCTTCAATTAGGTTCTTAATCCTAATTATCATCCCTAAAATATATTGTATCCAAAATTATGCCACTCTAATCATATATAGTACCTTGGTATATTGACACAAACTTTTCAATATTTCACATAGTTCAATTGACACATGAAATCAATGTCACACTATATTTCTCCATGCATTCAACATACTCTTCATTTGACAGTAACTTGTGCTCTAAAACATTTGTCACATTATTTATATGGTTTGTATACCTTTCATATAAGAAATTTTTTTTCCATGATAAAATTATCAAGGCCTACCTCTAATTTTAGCAACTTATATGATGCAGGAGCATCCGGGCTCACAAGCAATCCCACATCACCAAAAAAAAACTTTTCTTGTTTAATTTTTTCATTTTTGGTGTAGGTTGGAGGTTCAAGAGAATATTTTAGAGTGTTGAAGGATTAACTATTTATTTTATCAAGAATTGGCTTCCATTCAAAATTAGAGGCAAATAAGGTGTTTAATGAATAATTTTAAAATTATTATATTGCATAAATTCGATGTTTCAAGGGTTGAAGGGTTCCATTGGCATATTATAAATTGAAAATTAATTAATTTTCTCAAATTTTCTTCCTAGATATGTTTTCAAATGGAAAGTGGCATTTGACATTCCATACTTTTAATTTGTATGCCTAGAATGGACGAAAAAGCTAGTGATATTTGGAAAAAAATATTAATGACTCTTCAGTTTTCAATTTGAGGTGAAGGAGAATGACTTAGTTCATGATTTTATTTATTTTATTATGCATATAAAGAAAAAATTCATGGGATATGGTGCAACAAACTTGTGTGCCATATTTGGACGAATTTAATGATGAATTTTAAGCACATACAAAAGAATTTCAAAAGACAATTGGAGGGAAATGAAAGAGCAGATTTGGGTGCCTCTTTTGGTGCCTCACAAATTTTTTAATTTATATAAAATAAATCTTTTGATGATTTCAAGAAGAAGCAATAAATAGCAGCAATATTGGAGAAATAACTTGTAGGTAGTTATAGAGGATTGCCTAAGAAAAGTGTAGGAAATCAACTTGCCAAGATGAGAGAAATAAAAGAAGAGGAAAAGGATTTTTCAAGTTTGTTGTAGATTTTCAAGGCATCCATGAGATCTGTATAATGATGGTAAAAATCATATTTTAAAATACGATTGAATATAAGAGGGTGTTAAGGCATGAGGATTTGAAGACTTGCAGGCAAGAGATGTCTAGACAACTTTGTAAATTTTTTGAATTTTCTTTCTTGTTGGAATCCTCACTTTATGTAATTGTTCTTGAAGAATTGTGTTGTATGAATATGTATATTAAATTTTTAATAAAGCTATATTTCAAACTTTGTGTGTTGTTGTGGGTTGGAAGATATGTAAAGTCTACAAGATTGGGTAGTTTGATAAGATCCCCCAATCTTGTCTGCATCACTATCATATCTAGTATTGCACAAAATTGGATCCACCTTATCAACCAAAAATGATGGATGTGACTAAAAATAGTGCAATTTTATAAACTAAACTCTTCAATCATCTAATGATTTAACTTTTCCACCATCATCAATTATTTAAGGCAACACAAACTCCTCAAGGGCCTTTTGAATTTTAAAATTATCCTTTAACATCACATCAAGCCTCCTTTAAAAAGAAAATGTCATTCAAGAGTTTTGTAGCCTCATAATTGTTGATGGGTGTTTTTGCACACTTTCTCAACATAGGTAATGCATAGGTGCATCACCTCTCTTGAAAGGAAATATCCAGCAAGTTGCTGAAAATAACCCCAAGGTCTCTCGGGTGTCAGGTCATGACTTGCATAGGATACCTCAGTTGATGTTTGTTGTGATTTTGCTGATAATCACAGGGCAGACTTATGTGAGTTAAGTTGCAAAGGGAATCAGATCTGCAAATGAAGTTTCTAAGGTGGGGAAGTTATTGTACATTTGTTGCAAGTTCAAACAACAATTTCAAACTCCATTTTGACTTGAGATTTGGCTTTACAATGTGCAATGAACCTTAGCATAGGCCAATTCTTAAAAAAAAGAAGGAAAAAAGGGCAGGGAAGAGAGAGGGTTCCTAGACTTGCAACTACCAATGAACAGTGATCATGGAGGTCTCTACTATGGACAACTTCCTTAGAACAAAATTCCACTTAACCAGAAATCTCACAGTCTCATCAAATCTGTGCTATCTTCTAAGGACTACAAATATTTTACCATTCATTCACCATACATATACATGAACTAAGGTAAATATTTAAAATCAGCTTCAAATCAAGGTCCAGACTAACTTTACACAGCCATCTACCAGTAGCAAACAACCAAAAGTATGGACAAGGAGGGCATCTACACAACATAAATCTTCATAACCAGGAAACAACATCACTAAATTTACCAAAGCTAACTGAAATGAAAATAGAACATCAAAGAAAATTCAACTAGATCATCCAGCTATGAGAGAAGAATCATGAAACATGAGAAGAAATCCATAAATGCACCAAAATCAATGTATTTCTATTGCAATTTCTGTAGCATGCCTTTACAACAACTCAAATCTCCTTGAAAATGAGAGGAGACCCCCTATTTATAGTGTCCAAAAAGTAGAACATGTGGCCAAGATTTATTTACATTTGTGTGGCCATAATTCAATGCAAACTAGGGTTCTACCTACCCCCCAATATATTACATTTTTAAAATACATTTTGTCCATATCCTTGTTTTGTCTTCTAGTGGCAACACTGTAGCATTTTCGTCTTTTTTCTGATTGCTCTTTGCTATAGTTGTTCCTTTAGAAATTCTTCATCAATAACAGGGTTTCCCTCCTACTTCTTTGAAGCTACATACTCCATGAATTTCAAGATCACCAGCTGGAACTTGTCGACCTCAATGATGTCGAATTTTAGCACTTGGTAGCTCCACTCTTTGGAATTGTTAACAAGCTTTTCCCAGTCCTCCTCATACTTGGCAACGCGGTCTTTGAATAGCTTGGATTGGGTGAAATCTTGAGCAAAAAAGCTTACAAAATCTATAGTAATCTCGGCTGACATCTCGTCTTCCATCCTCTTTCGGAAGTGAGGCTTTATACTTTCTACATTGATCTTGACAGTGGGAACTTCATACCCCATCATCAGCTTTAGGTATCATAAGCAATCCTCTCTGGCTTCCTTGTCCCACTCAACATCTGGATTTACTCACTCAAGTACCTGTTCCAGCCTTTCCTTCTAGTGATCGAAGTCTCATTTCCACACATCCATCAGCCAATGGTCATTATCCTTGAAGGAAAATTCCTTTTCCCAAATTTCACTTGGTAGCTTGAGGATAGCCTCAATTTTTGGGTAAGCAGCCCCATACTTCTTTGGGAACTCAATGTAGTTTTTCCTCGTACCTTCAAGAGCCATTTGCACTTCCAAGAACTTATTCATTGTTCGAATAGCAAGATTGATACCTGTATTCCCAATATCCAAGACCTGTCAAAACCAATTTTCTGTGGTCTTGTCCAAGTTCTTTCTCTTCTCCAACTTGTTAATCTACTCTTTTGATAGCAACTCTGGTGGGGCTGAGGATGTGGTTGGTTGTTCTTCTATGGATGACCATTGTTGGATATAGGCTGTCAAATTAGCCACCTATGCCTTAAGCTCCTCCTTCAAAAAATTTTCCTGCTGAATGAGATGCACCACTGTGGTGACTGATTCCTGGAGATGATCAACCTTCTGCTCCTTGGTGGCCACTCCCAAGTCAATGGTGGATATGTTATAACTTATTCCTTGTTCTCTCACCGCCGACATAGCTATTTGTATGGCCCTGGATCCAGAGGCATCCATCATTACCTTCGACTTGACCTTCGGCTTCCTCTCCTTCCTAGTGTCGATCTGGGCTCGAGCCAAAATAGCCTCCAACCTTGCCTTTGGGTCCTTTAGAGTGGGAGCCCTCTTTTCTAGCTGTCTCTTGAACTAATCAAGAATTGAAAACTTTCCCATAGGTGACTCCTATTGATCCCCCTCTTCCTCTTCTCTGACTTCAATTTCCTTTTCAATGAGGGCCTCTCACCCTATCATCGTATCCTCCTTCTCCTAATCGAAGTATTATATGAAAACTATGCGCTTGATAGGGGACTTGGTAGGTAAGCGCTCATCAGGGTTGCCTTCTTTTTCAGTATCCCCTTCTCCATCATACCCATGTTCTTCGGGCGGCTCAATCTCTAGATTCTCATAGTTTTTGGTCTCTCCCTCAAATTTATCCTCTTCCTTACCTTCTTGCCCCTCATGAGGGAACATACCTTCATCATTCCCAGGTGCATGGTATCATTCTTTCATTGGAGACTTATCACCCTCCATCCTCATGAAAACAACCTCCTCTTCACTAATAGGTTGTCTTTTAGCCTCCTTGTCTTCAATTTCCCTAAGTTGCTTAGCCCACTCAACATTGAGCTCGAGATCAACTATCTCTTCAATTATCCTTGCATTTTTTATCTCATCACTGGAGGACTTATAGGTGAACTCATCGATTAATCGATGTTCATATATTGGGTGCTCATGATAATAAAATGCCTCCTCTTCCAATCTCTTAGCTGATTTCACTTGTTGTCGGTGATCCAACTCCTCATAAATTTGCATGGTAGCTTCCATTGTTGGTAGTTTACTAGGAGGAGGAGGAATTGGAGTGCTAATTATTGCCTAAGCCATTGTAGCTTGTACTGCCAGATTTGAAAACATTCCCGAGACCTCGGGGGCCACATTTTGCTTGTATTTCACAAAGGACTCCAGAATGGTTAGGGCAGTCATTATGGTCGTAATAGTGGCAGCAGCAAGAGAAAAGGAAGGAGACATGGAAGATAAATAAATGGGTGAGGTAGTGGTAGATGATGAATCAACCGATACTACCTATGGGATGGGAGAAGTAGAAGCAAGATGGATGAAAATGTCTACCGCAGGCAGAGAGGATGCAACTAGCGCGTGTTGGATACGAGTGATGGTAATAGTAGTGGTTGTGTCAGTAGATGAAATAAGCAGAGACTTTGGATGAATAGTGTCCATCTCCTCTCCCTCATGGAGTAGATCTTCTTGGATTACCAACATTTTGATGACGTTGCCCATTCACTTGTGTTTCTTGGGAGGTTCACCCTCCGAGGCCTTCCTAGCGTACACCTTTGGGTTAGACTACTGCTCTTCAATCTCCTTTCTCTTCTTCGAGCGAAATGATCTAGGGGACTTAGATGTTTCTCCCATTGATGTAATAGCTGCCCCACTGCTTGAACCACTTGGCTCACTCTCGAGCCCCTTGAATGTCAAGACAACCCTTCATTGCTTTAATTGAGCAACTTGCTCATCGATCCATGCCTTCGTTCAAGCCTCAATAGGCCTAGTAAGTATTTTGAGGTCATCAACCTCCGATTCATCCCAATCAATCATTAGTAGGGGTAGATTGGCAACGACATTGTACCTGGGGTTGATTACAGTGCATTCATCTTCCTCAAGCTGATCAGGCACTAGGAACAAATTCACCCTTTTCACAAAGTATGTGGTCATCCGCATATAGTGCCTTAGCCGCACTTCAAGGTCATCCTTACAATCTGCCTAGAAATCCTCAATATTGTGGAGGTGGGCATACTCCTGTCCATTTTCTTTTTTGACATGATCGTATGGGTCCATTCACGGCCCCATCGTGTGGGCTTTTAAGTGATATTTTTCCAATTCCTTCTTTGAATTGCAAGCACATTGTGAAGTATAAAGCTCATACATCCCTTGTATGAGTGTAAGGGGATAAGGGATCCCCGCCAGATGCTTGCTACTCAGAACGGTGTGAATGTTGCATAGCTTCCAAGAGAGTTCCAACAATATAATCCTGTCATTAGGGTACCGGGGCAGCTTGTTCGGCCTTTCCGAGAATCCCTGGGCGTAGATGTATGTGAACTTGGGGTACTAGATAAACAAGAAGGCATACTTATTTAGAAATTCTCAAGCACTGTGGGAGATCCTTCTCTCAAAATCTCCCTCGAGCAAACTGATGATATAAGTGATGAATGCATCATTTACTCTGCAATAATCCTTTTTAAAAATTTTGAACTGTAGTTGATGGTACCTATCAAAAGCCTAAAGTTCTCTACTAGGCACTTCATTTGGAACTTTGAATAACTTGTTATAATGCCTCTTATCGACCATCGAGTATACTAGGTAAGAGTTCATGTAGAAATTGGATGTCTTCTTGACGTTCATGAATTGATCATGAAAGTGGTCACTGATTATTCTTCCCTAGTAGAACATGGTGTCCTTTCCATGGAGAATGTGCTTGGTGAAATAAACCATCCACTCTTGAGAATACACCGCATAAGGGAGGCCCATTACTTTGCTCAGCATGGTGATCAAATCATGGTAGTCCTTGAAAAATTTGCTATGAAAGAGTTCTTGGGGAACCTTTGCAGCACTAACCCATCTGTCCTTTAGCCAATATTGATTTATAAGCTTCTTGCATCTTGTGGGGTCCTCATCCCAAATTTATTTACATTCCTAAATGGTAGGCAGTTCCATATTTTTGAAGACAGGAATGTGGAAGGTTTTTTTTATCCCTGGTGGTGACATATCGGCCAAGATGTTTCCATCCCTATCAACAATAGCCCTTGTTTCTGCCTGATATGCCTCTCTGCAGTCCAATACCAGCTCGGGGACAATCAAGGTGAGAGGGAAATCCACAGCCTTGGCTATTCCACTACTCCTGATGAGTCTTGCATTATCTATTTTGGGGCTTATTCTAACCCTTTGTATGAACTCATCAATATCGACATGCCCAATATTTGTGTCAACGATGTCCTTCCACTTGGTTGTGACCTTGGAGTGCAACGAAACTCCTTGGAATTGGTACTTCATCTAGTCTTTATCCTCCTTGCCTTGAGGAGCTTTGGCAATTCTCTTTCCTTTGTCCTTGGTTGCTCTCGAGGTTTCTGCACCTGATTCCATATATCCTACACACAAAGGCCAAAGTTAAGTACAATCTTAGCATGATGATATAAATGGTTAGCCAAATCCCTACAAAATAAGATTAGATCAAATAATATATCATTCAAATGTCCCGTCACTTAATTGAATCTATCACTGAAGGTTCTCCGGAAGGAAAATGAATGACCCGGGCCCCAGAGGCCGGACTTCCCTTGTTAGAATGTTGTTCTGGAAGGCGAATAGAGCGGGAAGACTCGAATGACTTCCCCCAACCTTGGATTTGGGTAATGAAGGGTCCATGGGGAAGGCTATCACATTTTAACATGTGGGTCATTGTTCATTTTCGGATTGGAGGTCATTTTGGTCACCATTAAGGCATCCGGGGTCAAACCTAGGGAAGGCTGTCAAGTGTTAGTTGTTTGAAACAACATCAGAGAATTGACATTCCAGAGGAGGAGTTTTGGAGTCCAAAACTTAGGAGGCTGAAGGCTGTGAAACCATGCCTTAGTATTTTCAGTCATTAGAGAGCCCGGGCCACGAGGGTCGGGAGGCCGCTTCATGATAGCCATAAGAAATGGAAAAATGGGGATGAAAGTTTGGGACCCGCCACCCAGCGGTCTAGACCTGAGGAGAGATTTTTCCTCACAACTTCATCTGCCAAAATTTGGCAGAGATCGGGACGCCGAGGTCTAGAGGTCGGAAGGATGGTTTGAGATTTCCGTTTGGGACGGTCGAGACATGACGAAGTTCCTATGGCAGAAGCCCGGTGGGCGGGGTTTGATGGAAGCAAGGACTTAAAGATTTTCATTTAAATAATTTTGCGGGGAAGCACTCAAGACCTGAGAGTCAAAAGGCGGTCACCTAACAGGTGAAATGAACTGGCAGAATGGTAGCAGCGGCTCATGAACGGAAGTCCATAGACCAGGGCCTGAGGGTTTCTTGGAAGTGGAGGCTTCGTTGAAAGTCTCGCGTCAAATGATGAGTCAAGGTCTGAGACTCGGATGGGCGGGGCGAGAACATCATTTGAAATAGCGAAGGTGAAGCAACAATCTGAAGGCGGAGTCCTAGGTGTCGGAACCCGTGGGATGCTTCATTGTTTGAGGTAAGTTTGTTTGAAGTTATAACGACAGCTGAAGGTCTCGGGCATGGTCGCTTAGTTCAATGAACAATGACGGGAAGAATAGGTTCCGACTTGGATTTTCTAAGCCTGGGAGGGATGTTCTGGAAATTTTAGCATGTGGGTTTGGTGGCAAGGGGTTCCCTCTATCAGAATCACACAAGTTCTTTCCTTCTTGTCTATGATTTAAACAATAAATCATGAAAAGACACAGTAGGTTGTTCGACGACAAACATACCTCGCAGACCTGAAGAACAATAGTGTTGGATCCTCAAAGAATGATGAAGGGATGGCTCGGGTGTGAAAGGGAAGATGGCACTGCTCTTCTTTGGAATTCTTGACATGTGAAAATGACATGTCAAACCCAATACTTATACCCATAATCACAATTAATACCTCTATTAAATGCAGGTAGATGACCAATGAGGTTGGTGGATTCAAATTAAGAATGGTAGGGGAAAGTCCACAGCTCGAGGTCCGAAAGGACGTGAGGGAAATGTCATCCAAAAAAATCGCAAGTAGGAATCCAATGACCAAGAAAGAACCGGGGTCCGGAGGGACGTGAGGGAAATTTCATCCAAAATACTACAAGTAGGAATCCAATGGCCAAGCAAGAACCGGGGTCCGGAGTGTGGAAGGACATTGGCCGATGGTCATCTGAAATGGCAAAGACCAGAAGGAAACCTGGAGATCCGGGCCCGAGATGCCCCAAGGACACCAGCAAAAGGTTTTGTCAAGGAAGCCTTAGGACTTCAACAAATTTTGAGGGGCACTTCATGGTCAACCTAAGATGAGACTTGAGAAACTTGTTGACCATGATGAACACCAAAACATGGGCACGTAAAATGAGGTAAACACAAAATGACCCAGTAGGGAAAAATATAGAGGGTCCTCATTCCTAACGATGCGTGTGTGCTATAGGCACAAAAAATGGTGACTCTTCTAGGAGAACACTCCTGGTGTTGTAAAGATAAACATTCATTCTGAACCCACAATCTCTAGTTTCACAGACCAGAAGCTAGTTTCCAAGGTTGAACTAAGAACAAGTTAAAGAGAAGAACCGAGGTTAAATCAAACCATGACATCCTCATGGATGTGTGTGCATGGTGATTTCATTTCCTTTCCTCAAAAATTGCGCGAACAAAAATTGATCGGGAGGGACAAGCTACGTAATTTGTCTAGCCCCAAAAGTAACCTGACATTGCTCCATTGCCAGTCAGGCATCCATAGCCCTGACAGAGTTGTCGTTGTGACCCCACAAACATAGCTCTACTTCCAGCCAGGCATCCATAGCCCTAGTAGAGATATTCATACACCCATATGGCTGCATGATTTTGTATTTTATTTTCTCTTTTAATATTTCTTTGCAGTTCTTTTTCTTTTCTTTTTCTTAACCATGGAAGCACTAAAGCTTACAGTGGGTTCGAAAATCACAGTGATCACTGGAGTAGACTTTAGATTTTTCACTTGTCCAGCCCTCCCAACGATCACCACACAATTCTTCAGAAACCTTTAAAGTGTGTTTTGTGTATGATCCATGACAAACGTAGGAGATTCAAACAAGGGTACCATACTGGATTAGTCTAGAGTTCAAAAGAGGAAACCAATGCTTAGGGCCTTTTAGGGATGAATAGTGGGGAATGAAGGTTTATCTAGAGAACTAAAATAAGAGCAAGTTGAATAGGCACAGCCACTGCAGTGAAACACAAAGACACTTTTCAAGGTAAAAAAAACTGTCGGGAAATGAGAAAAATAAAACAAAGTAGGAAAGAAAAGCAAGGAAACCTACCCTAGCCTATATACTAGTATTTACACGATCAGCTCTAGGAGCTCAGGCTTGGAATTAATGCTTAAGATGTTGTTCATTAACGGGAAATGAAATGTCCTCACTAGTTAAGGTCTTTAAATGAAAAACATTGTCTTTGAGAATTTCAGCAACCTGAAAGGGGCCAAGCCAAAGCTTGTCGAATTTTTTGTGTCCCCCTTTCTTTTCGTGGGCCTTGTTCCAATATAGCACTAGATCAAAAATTTGGAAGGCCTTGATTTTGGCTCAGTGATCGAACCATCTTTTGACTACGCCCTGATGTTTGGAAAAGTTTTCTATTGCATAATCTCATACCTCTTCTAAATGTAATAGCTCAACCAGGCGAGCTTCTCTATGATCCCCTCCTTCATAAAAATCACTGATGAATTGGAGGGTAGGGATTTTCAAGTGTATTGGGAAAATAGGTTCTAAGCCATAAATGAGGTGGTAAGGGGAATCTCTGAGGGTAGACTTATGGCGGGTGCGATCCGCCCAAAGGGTTAAACGAAGTTGGGTATGCCAGTCCTTGAGATTCCTATCAAACAATTTTTTGATTATAGTGATCAGGTTCTTGTTGGTGGATTCGGCAAGGCCATTGCCTTGGGGATAATAGTTGGAGGAGAATTTGAGTGAAATTCCATAGTCAAAGGCCCAACCAATGAATTTTAATGATGCAAATGCAGGTCAATTATCACATACTAATGCATAAGGACAACGAAAATGGTTCAAAATAAAACTTTCCAGAAAATTAGTTACTACTTCCATTGTGCATTGCCTACATGCAATTGCTTTTTTCCATCTAGTGCAATAATTATAAGTGGTTAGAATGTAATTGTGTCCTACAGATGATGGAGGGCTTACCAAACCAATGAAGTCGATTCCCCATTGTGCGAATGGCCTTACCTCCAAGACCGGTTGCAATGGGACAAGAACATTCTTCTCTCTAGTCAGTGTGGTCTAGCATACGTGGCAAGTGAGGATGTGGTTGTGGGAATTCTTAAAGATTGTAGGCCAATAATACCCTGCCCTTAGTATTTTATGTGTTGTAGAAAACCCGAAACCATGGCTCAAGCCGAATTTGTCATGAAACTCCTTTAGGACACAATTTTATTCTTCCTTACCAAGGCATCTCAGGTATATACCTTCATGATTCCTTTTGTACAATATGGCCCCTTGCAACATGTAGATGTTTCTTTTCATCCTAAGTGCGCATTTTTGTACTCCCTGTAAGTGGGGTAGACAGTTACGATTCAACAGATAATACACTATGTCGTCGTACCATTCTCCTGGAGAGACATCCTCCAGTTGGTATTGTTGCACTATGAGTTCACGCCCAACCTCAATAAATTCTTCTACCATCATTTTGGTAAGTGCCTGCCCTCTCACCAATCTCATTGGCAAGATTTCCATATCGTACTCCTGCAACAATGCGATCCATTTTTCCCTTCATTCTCCCAGCTCATTTTGCATGAGCAATGCATTTATTGTTGGGTTAGGAACTATGGCGAACACCTTGTTGTGCAAGATATAATGTTTGAAATTGTTTACTCCTCTAACAAGGGCATAGGCTTGTTTTTCTACATTGTGGTAATGCAACTCAACATCTTTCAAAGGGGTACTCATGAAGGCGATTGGATGCTCATTCCCCTCATCATCCTTTTGATCAAGATGCTGGCACACGAATGGTCTGAAGTGAATGAATAGATGTAGAAAGGCTTCAGATAGTTTGGAATAACTAGCACCAGTGCCTCAACAATTGCTTGTCTAATTTCTCCAAATGCTTTCTTCGCCTCAGGGGTCCACTCGATCTTGGCATCTTGCTTTAACATAGCATTAAGTGATTTGACAATTTTAGCAAAGCCTATTATAAACTTACGGACAAAGTTGATCTTTCCAAAGAAAGATTTTAACTCCTTCTTGTTGCCCGACAGTTGAATCCTCATGATGGCCTGAATAAATTTGGGATCAATGGAGATCCCTTTTTCTGATAATGCATGCCCTAACAGCTTTCCCTTAGTTAGACTGATGATGCATTTCTTCGAATTGAGAGAAACCCCAAATTCATGGCACCTTAAAAAAAAATTGCATAAATCAACAACATGATCATCTCATTGTTTTGAGAACATTGTTAAATCATCCATGTAGATGCTTATACACTTTCCGATCAGGTCTTTGAATGCAATATCCATCGCATGTTGAAAAGTGGCACCGATGTTGATGAGCTCGAAGGGCATCCATCTATAGGCAGATGTGCCCCACTTGGTGGTGAACGTTGTTTTGTGTCAGTCTTCATATTGCACCATGACTTGATTGTACCTTGAATACTTGTCCAAGAAGGACATCATTTGAGAACCATTTACTATTTGCAGTACCTCATCCAATGACGACACTGGATAGTTGTCCTTTTCTGAAGCTCTATTTAGATTGCGAAAGTCAACGCACAATATTATCTCTCCATTCTTTTTTCTTACCAAGACCAAGTTGGCAACCCAGGTGGAGTGCCGAACTAGGAAGATAATCCTGGTGGATAGAAATTTTTGTACTTCCTTGTATATAATTGGTTCCAATAAAGCATTGAAAAGGAATTGTCATTATTGAAATGGCCTTGCATCTGGCCTGAGAGGGATGGTATGGGTGATAATTGATGTATCATATATTTTGAGATCCTTGTAGCTCTAAGCAATGGCATCATGGTACTTCCACAAAGCATCAACTATACCCTTTCTTCATCGGGTGTGCACACCTTGCCAATAAAAACATTCTTTGGATCCCCAACCATTTCGAGGTTGTAGGTGTCACACTGGCCATTGATGGCATCTTTCTTGGCCTGCTGATCTTGATCTCTAATTTGATTTAGATCAAATATGCATTCGAGTTGGACCATCCCTCTCAAGATAGTGTTGGTCTTGAGATTGATGACCCCCTCTATATCAAGCTTGGACTCCTTAGGCTCAGCCTCATCAATTATCTGGCCAACAAACATATCAGAACTGGTAATGAATTCTAAGATGTTTTTATCATCATTAAACACCTAAAAATCGGCTACGTTGTCTAGTATAGATGAAATGGAGATGAGCTCGATTGTAAACCTTTTAAGGACAGATAATGATAATGGTTGCAAGGTACTAGCCACCTGGGCTAAGGCATTGGTGGTGCGATTTTGAGAGTACGGGATCAGATGGATATTACAAGTGTCTAACCCTTCTATTAGATCACATACCCTATGCCTATAATTAGTGAGTCTTTGGTCATAACACGAATCGAGCTTTCTCACTTGTTTTATGACCAATTCTAAATCCCCGAAGACTTGTAACATTTTAACACCCTTTCTTAATGCCATAAGGAGCCCCAAGACCAAAGCCTCATATTCTGCTACATTATTATTGCAATAAAATTGAAGCCTATGAGTGGAAAAATATGACTTACCCCTGGGACTAATCAACTCGAAGCTTGCTCTGGCCCCATGCTTGGATTTGGACCCATCAAAGTGCAACGTCCAAAACCTAGGAGTGTCCTTGACCATATAATCGGTAGACCTGATTTCTGACTTTAATGGCAGCGACATTTCAGCAACCTCCCGAGGAGGTGTAGGTTATGAACATGTTTGTTTTGGCAGTGTTGGACGAGCTCTCTCCTTCAGAGTGATTCATCTTTTGATATGCTCAAATTTTGTCTGACATAAACAACATTCAAACTTCGAATGGGCGACATTATGTACCCTGCACCAACTAGGCAACAAGAGTTCTTGAAAATTTATTCTAGCTCCCAAAATGAGCTGGTCCTATACACATTTTTCCATGAAATCTTGGAAACCATCCAACAATCCAATATTACCATCCTCGCATGACTCCTCATCATCCGATTCTATCAACATTTCCATGTTGTGAGGGGTACAGGTTAGGTTGGTGGGTGGACTGCACAACACAAGAAGGACCTCTCCCATTTCATCTTCTCCCAAGCATTCTTGTTTTGCAAAATATAACACCAGAGAATAATTCCCCAATTTTGTTTTAGCAAACAACACCTCATTGGTGTTATTGTATTTCGTAATCATGAACCTCATGTGTGGCTCCCGATCAATTCGAATCTGATTTGGCATCGCTTTCCATGGCAACCACAAATGAGAGTAGTTGGTTGTGGTGCATCCATTCAATGCCTTCATGAAATCCCTTCCTAAAATTATGCCATAAGTGTCTAGGATATCAGCAACTTGGATGTCAATGGTTTGCTGAATTCTGGGATCAGTAGCAATCTGCATGGGTATTATGTTGATTTCTCCAACTATGTTGATCTTCGTCTTATCAAGTTGGGTTACTTTACGTCGAGAGGGAGTTGGGACTATTCCAAAAGCTTTGCACACGCTTAGGGGCATGATGTTAGCGGAAGCTCCTGAGTCCAACAGGAAGTTATGGAGGTTCTTCCCAAACACACAAATGGTGGTCAGGAAGGGAGGAGTTTTGAATTTCCCTTGAAACAATCCTCTAAAAACATCCACTTGGGTGACTTGGCCCTTATCCTTCTTGTTACCCTTGTTTTGGGTTAGTGTCTGATTAGTTTCTTTGTTGGGTTGCCTATCTGGCTACTGATTTGCAAGCGCATCAACCCGTTTATTGGAAATTTTTCGCACAAATGGTTCATTTTTTTTATCGTCAAAGGAAACCTTCTTTGAAGTCACTTCTTGAGTCAACCTGGCCAATGGAGTCCCATTTATCATTCTAAAGAAAGCATTTCTTACTACTGACACCTTGAGTAGCTCAAAGGCAGACACACTTAGCTTAACCTTCTTAAATTCCTCTGCAATATACTTGTTCATGTGTTTTTATGCACCTCTCAACACAAGTAATGCATAGGTGCATCACTTCTCTTGAAAGACAATCTTCCACAATCAGATTGCAGAACACTATCCTAAGGTCTATGGGATGTCAGGTCATGACAATGCTTGGAATATCTTAGTTGTTTCATGTGATTTTCTAGAATCACAAAGCAGCCTTTTGTGGACAAAGCTAGAGGAGAATTGGATCTAGAAATAGAGTTCTTTTGATAGGAAATTACTGCACATTTACTGTAGGTTCAAACAATAGTCTTAGACTCCATCTTATCATTGAATTTGGCATTACAATGTGCAATGAACCTTAGCATAGGTCACTTCTTAAAAAAAGGAAAAAGGGAAAGGGAGAGAGAGTTCCTGCACCTTCAACTACCGATGAACAGTGATCATGGAGGTTTCTGTTGTGGACAGTTTCCTTAAAATAGAGTTTCACTTAATCAAAAATTTCACAATGCCATGAAATCTATGCTATCTTCTAAGGACTATAGATATTTCATCATTCATTCACCATATATACGTATGAACAAAGATAAAGTTTAAAGAGCAGCTGTAAAATCAGAGTACAAACTAACTTTAGATAGCCATCTACCAACAACAAATGACTAAAAGTATGAACAAGAAAAGCATACACATAGTAGGAATCTCCACAACCAAGGTCAACATTACTAAATCTACCAAGGATAGCTAAAAGGAAACTAAAATAGCAAAGTAAATCAAACTAAAATCTTAACTTATGAGAGAGGAATCATGAAACATGAGAAGAAATCAAGAAATGCACCAAGGTCAATGTATTTCTATTGCAATTTCTGCAGTGCATGTCTTTACAACAACTCAACTTTCCCAAAATGAGAGGAGGAGATCCCTATTTATAGTTCTCAAAAATAAAAATGAGTGGCCAAGATTTAATCTCATTGTGTGGCCAAGTTTCACTTTATAGCAGGGTTTCACCTACCCCAAAATATATTACATTTTAAAATACACTTTTGTCCATATCCATGTTTTGTCTTCTAGTGGTGGCACTATAGCATTTTCATCCTTTTGCTGATTGCTCTTTTCCACAGCTATTCTTTTAGGAATTCTTCATTAATAACAGGGTTTCCCTCCTGCCTCTTCGAAGCTGCATACTCTATGAATTTCAAGACCACCGATCAGAACTTGTCAACCTCAATGATGTCAGGTCTCAACACCTAGTAGCTCCATTCCTTGGAATAGTTAACAAGATTTTCCCAGTCCTCGTCATACTTGGCAACATGGTCTTTGAATAGCTCAGACTGGGTGAAAGCTCAAGCAAAAAAGCTCATAAAATCTGCGGTAACCTCGTCTGACATCCCGTCCTCTATCCTATTTCGAAAGTGAGGCTTTATGCTTTGTGGATTGATCTTGACAACGGGCAGCTCATACCCCGTCATCAACTTCAGGTATCAGAAACAATTCCCCCGGGCCTACTTGGCCCATTCAATATCCGAAGTTACTCACTCAAGGACCTACTCCAGCCTCTCCTTCCAGTGATTGAAGTCTTGCCTCCACACATCCATTAACCAATGGGAATTTTCTTTGAAAGAAAACTCCTTTTCCCAAACCTCACTTGGCTGTGCGAGGATAGCCTCAATTTTTGGGTAGGCAGCTCCATACTTATTTGGGAACTCGATGCAGATTCACCTCTTGCCTTCAAGAGACATTTGTACTTCTAAGAACTTGTTTGTTGTTCAAACAACCAAATTGATGCCCGTATTCCCAATATCCAAGACCTCTCAGAACCAGTTTTTTGTGGTCTTGTCCAAGTTCCTTCTCCTTTCTAGCTAGTTAATCTTTTCTTTGGACAACAACTACGGCGGGGCCGATGATATGGTATGTTGTTCCTCCGGAGATGACCATTGTTGAATAAAGACCATCAAATCAACCACTTGTGCCTTAAGCTCTTCCTTTGAAACCTTATCCTACTGAATGAGGTGCACCACTGTGGTGATTGATTCTC
Organism: Sequoiadendron giganteum; assembly: GCA_007115665.2. NCBI lineage: Eukaryota > Viridiplantae > Streptophyta > Pinopsida > Cupressales > Cupressaceae > Sequoiadendron > Sequoiadendron giganteum. The sequence goes on from CM021102.1 coordinate 91,636,410, forward strand.
AGAGATGGTCAACCTTTTGCTCCCTAGTGGCCACTCTTAAGTCATTGGTGGAGATGTTGTAGCTTATTCCTTGTTCTCCAACCACCGATGTAGCTATTTGCACAACCTTGGATTCAGAGGCATCCATCATTATCTTTGATCTGATTCTAGGATTTTTCTCCTTCTTGGTACCAATTTGAGCTCTAGCCAATATTGCCTCCAGTCTTGCTTTTGGATCCTTCAGAGTGAGAGTCTATTTTTCCAATGGCCTTTCTAGCCAATCGGGCATTCGGGACCCTTCCTTGGGTGATTCATGTTGATCTTTGTTGTCCTCACCCCTGAGTTCAATGGCCTTGTCATTGAGGGCCTCCTACTCAATTCTTGTATCTTCCTTCTCCTCATCAGAATCTTGCATGAGCATTATGCATTTGATAGGAGATTTGGTAGGTAGTTGTTCATCAGGGTGGTCCTCCCCTTCAACATCCTTATCTTCTTCATCTCGGTCATTCCCACGTTCCTCGGGCTTATCTTCTTGTTTATCTTCGTGGAAGGGTGTTTCTTCATCATGCTTGGGGGTTTGATCATGCCTTTCCCTAGGAGACCCACTACCCTCAGTCTCTGGAGCAAAAACTCTTTCTTCAACCATAGGCTATCTTTACACCTCTTTGTCTTCAATTTCCTTGAGTTGCTTGGCCCATTTAGCATCAAGCTCCACGTCAGCTGTTTCTTGGATTATGTCTATGCCTAGACCTTTATTGTCATCACTGGAAGACTCATTGGATAGCTCATTGATCACCCAATGTTCGTATATTGGGTTCTCATGATACTCAAATTCCTCATCTTCCAGCCCCTTAGCTGCCTCCAATTGTTGTTGTTCCAGCTCATCAAAGATTTTCATTGTAGCCTCCATTCTAGGTGGCTCCGTAGGAGGAGGAAGAATCGGGGTGCTAACCATTTCTTGGGAAATTGTAGCTTGCACCATTGGATTTGAAAGCATTCTTGAAAATTCAGATGACACATTCTGCATATAATTGACAAAGGATTACGGGAGAGCGAGGGCAGACATTGCAATAGTAGTGGCGGCAGTCGGAAGAGAAAGGGAAGGAGACATGGAGGATGACAAAATTGGTGAGGTTGTGGTGGAAGATGAATCCATTGATATGACCTACACAATTGGAGGAGTGGAGGCTATGTGGATAGCAATGTCCACTGCAGGTGGAGAGGAAGCAACTTTTGCATGTGAAATGGGTGGGATGGTGGCAATAGCAGCAACGGTTGCAACATCAGATGAAGCGGGTGGAGATCTTGGTGGATCATCTTCCATCTCCTCATGCTCATGGAGTGGATCTTCAGGTATGATTGGCATATCAGTGACGTTGCTCATTCTTCTATGCTTCTTAGCAGGCTCACCCTCTGAGGCCTTTCTAGCATACACTTTTGGGTTAGGTTGTTGCTCGTCAACCTCCTTTCTCTTCTTCGACTGGATAGATGGAGGGGACTTGGATGTTTCTCTAGTTGTAGTAGTAGTTGCCCCACCATCAAAACTATTGGGTTCACTTTTGATCCCCTTGAATGTCAAGGCGACTCCCTGCTTCTTCAAATGAGCAACCTGCCCATCAATCCATGCCTTTCTTCGAGCCTCAATGGGCTTGGTAAGAATGTTGAGGTCATCAAACTCTTGCTCGTTCCAATAAATTAAAGGCAATGGTAAATTTTCAATAGCACTGTATCTTGGGTCGATCACTGTGCTCTCCTCTTCTTCAAGTTGATCTGGGATTAGACACATGTTCACCCTTTTCATGAAATATGTGGTCATACACATATAATGTTGTTCTTGCACTTCAAGGTCATCTTTGCAATTAGCCCAGAAATCCTCGACATGGTGGAGGTGGGAATACTCGGGTCCTAGTGCTTTCCTAATGTGGCCATATGGGTCCATCTGTCGTCTGTTTGTATGTGACCTAAAGTGGTACTCGGCCAACTCCTCAGAATTACTCGTGCAATGGGAGGTGTGAAGTTCATACATTCCTTGGCCGAGTGTAAGGGGTCCCTTCTACATGCTTACTGCTTAGAATTTTGGGTATATGTCACAGCTACCAAGATAGTTCTAATATTATAATCCGGTCATTAGGGTTCTAGGGCAGCTTGTTCGGCCTTTAGGTGAATCCTTGGGCGCCAATGTAGGTGAATTTGGGAAACTAGATTAATAGGAAGGCATAGTGTTTGAGGAGGGCCCTGGCACTATGAGAGACTCTTCTCTCAAAATCACCTCCAAGCAGTCAGATGATGTAATCGATAAAGGAATCGTTTACCCTTCAGTAATCCTTCTTGAAATTTATGTATTGTAGTTGAGGGTACTTTTCATATGGTTTGAGCTCTCTTCCCGTCGTCTCATTGGGCACTATGTACAATCCACCATAATACTGCCAATCAGTAAGTGAATATACCAAGTAGGACGTCATGTAGAATTTGGATGTCTTCTTTATATTAACGTATTGCTCATGGAAGCAATTACTGATTATCTCCAACCAATAGAACGTGGTGTCCTCCCCACGGAGAATTTTTTCAACAAAGTACATCATCCATTCCTGGAAGAAGGTTGTAGCAGGAAGGCCCATTATTCTTCTTAGAAAGGTAACCAAATTGTGGTAGTCCTTGAAGAAGTCACTACGGTAGAGTTCCTAAGGAACCTTTACGGCACTGCCCCGCCTCTCCTTCAACCAATACTAGTTGATTAGCTTCTTGCACTTCAAAGGATCCTCATCCCACAATGCCTTGCACTCATGAATAGTTGGGGTTTCCATGCTTTCAAAGAAGGGTATGTGGAATTTTTTTGTTATCCCAAGAGGGGACATATCAGCCAAGATGTTGTCATCTCTATTCACAATTGTCCTTATTTCATGTTGGTATGCCTCCCTACAAGCCATTACCAGTTCAGGGCCAATCAAGGCAGGAAGGAAACCTGCAACCTTAGCAAGTCCGCTGCTTTTGATCAGTCTTGCATTATCAATCTTTAGCTCTATTCTGACCCTTTGTGTGATATCATCAATTTTGAGGTGTCCAATATTGGTGTCTGTGATATCCCTCCAACTAGTTGTGATCTTGGATTGCAATGGCACTCCTTGGAATTGATAATTCATTTGATCATTGTCCTCCTTGCCCCAAGGAGTTTTGGTTGTTCTTTTCCCTTTGTCATTGGCTGCCCTAGAGGCTTCTACACCAGATTCCATAAATTGTGCACAGAGAAATGAGAGTTAGCAAAATTAAACATGAGGAGGCAACCTTGGACAAATTCTTGCAAATCAAGGTTAGATCTACAATTTCCACTTAAGAAAAGTCTAACACTTGATAATAATAACACGTGAAAGGAAAAGGGTGACCCGGGCCCTAGGGGTCATACTTCCCCTGGTAGAATTCTGTTTGGAAGGGCAAACAAGGCAAGGCATTCTTGATGACTTCTCCCGGTCTTGAATTTGCTTAACAAAGGGTTGATGTTGGAGAAGGTCAATTTTAAATAAGTGGGTCGAAATCCGTTTTCAATTTGGAGGCCATTTGAGTCATCATTTTGGCATTCGGGCCTTAGCTACAGGAAAGCTATCCAGGGTCAACTATTTGGAACAACACTAGGCAAATGACATTCCGGGGACCGGGTTCCAGAGTTCGGGCTGCAGGGGTCGGGAAGCTATTTGGGAATAGCCGTGTGGAACGACAAAGCATGGACAAATGTTCGGGATGGGCTTCTTGGAGGATTAGACCTGAGGTGGGTTTAGCTACTTCTTTTTAACTTCAGAGGAAAATCGAGGTTTAGGGCCCGTTGTTCGAGAAGGCGGACAGGTTTGGCCATTTGGGATGGCGGAAGCAAGACGAAGCTCTGGGGATGGAAATCCAGAGGTTGGAGTCTGAGCGAAGTTTGGACGCATCATTTCTTTGTTCAAAACATGTAGAGCGAAAGGGCAATCAGGGCCCAGGAGTCAGGAAGATGTCTCGTGGTGGCCATATGAAATGGAAAATTGGATACAGCAGCCTGAGGATGGAAGTCCGAAGGTCGGGCTCCGAGGGCAACTCTGAAGTTTGGTTTTTTTGCTACAAGTATCAAGCGGATTTTGCAAGCCAGGGGTTCGAGATCTGGGAGGACGTTAAGGGAAGGTCCTGCGAAAATGAAAAATGAAAAGGGAACTCTGAGGTACAGAACCCAGGAGGAACTTTTCCATTGAGGAAATTTTCTGCTAAGTTAACGTCGTGGCTAGAGAGAGGCTCGGGCCCGAACGGTGTGATCGCCTACTCCGAAGAACAGCGACGGGATGACCAGGTTCCGATTTTGATTTGGACGTCCCAAGGGTTGATTTTCAATTTTCAAACTTGTGGGTTTTTGAGGCAAAATTCTCCCCTACCAGACTTCTAGTTTTTTCATTTTATCACTTATTTTTTAGCTCACGAAGCTTAGAAAGGGAAATGGCGTTCAAACAACGATCCTACCTCGGGGGACCAAAGAAGCAAATTGTCGAATCCTCGAAGAATGACGAAGCTGAAATCCAGGCATGGAGGTGAAGATTGTTGGGGTCGTATTGTGCTTTTATGTTACTCCTAACATGTGAAAATGATAGGTTGAAGCTCATTTAAATAGCCTCTAAGTGCAATTAATACCCCCTAATGAATGCTAGTATGACGGCTATTGGGTAGGTGAGTTTAAATTTCCAAGACGGTGGTGGGAGGACCGAGGCTCAAGAGTCGGAAGGACGTCGAAGGATAGCCGCTAGAAAATTTGCCAAGTAAAAACCAAACAGTGAAGAGAATGTCGAGGTCCGAGGTCCGGGAGGACGAAGGTTGACAACCGTCAGCAACAGCAAAGACTACGAGGAGACCCGATGGCTAACGAAGCACTGGGGTCCGAAGGCCGACAAGTAGAACAACGACCATCGACCGTGTGGAACGACTGAGCCAAAAGGGAAACTCGAGAGGGGAAACTTAAGGGTCAGGGCCCGAAGGGTCCCATGGATGCCAGAAAGGGAAACTGACAGAGAAAACTTGAAAGGAATTAAGACTTAGCAACCTTCAGAGGGGAAAAATTTGGTCAACCTAAAATGAGACTTTTGAGAATGTGTTGACCGTCAAAGACAACAAAAAAGGGGCACACAAAATGAGGGGAAGCAAAAAGGACCTGACAAGGAAAAAGGAAAGAGAGGGTGCCCATTCCAAATGGGGCATGTGCTATAGCCACAAAAAATGACATCTCCACTGGGAGAACGCTCCCGACGTTCTAAAGATAAATATTCATTCTGAACCCATGATCTCTAGTTTCGCACACCAAAGCCAATTTCTAAAGTTGAACTAAGAGAAAGTTAAGGAAGGCGAGATTGAATCACATGACATCATCATGGAGGTGTGTGCATGGTGAGTACATTTCCTTTCCTCAGAGATAGTATGGACAACTACTGATTGGGGAGGACAAGCTACGTAATTCGCCTAACCCCAAAAGTAACCTGGGCATTGTTCTGCTGTCGGTCAGGCATCCATAGCCCTGATAGAGTTATCGTTGTGACCCCACAAACATAGCTCTACTACCAGCCAGGCATCCATAGCCCCGATAGAGATATTCACACACCCATATGGTTGTTTACTTTTATGTTTATATGTTCTTTCCTTTTTGATATTGCTTTGCAGTACTTTTCTTTTTCTTTCTTTTGCTCAATCGTGTAAGCATTGAAGCCCACTATGGGTTTGGAAATCACAGTGGTCACTGGAGTAGGCTTTAGATTTTTAACTTATCCAACCTTCTCAGTAATCACCATACGATTCTTCAGAAACTTTAAAGTTTGTTTCCATGTGTTCCATGATAGATGCAGGAAATTCAAACGGGACATCGTCCTAGATTAGTCCAGAGTTCAAAAGGGGAAAACCAATGCTTAGGGGCTTTCAGAGAAGAGTAATAGGGAATGAAGGCTTATCTAGAGAACAAACAAGAGCGGTTAGTAGGGTAAACTGTTGATCAGCTAAGCATGGCCACCACAGCAAGAACAAGGGGAACCCTCGCCAAAAGCAAAAACAATTTGAGAACATGCAAAACAAAACAAAGCAGGGAAACCTATCCTAACCTATGTACAGGTATTTACATGGATAAATCTAAAAGATCTCAGGCCTGGAAGCAATGCTTAAGGTGTTGCCTGTTGACAAGCAATGGGACATTCTCACCAGTTAAGGTCTTTATACAAAAGGCATTATCTCCAAGGATTTCGGTAATCTGAAAGGGGACAAGCCAAAGCTTGACAAATTTGTTACGTCCCCCTTTCTTTTCATGGGCCTTGTCCCAATATAGGACTAGATCAAAAATGTGGAAGGCCTTAAATTTGGCTTAACGATCGAACCACCTTTTGACTACGCCCTAATGTTTGGAAAAGTTTCTATCGCACGGTCTCGTACTTCTTCTAGGAGTAGCAGCTTAGCAAGGTGAGCTTCTCTGCGGTCTCCTCCTTCATAAAAATCATTGATGAACTAGAGGGTAGGGATCTTCAGATGTATGGGAAAGACAGGCTCCAAGCCATAAACAAGGTGGTATGGGGAATCCCCAAGGGTAGCCTTGTGATGGGTATGATCTGCCTAAAGGGAAAAACGAAACTGGGTATGCTAGTCTTTAGGATTCCTATCTAGTAACTTCTTGATCACAGTGATCAAGTTCTTGTTGGTTGAATTAGCAAGACCATTGCCTTGAGGATAATAATTGGAGGAAAAGTTAAGGGTGATACCATAATCAAATACCCAACTAGCAAATTTTAACAAAGCAAATGCAGGACCATTATCACATACCAACACATAAGGACAACCAAAGTGATTTAAAATAAAACCTTCCAAAAAATTAGTGACGACTTCAGTTGTGCATTGCCTACAAGTGATTTATTTTATCCACCTAGTATAGTAATCAAAAGTGGTCAGAATGTACCTATGTCCAACAGATGACAAAGGGTTTACTAGACCAGTGAAGTTGAGACCCCACTGAGCGAATGGTCTTACCTCTGAAACAGGCTGCAATGCGACAACAACATTCTTTACCTGGGTGGCTGCAGTCCAACATATATGGTAGGTATGGACATGGCTATGAGCATCCTTGAAAACTATGGGCCAATAGTACCCAACTCTCAATATTTGATGCGCAGTTGACAAACTAGAACCATGACCAGTTCTGAACTTATCATGGAATTCTCGGAGGACCCGTTCAGCTTCTTCTTTACCAAGGCATCTCAAGTAGATACCTTCATGGTTCCTTTGTACAGTATGATGCCCTACAACATATAACTACTATTTTTCAACCTAAGGGCTCACCTTTGGACCCCCTACAAGCAGGGTGGACATTTGTGGTTCAACAAATAATATCTGATGTCCTCGTACCATTCTCTTGGAGAGATATCCTCCAGCTAATATTGATGCACTGTGAGCTTAGGACCTACGTATGCAGCTACTTCAGCAATTGTACGGGTAAGTGCTTGTCCTCTCACCAACCTCATTGGCTGGATCTGCATATCATATTCCTGTAACAGTTTAGTCCATCTAGCCCTTTGTTCCCCCAACTCATTTTGCATAAGTAATGTCTTCACTACTGGGTCAGGAACTATGGCAAACACCTTGTTGCGTAGGATATAATGTCGGAACTTCCTTACCCCTTTAACAAGGGCGTAAGCCTATTTTTCAACGTTGTGATAATGTAGCTCAACATATTTTAGAGGTGTGCTCATGAGTTCAATTGGATGCTCACTCCCCTCATCATCTTTCTGCATCAAGATGTTGGTGCATGAATGGTTTGAAGTGAATGAATAGATGTAAAAGGCCTTCAGATAGTTGAGGCTAACCAGCATAGGTGCGTCAACGATTGTTTTCTTGATTCCCTCAAAATATTGTTTTTCTTTTGGGTTCCACTCAACCTTGGCATCTTGCTTTAGCATGGCGTTGAGTGGTTTGACAATTTTCGTGAAGCCCGTGATGAACTTGCCAACAAAGTTAATATTTCCGAAAAAAGATTTTAATTCCTTCTTGCTGCCCAGTAGATGGATCTTCATGATTGATTGGATACATTTGGGTTCAATAGAAATTCCCCTCTCTGAAAGGACATGTCCAAGCAGCTTCCCTTCAGTAACCCCGAAGATGCACTTCTTCAGATTAAGGGAAACCCCGAATTCATGACATCTCTGAAAGACTTTGCATAGGTCAGCAACATGGGTACTTCGCTGCTTCGAGAACACTGTCAAATCATCGATGTAGATGATTATGCACTTTCCAATCAAGTCCTTGAAAGCAATATCCATGGCACGCTAGAAGGTAGAACTAGCATTGATGAGTTCGAACGACATCCGTCTATAAGCGAAGGTTCCCCATTTGGTGGTGAACGTCATTTTATGTCGATCTTCATATTGTACCATAACCCGGTTGTACCCAGAGTACCCATCTAGGAATGACATCATCTGGGAACCATTTACTATCTGCAAGACCTCATCTAATGATGGTATAGGACAGTTATCCTATTCTAAGGCCTGGTTCAGATTGTGGAAGTTGACACACGATCTGATCTCCCCATTCTTCTTTCTTATTAGGACCAAGTTGGCCACCCATGTGGAGTTCCTAACCAGGAAGATAATCTTGGTGGACAATAATTTATGTACTTCTTTATATATGATCAGTTCTAATAAGGCATTGATGGGGCGTTGTCACTGTCAAAATGGCTTTGCATCCCGCCTGAGAGGGATCGTATGGGTGATGATTGATGTATCATATGTTTTGAGATCCTCGTAGCTCCATGTGATGACATCGTGGTACTTCCGCAAAGAATCCACTATACCCCCCTTTTCCTATAACATGCACACCTTGTTGATAAATACATTCTTTGGATTCCTAGCCATTCTGAGGTTGTAGGTGTCACACTAGCCACTAATGGTGTCCTTCTTAGCCTGTTGATCTTGATCCCTGATTTGATCCAAGTCAAAGATTCATTCAAGTTGGACCATCTGCCTAGGGATGGTATTGGTCTTTAGATTGATGACCCCTTCTATATCCATGTCAGCCTCTTGAGGTTCAACCTCGTCTATTATCTGAGTAGCGAACACATCAGAACTGGTGATAAAATCCAGGATGTGTTTGTCATCATTGAACACCTAGAAATTGGCTACGTTATCCAGCACAGATGGAATGGAGGTGAGTTCCATGGTGAATCTTTTGAGGCTCAATAGGGACAATGGTTGTGGCATGCTCGTTGCTTATGCCAAGGTGTTGGTAGTATGATTTTGAGAACGTGGGATCAATTGGATATTAAATGCATCCATTCCTTCTAGTAAATCCCATACCTAGTGCCTATAGTTGGTGAGTCTTTGATCATAATAGGAATAGAACTTCCTAACCTGCTTTATGACCAAATCTAAATCCCCAAACACTTGGAGCATTTTGACACCTTTTCTTAATGCCATAAGGAGTCCCAAGACTAAGGCCTCATACTCCGCTATGTTGTTGGTGCAATAGAATTGAAATCTATGAGCAGAAAAGTATGACTTACCTCTAGGACTAATTAATTCGAATCTAGATCTAGCCCCATGCTTGGATTTGGATCCGTCAAAGCACAACGTCTAGAATCTAGGAGAGTCTATGAATGTAGCACCAATAGGCCCAGCTTCCAACTTTGATGAGGGCCCAATTGCAATAACCTTCTGATGAGATGTAGGGGCTAGAGAAGTTTGTTCCGTTAGTGTTGATCTAGTTTCCTCCTTTGGAGTGATTTGTCTTTTAACGTGTTCAATTTTTGTCTAGCATAAACAACATTCAAACTCCGAATGGGTAGCATTATGCACCCTGCACCAACTAGGCAGCAAAAACTCCTGAAAATTCATTCTATCCCCCAGACTAAGCTAGTCCTATGCACATTTTTCCATGAAGTCTTGGAAACCATCCAGCAATCCAAGATTATCATCCTCTCCTGATTCTTCATCATCTGACTCTATCAACACTTCAGTGCTTTGAGAGGTATTGGCTAAATTAGCAAGTGGGTTGCATACTACGAGGAAAACCTCGCCTATTCCTTCTTCTTCAAGGCATTCCTATTCATTTAGATACGATACTGGGGAATAATTCCTCAAATCCGTTTAAGCAGACAACACTTCATTTGTGTTGTTGAATTTTGTGATCATGAATCTCATATGTGGCTCCTAATCAATCTGAATCTGATTCGGAATTCCTTTCCACGGTAACCACAAGTGTGAGTAGTCAGTTGCAACTACCCATTCAATGCTCTTGTGAAATCCATTCCTAAGATTATACCATACGTATCTGGGATATCAGCCACTTGAATATCTATAGTCTGTTGGATCTTGGGATTAGTAACAACCTGCATAGGTATTCTGTTAATCTCTCCCACCATGCTGATCTTAGTCTTCTCGAGCTGTGTTACCTTACGCGGGAGGGAGTTGGCATTATTCTGAGTGCTTTGTACATGCTCAGAGGCATGACATTAGTAGAGGCTCTTGAATCCAACAGGCAGTTGAGCAGGTTCTTCCCAAATATGTGGATGGTGGTTAAGAAAGGAGGAGTTTCAAACCTCCCTTGAAAGAGTCCTCCTGAAACATCCACTTGGGTGACCTAACCCTTGTCTTTATCATGGCCCTTGTTTTGGGTTTGTGTCTGATCTACTTCCTTAGAGGACTACTTGCCTATTTGCTAATTTGCAAGCGGATCAACCTTCACCTTGAGGACCTGTCGGATGACGAACTCACTTTGCAAGTCTTCAAAGGAGACTCTCTTAGCGGGAGTTTCTTGAGTGGATCTGATTGATGGGGCCCAACTTATCATTCTAAAAAATGCATTCCTTATGCCTGGCACCTTGAGTAGCTCAAAGGAGGACACACTTAGCTTCACCTTTTTAAATTCTTCAACAATATACTCCCCCATCTGCTCCACCTCCTAATCATAGGAAACATTTTCGGAGGAGCTGGTAGGCTGCCTTTGGTTATGGTTTTGCTGTCTATTCTTATTGAAGTACCACGTGGGTACATGGGGTAATCCCAAATTATTGCTCGCCTTTGGGTCAGGAGGAGTGCTGAAATTGTTGAGCGGAGTGGAGATCGTGAAAGGACCTCCAACATGACCACCGACCTTCCTATTTCTTAGGTCGTAAGGGGTAGTTCTTTGGTGAAACATGTGGACTTTATCCTCCCTAGGCTCTTCTTCATCCTCCTTAGGACCATTTTCTAAATCAAAAATTTGAGCCAAAAGGATTTCAGAACTTACCTCCTCTGCCTTGTCATTTTTGTTCTTGGTGGGGCCTTCTTGCTCCGGTGTATTGCACTCAGCTTTTGGGAAAGGAGCCTGATTCACCACCAGTACTACAAAGTCATATGGGTTAGATGAGACAATGTCTCTGCATTCTGAATTTTCCACAGCATTTTGGAACTCAACCTAGAAGATGTTAACAGAAGTCTAGAATTTTAGAAAATCCATCTCAGAGTGTTGACTTTTTTTGTGTATGCAACACCAACCAAATAAAGTGGCCTCAACCAAGTAAACTCCGCTTGTAGTGTTCTCATTTCTGCTGCGTTGATCAAGGGGCGCGGGGATGCCACCATTGTTGGGTCTCATGTTCCATGTCCAATTTGGCCTTTGGAAAAGCCTTTTGTCAAAGTTTTGGCTCGAACTCTGATTTCTGTCATAATTTTGCTCGGACGAATTGCTGGCATCCCGACTATCCTGAATTTCATGATTATCTCGATTGTCATGATTGAGGTTGGCCTGAATGATTTTTTGTGATGCTTGCAATTGGTTGTTCTGATTCCTCAAATGTGTCATCTCTGTGGAAATTTTTTGATCATCTTTGTGAGTTCATCAATCCGGTCCTTTTCGGTATTGCTCGGTTGCGAAGCTAAATTCTAGAGGAACACTGGTTGTGCAATCAAAAAATTTTGATGAGCTGGTGGGAATTCAGATGCTTTGAGATATGTCGATACCTGGGGTGGTTGTGAATGGACATGTTGTTGTTGTGGTAGCAAGTAGTGAGGAACCAAAGGTGCTTGATTCATCAACTACCTGGGCTGCAGGACTATGGGCAGCTGTGGTACCGGATTCATAATAGGCATTTGATGGTGCAAGGCCTAAGCAAGCCTCTAAATTTGCACCGAATGTGTAGTTTTCTTGAGAGACGGCAATGTACCAAAGATATTTTCTCCCAAATCTATGCTATCAATAATGGCTTGTGCGTATGCATCCACCAACCTGGCAGGTGGTGGGCACATCCTTTTTACCAGAGCCGAAGTAAGGTTATCCAGTGCTGCATAATAAATAGGCAAAACAACAGCGTCATTGAAAATGTACGAGGCTTGCAGCCGAGTGTATGTTCTGTGGAAGTGATCATTAAAAGAGATGATTGGTTCATTGATCTCCCTTTCAACCGACATGAAATGTCGGTATGAATCTATAGAGCTGACCAGTGTCTTGAACTTCTACAAAAAAACATTCTTCAAAAGGGTCCAAGTATTGATCATTTCAATGAGCAAGTTGATGTACCAGTAGAAAGCCTCCTCTCTAAGAGAGTAGGGAAAGAGCCTGCAAGCCACATCCTCATAGATAATCTACATAGTTTTCAAGGCAATTTCAAAGATCCTGACATGCTCTTCTATAGTCCTCGGTGGGTCCCAAGCACTGAATTTCGTGCAAAATCTTTCAGGATTCTTTGGCATATCATGATAGAAGTTGAAGACCAAAGGGGATGCGTCATTTCCCAACCACACCATGGGAAGGGGTGGTGGAGGTGGTTATGCCATTTTGACTGGTGGATGTAAAGGGACAACAGTGGTCAATGGGACAACTCTTGGGTTTGAAACTGTGTTTAGTTGAAAAGCACCGTTCAGCTCAGACGGAGTGGTAGCCTGGAAGACTGTTTGGAGTGGATGGATGGAAGATGGTGTTGTTGAAGATAAAGGAGAAGATGAAGGTGAAAGAGAAGTGAGCTGGTCAGGTGAACTGGAGGTGGATGCTTCCCTTCGTTTAGCTCTTTTAGCTCAAATAGGGGGCAGTAATTCATGAAATTCCCCTTTGTTCGATGTAGACCTCAAGATTCAATGAAATCTCTCAAGGGAGACAGGCCTAATTTGATCCAGCTTTGTTCCCAAATGACCCTCCTTTTAGCGCTAGTTTTGTTGATGTGTTTTTATGCACCTCTCAACATAGGTAATGCATAGGTGCATTACCTCTCTTGAAAGACAATTTTCCACAATCAAATTATAGAACACTATCCCAAGGTCTCTCGGATGTAAGGTCATGACAGTGCTTGGAATATCTTAGTTGTTTCATGTGATTTTTTGGAAGCACAAGGTGACCTTACGTGGACAAAGCTAGAGGAGAATTGGATCTGTGAATAGAGTTCTTTAGATAGGAAATTACTGCACATTTTGTGAAGGTTTAAACAATAGTCTTAGACTCCATCTTATTGTTGAATTTGGCTTTACAATTTGCAATGAATCTTAGCATAGGTCACTTCTTAAAAAAAGGAAAAAGGGCAAGGGAGAGAGAGAGAGTTCTTGGACCTACAACTATCGATGAACAGTGATCATGGAGGTTTCTGCTATGCACAGCTTCCTTAAAATAGAATTTCACTTAATCAAAAATTTCACAATGTCATGAAATCTATGCTATCTTCTAAGGACTATAGATATTTCATCATTCATTCACCATATATACGTATGAACAAAGATAAAGTTTAAAGAGCAACTTTAAAATCAGATTCTAGACTAACTTTACACAACCATCTACTAGCAGCAAATGACTAAAAGTATGGACAATAAAAGCATACACACAGCAGGAATCTTCACAACCAAGGTCAACATTACTATATCTCCCAAGGATAGCTAAAAGGAAACTAAAACAACAAAGTAAATCAAACTAAAATCTTAACTTATGAGAGAAGAATCATGAAACATGAGAAGAAATCTTGAAATGCACCAAGGTCAATGTATTTCTATTGCAATTTCTGCAACATGTCTTTACAACAACTCAACTCTCCCAAAATGAGAGGAGGAGATCCCTATTTATAATTCTCAAAAAAAAAAATGAGTGGACAAGATTTAATCTCATTGTGTGGCAAAGATTCACTTTACAGCAGGGTTTCACCTACCCGCAAATATATTACATTTTAAAATACACTTTTATCCATATCCCTGTTTTGTCTTCTAGTGGTAGCACTGTAGCATTTTTGTCCTTTTGTCGATTGCTCTTTGCCACAACTATTCTTTTAGGAATTCTTCATTAATAACACGGTTGCTCTCCTACCTCTTCGAAGTTGCCTACTCTATGAATTTCAAGACCATCGATCAGAACTTGTTAACCTCAATGATGTAAGATCTTAGCACTTGGTAGCTCCATTCCTTGGAATTGTTAACAAGATTTTCCTAGTCCTCTTCATACTTGGCAACATGGTCTCTGAATAGCTCAAACTAGGTGAAATCTAGGGTAGAAAAGCTCATAAAATCTTCGGTAACCTCATCTGAAATCTCGTCCTCCATCCTCTTTTGAAACTGAGGCTTTATGCTTTCTGGATTGATCTTGATAGCAGGCACCTCATACCCCATCATCAACTTCAGGTATTGGAAACAATCCCCCCGGGCCTCCTTGGCCCATTCAATATCCAGAGTTACTCACTCAAGGACCTTCTCCAGCCTCTCCTTCTGGTGCTTGAAGTTTCGCCTCCACACATCCATTAACCAATGGTCATTGTCTTTCAAGGCAAACTCATTTTCCCAAACCTCACTTGGTAGTGTGAGGATAGCCTCGATTTTTGGGTAGGTAGTTCCATACTTCTTTGGGAACTCATCAGAGATTCACCTCATGCCTTCAAGAGATGTTTGTACTTCTAAGAACTTGTTTGTTGTTCAAACAACCAAATTGATACCCATATTCCCAATATGCAAGACCTACCGAAACTAGTTTTCCATGGTCTTGTCCAAGTTCCTTCTCCTTTCTATCTTGCTAATCTGTTCTTTGGAAAAAAACTACAGCGGGGCTGATGATATGGTAGGTTGTTCCTCCAGAGATGACCATTGTTGAATATAGGTCATCAAATCAACCACTTGTGCCTTAAGCTCTTCCTTTGAAACCTTATCCTACTGAATGAGGTGCACCACTGTGGCAACAAATTCTCCGAGATGGTCAACCTTCTACTCCCTAGTGGCCACTCCCAAGTCAATGGTGGAGACGTTGTAGCTCATTCCTTGTTCTCCAACTATCGACGTAGCTATTTGTGAAGCCCTGGATCTAAAGGAATCCATCGTTATCTTTGATCTGATTCTAGGATTTTTCTCCTTCTTGGTACCAATCTGAGCTCTAGACAGTATTGCCTCGAGTCTTGCTTTTGGATCCTTCAGAGCAGGAGTCTATTTTTCCAGCTACCTTTCTATCCAATCGAGCATCGGGGAACCTTCATTGGGTGATTCATGTTGATCTTTGTTGTCCTCCACCTTGATTTCAATGGCCTTGTCATTGAGGGCCTCCTGCTCAATTCTCATATCTTCCTTCTCCTCATCAGAATCTTGCATGAGCATTATGCATTTGATAGGAGATTTGGTAGGTAGTTGTTCATCAGGGTGGTCCTCCCCTTGAGCATCCTTCTCTTCTTCATCTCGGTCATGCCCACGTTCCTCAGACTTATCTTCTTGTCTATATTCATGGAAGGGTTTTTCTTCATCATGCTCAGGGGTTTGATCATGCCTTTCCGCAGGAGACCCACTACCCTCAGTCTTTGGAGCAGCAACTCCTTCTTCAACCATAGGTTATCTTTCAACCTCTTTGTCTTCAATTTCCTTGAGTTGCTTGGCCCATTCAGCGTCAAGCTCTGGGTCAGACATTTCTTGGATTATGTTTGTGCCTAGACCTTCGCTGTAATCACTGGAAGACTCATAGGCTACCTCATCGATCACCCAATGTTTGTATATTGGGTGCTCATGATACTCAAATTCGTCATCTTCTAGCCCCTTAGCCACCTCTAGTTGTTTTTGTTCCATCACATCAGAGATTTGCATTGTAGCCTCCATTCTAGAAGGCTTCGTAGGAGGAGGAAGAATCGAGGTGCTAACCATTGCTTGGAAAATTGCATCTTGCACCATTGGATTTGCAAGCATTCTTGAAATTTCATACAACAGATTTTGGATATACTTGACAAAGGATTTCGGGAGAGCGAGGTAAGGCATTGCAACAATAGTGGTGGTGGTGGTCGAAAGAGAAAAGGAAGGAGACATGGAGGATGACGAAATTGGAGAGGTTTTGGCGGAGGATGAATCCACCAATATGACATGTGTGATTGGAGGAGTGGAGGCAAGGTGGACAGAAATGTCCATCGTAGGTGGAAAGGAAGCAACTATTGCATGTGAAATGGGTGGGATGGTGGAAATAGTAGCAACGGTTGCAGTAGCAGATGAAGTGGGTGGAGATCTTGGTGGATCAACTTCCCTCTCCTCGCCCTCGTGGAGTGGATCTTCAGGTATTACTGGCATCTCAATGATGCTACTCGTTCTTCTATGCTTCTTAGGAGGCTTGCCCTCTAAGGCCTTTCTAGTGTACACTTTTAGGTTGGGTTGTTGCTCGTCAGCCTCCTTTTTTTTCTTCGACCAAACAGATAGAGGGTACTTGGATGTTTCTCTAGTTGTAGTAGCAGTTACCCCACCATGAGAACTACTGGGTTCACTTTTGAGCCCCTTGAACGTCAAAGCGACTCCCTGCTTCTTCAAATGAGCAACCCGCCCATCGATCCATGCCTTTGTTCAAGCCTCAACGGGCTTAGTAAGAATGTCAAGGTCATCAACCTCTTGCTTGTTCCAATCTATTAAAGGAAATGGTAAATTTTCAATAGCACTATATCTTGGGTCGATCACTATGCTCTCCCTCTTTTTCAAGTTGATCTACGACTGGACACAGGTTCACCCTTTTCATAAAATATGCGGTCATACACATATAATGTTGTACCTGCACTTCAAGTTCATCTTTGCAATTAGCCCAAAAATCCTCAACATGGTGGAGGTGGGCATACTTAGGTCCAAGTGCTTTCTTGATGTGGCCATATGGGTCCATTTGTGGTCTGGTTGTATGTGACCTGAAGTGGTACTCGACCAGCTCCTTCTTAGAATTGCCCATGCATTGGGAGGTGTGAAAATCATACATTCCTTGGGCGAGTGTAAGGGGATAAGGGGTCCCCGCTAGATGCTTACTGCTTAGAATTTTGTGTATATGTCACAGTTGCCAGGATAGTTCCAATAGTATAATTTGGTCATTAGGGTATCGGGGCAGCTTGTTCGGCCTTTCGGTGAATCCCTAGGTGCGAATGTAGGTGAACTTGGGAAATCGGATGAATAGGAAGGAATAGTTCTTGAGGAGCACCCTGGCACTGTGAGAGACTCTTCTCTAAAAATCACCTCCAAGCAATCGGATGATGTAGGTGACAAAGGCATCGTTTACCCTGCAGTAATCCTTCTTGAAATTTTTGTACTGCAGCTGAGGGTACTTGTCATATGGTTTGAGCTCTCTTCCCGTCATCTCATTGGGCACTATGTACAATCCACCATAATACCACCAATCGACAAGCGAATATACCAAGTAGGACGTCATGTAGAATTTGGATGTCTTCTTTATATTAATGTATTGCTCATGGAAGCAATTACTGATTATCTCCCCCTAATAGAACGCGGTGTCCTCCCCATGGAGAATTTGTTCAACAAAATACATCATCCATTCCTAGAAGAAGGCTACAGCAGGAAGGCCCATTATTCTTCTGAACAAGGTAACCAGATCATGGTAGTCCTTGAAGAAGTCACTGTGGTAGAGATGCTAAGGAACCTTGGTGGAACTTCCTTACCTCTCCTTCAACCAATACTAGTTGATCAACTTCTTACACTTCAAAGGATCCTCATCCCACAATGCCTTGCAATCCTCAATAGTTAGGGTCTCCATGCTTTCAAAAAAAGGTATGTGGAAAGTTTTTGTTATCCTGAGAGGGGACATATCAACCAAGATGTTGCCATCTCTATTCACAATTGTCCTCATTTCACATTGGTACATCTCCCTACAAGCCATTACCAATTCAGAGGCAATCAAGGCGGGAGGGAAACCCGCAGCCTTAGCAAGTCCACTGCTTCTAATCAGTCTTGCATTATCAGTCTTTGGCTCTATTCTGACTCTTCATGGGAAATCATCAATATTGACATTTCCGATATTGGTGTCTATAATAACCCTCCAACTAGTTGTGATCTTGGAGTGCAATGGCACTCCCTGGAATTGATACTACATTTGATCTTTATCCTCCTTGCCTTGAGGAGTTTTGGTTGTTCTTTTCCCTTTGTCCTTGGCTTCCCCAAAGGCTTCTACACAAATTCGATAAATCTTGTATAGAGAGATGAGAGTTAGTAAAATTAAACATGAGGATGCACCCTTAGAAAAATTATTTCAAATCAAGGTTAGATCCATAATTGCCACTTAAGAAAAGTCTAACACTCGACAATAATAACACTGGAAGGTAAACGAGTGACCCAGGCCCCAAGGGCCGGACTTCCCCAAGTAGAATGTTGTTTGGAAGGGAAAACAAGGCAAGGCATCCTTGATGACTTCTCCCGATCTTGAATTTTCTTAACAAATGGGCTGATGTGGGAGAAGATAAATTTTAAATAAGTGGGTCAAAATCCGTTTTCAATTTGGAGGTTATTTGAGCCATCATTTTGGCATTTGGGCCTTAGCTATAGGAAAGTGGTCCAAGGTCAGTTGTTTGGAACAACACTGGGCAAATGACATTCCGGAGATCGAGTTCCAAAGTTTGGGCCACAAGGGCCAAGAAGCTATTTGGGAATAGCCGTGTGGAATGATGAAGTGCAAATGGAAGTCCGAGATGGGCTTCCCTAAGGATCAGACCTGAGGTGGGTTCAGCCGCCTGTTTTTAACTTCAGAGGCGAATTGAGGTTCGGGGCCCGGTGTTTGGGAAGGCAGATAGGTATGGTCATTTGGGATGGAAAAAGAAAGAACAAGTTTCGAGGACGGAAATCCGGAGGCTGGAGTCCAAGCGAAGTTTGGACGTATCATTTCTTTGTTCAAAACATGCAGAGCGAAAGGGTGACCGAGGCCTAGGAGCTGGGAAGATGTCTCGCGATGGCCGTATGAAATGGTGAATCAGATATGGTGGCCTGCGGATGGAATTCTAAAGGTTGGGGTTTGAGGGAAACTCTGAAGTTTGGTTTTTTTTCTACAAGTATCAGGCAAATTTTGCAAGCTCGAGGTGCGAGATCTGGGAGGACATTAAGGGAAGGTCATGCGAAATGACACAATGGACAGGGAACTCTGGGGTACAAAACCTAGGAGGAACTTCATCATCGAGGTGATTTCTTGCTAAGTTAACATTGTGGCCGAAGAGAGGTTCGGGCCCGAATGGTGTGATCGCCTGCTCTAAAGAACATCAACGGGATGACTAGGTTTCGATTTTGATTTGGACCTCCTAAGGGTTGATTTTAAATTTTCAAACTTGTGGGTTTTCGAGGCGAGATTCTCCCCTACCATACTTCTAGTTTTTTCATTTTATCACTTATTTTTTAGTTCATGAAGCCTAGAAAGGGAAATGGTGTTCGGACAATGATCCTACCTCATGGGCTCAAAGAAGCAGATTGTCGAATCCTTGAAGAACGACAGAGCTAAAATCCGGGTGCGGAGCTGGAGATTGTTGGGGTCGCACTGTGCTTTTTAGTTACTCCTAACATGTGAAAATGACAGGTCGAAGCTCATTTAAATAGCCCCTAAGTGCAATTAATACCCCCTAATGAATGCTGGTACGACGACTGCAGGGTAGGTGAGTTTAAATTTCCAGGATGACGGTGGGAGCATCGGGGCTCGAGAGTCGGAAGGATGTCGAACGATAGCCTTTAGAAAATTTATGAAGTAAAAACCAAATAGCAAAGAGAACGTAGGGGTTTAAGGTCTGGGAGGACGAAGGTTGACGACCGTAAGCAATAGTGGAGAATTCGAGGAGATCCGACAGGAGAATCCCAAAGGGTTGGGCTAGGGAGGCTGGGAAGATACGTGGGCACAAACATCAAGTTTTGACAAGTGACGTAGATGGCTAACGGAGCACCGGGGTCTGAAGGTCGGCAAGACACCGACCATCGGCCGTGTGGAACAGTGAGCCAAAAGGGAAACCCACAAAGGGAAACCCAAGAGGGGAAACTCGAGGGTCTAGGCCCAAAGGGTCCCATGGACTCCAGAAAGGAAAACTAATAGAGAAAACCCAAAAGGGCTTAAGACTTACCAACCTTCAGAGGGGAAAAATTTGGTCAACCTAAAATGATACTTTTGAGAACATGTTGACTGTCAAAGACAACAAAAAATGAGGCAAAGCAAAGAGGACCCAGCAAGGCAAAAGGAAAGAGAGGGTCCTCGTTCCGAACGGGGCATGTGTGCTAGAGGCACAACAATACTCTCCCATTTTTTTGACTTCTTCATCATAAGCAATATTTCAGGAGGAGCTAGTGGGGTGTTTTTGATTTTGGTTATGTTGTCTACCTTTGTTAAAGTACCAAGTCGGGACCTAAGGGTATCCTGGATTGTTGCTATCATTTGGGTCAGGAGGGGTATTGAAATTTGTAGGCAGAGTGGAGGTTGTGAAAGGACCACCATCTTTTCTATTCTTGAGGTTGTAAAGGGTAGTCTGTTGGTGAAACATTTGGACTTCATCTTCCGTAGGCTCTTCCTCATCTTTAGGACCATTGTCTACTCAATAAAAAAGTTGTGCCAAAGGGCTTTTAGAACTTACCTCTTCTGCTTTATCATTGCTGCTCATGTTGGCACCTTCTTGCTCTGGCATGTTGCACTCAACCTTTGGGAAAGGAGCCTAGTTGACCACCAGCACAGAGGAATCTATGGTTCAGAGGGAACGATGTCCCTACATCCCGAGTTGTCCACAACATTTTGGACTTCAACCTGCAAATTTTTAGCAGCCGTCTAGAATTCTGGACAATCCAATTCAAAATGTTGGCTTGTTTTGTGTATACGGCACTAGTCAGATAGAGCAACCTCAGCCAAGTAAACTCCACCCATAGTGTTTTCATTGTTGTTGGGATGATCAAGGGGAGTGGGAACACCACCATTATTAGGCCTTGTGTTCCATGTTCGGTTCTGCCTTGGGAAAGGCCTTCTATCAAAGTTTTGTCCTGAATTCTGATTCCTATCATAATTCTGCCTAGACGAAGTGTTTCCATCATGGTTATCCTAGTTGTCACGGTTGAGGTTAGCTTGGATACTCTTCTGCGAAGCCTACAGCTGATTGTTTTGGTTTCTCAAATGCGTCATCTTTGTAGACATTTTCTTGATCATTTCAGTGAGTTCATCGATCTGATCCTTTTCTATGTTGTTTGGATGCAGAGCAACATTTGGGAGGAACATCGGATGAGCCACTGGTTGATTTTGGTGAGCGGTTGGAAATTCAGACGCTTGGAGATATGTCAGTACCTAGGGTGGTTGAGAATTGATTTGCTATTACTAAGGCGACAAATAATGAGGAACCAAGGGCACTTGATTCATTGGTTGTCTGGGGTGCAGCACTATGGGAAGCTGTGGAACCGGGTTCATGAGGGGCGTGTGATGTTGCAAAGCTTGAATGCACCCATGAATCTATGAGGGATGAGCGACCTGCCCCAAAGAGGGTAGTGGACCAAAAATTTTTTGTCCCAAGTCCTTGCTAGCAATGATGGCCTCCGAGTATGCATCTACCAATCTGGTGGGTGGTGGTTGCATCCTCTTCACTAGTGTTGCAGTAAGATTATCCAATGTTGTATAGTAGATAGGTAAAACAGCAGCATCATTGAACACGTATGGGTCTTGCAGTTGAGTATATGCTTTATGAAATTGATCATTAAAGGATCTGATCGGTTCGTTGACCTCCCTTTGAACCGACATAAAATGTCGATATGACTCTACAGGACTGATTGGATTTTTGAACTTCTGCAGAAAAGCATTCTTCAAAAGGTCCCATGTGTTGATAGTTCTTATTGGTAAGTTGACGTACCAATAGAATGCCTCCTCCCCTAGGGAGTAGGGAAAGAGCCGGCAAGCCACATCCTCATATATGATTTGCATAGTCTTCAAAACAATCTCAAAAATCTTGACTTGCTCCTTTGTTGTCCTCTACGGATCCCGGGGATTGAACTTTGTGTAAAACTCTCGAGATTATTTGGCATGTCATGATAGAGGTTGAAGGCCAAAGGAGATAGATTATTACCCAACCATGCCATCGAAGGGGAAGGTGGAGGTGGTTGTGCCAGATTGGCTTGTGACTGCAAAGGGGTAGCAACGGTTGATGAAACAACTTCTAGAAATGGGACTACATTGGGCTGGAAGGCAACGTCTAGCCCCTGGGAAGTGGCAGCCTAGAAGGTTGTTTAGAGTGGGTGGGTAGGATAAAATGCTACCAAGAATGAAGGAGAAGACAATGGTGAATGGATAGAAGAGGAGGATGATGGTGAAAGCAAAATGGGTTGGTTGGATGTGTTGGAGACCGAGGCTTCCCCTTTCCTAGCTCTCTTAGCTCAAATAGGGGTTAGTAGCTCTTGGAACTCCCCTTTTTCAGGCGTAGACCTTAGTATTCTAAAAAATCTCTCAAGGGAGAAAGACCCGATTCGATCCAGCTTAGCCCTCAAAAAGGCCCTCCTTCTAGCACCAATTTTGTTGATGGGTGTTTCTGCACACTTTCTCAACACATTTAATGCATAGGTGCATCACTTCTCTTGAAAGGAAATATCTAGCAACTTGTTGAAAATAACCCCAAGGTCTCTCGGGTGTCAGGTCATGACTTGCATAGGATACCTCAGTTGATGTTTGTTGTGATTTTGCTAATAATCACAGGGCAGACTTATGCGAGTTAAGCTGGAAAGGGAATCAGATCTGCAAATGGAATTTCTAAGGTGGTGAAGTTACTATACATTTGTTGCAGGTTCAAACAACAATTTCAAACTCCATTTTGACTTGAGATTTAGCTTTACAATGTGCAATGAAACTTAGCATAGGTCACTTCTTAAAACCTAAAAAAAAAAAAAGGAAAAAAGGGTAGGGAAGAGAGAGGGTTCCTAGACCTGCAACTACCAATGAACAGTGATCATGAAGGTCTCTACTGTGGACAATTTCCTTAGAACAAAATTCCACTTAACCAGAAATCTCACAGTCTCATGAAATTTGTACTATCTTCTAAGGACTGCAGATATTTTACCATTCATTCACCATACATATGCATGAACTAAGGTAAAGATTTAAAAGTAGCTTCAAATCAAGGTCCAGACTAACTTTACACAACCATCTACCGGCAGCAAACAACCAAAAGTATGGACAAGGAGGGCATCTACACAACAAAAATATTCATAACCAGGAAACAACATCAGTAAATTTACCAAAGCTAATTGAAAGGAAACTAGAATAGCAAAGAAAATTCAACTAAATCATCCAACTATGAGAGAATAATCATGAAACATGAGAAGAAATCTAGAAATGCACCAAAATCAATGTATTTCTATTGCAATTTTTGTAGCATGCCTTTACAACAACTCAACTCTCCTTGAAAATGAGTGGAGACCCCCTATTTATAGTGTCCAAAGAGTAGAACATGTGGCCAAAATTGATTTACATTTGTGTGGCTACAATTCACTTCAAAATAGGATTCTACCTACCCCCCAATATATTACATTTTTAAAATACATTTTGTCCATATCCCTATTTTGTCTTCTAGTGGTAGCACTGTAGCATTTTTTTCTTTTTGTTGATTTCTCTTTTCTGCAGCTATTCCTTTAGAAATTCTTCATCAATAATAGGGTTGCCCTCCTGCTTCTTTGAAGCTACATACTCCATGAATTTCAAGATCACCGATCGAAACTTGTTGACCTCAATGATGTCGGATTACAACACTTGGTAGATCTACTCTTTGGAATTGTTAACAAGATTTTCCTAGTCCTCCTCATACTTGGCAACATGGTCTCTGAATAGCTTGGATTGGGAGAAAGCTCGGGCAACAAAGCTTACAAAATCTGTAGTAATCTCAGCTGACATCCCGTCTTCCATCCTCTTTCAGAAGTGAGGATTTATACTTTTTGGATTGATCTTTACAGCAGGCACTTCATACCCCGTCATCAGCTTCAAGTATTAGAAGCAATCTTCTATGGCTTCCTTAGCCCACTCAACATCCGAATTTACTCGCTCAAGTACCTGTTCTATCCTTTCCTTCTAGTGATTGAAGTCTCGTTTCCACACATCCATCAGCCAATGGTCATCGTCCTTGGAGGCAAATTCCTTTTCAAAAAAATTCACTTGGCAGCTTGAGGATAGCCTCGATTTTTGGGTAAGCAGCCCCATACTTCTTCGGGAACTCAATGCAGATTTTCCTCATACCTTCAAGAGATGTTTGCACTTCCAAGAAATTTTTCATTGTTTGAACAACAAGATTGACACCTATATTCCCAATATCCAAGACCTGTCAGAACCAGTTTTTTGTTGTCTTGTCCAAGTTCTTTCTCTTCTCTAGCTTGTTAATCTGCTCTTTTGATAGCAATTGTGGTCAGGCCGAGGATGTGGTTGGTTGTTCTTTTGCTGATGACCATTGTCAGATATAGGCTATCAAATTAGCCACCTATGCCTTAAGCTCCTCCTTCAAAACTTTGTCCTACTGAATGAGATGCACCACTGTGGCGACTGATTCCTGGAGATGATCAACCTTCTGCTCCCTGGTGGCCACTCCCAAGTTGATGGTGGATATGTTATAACTTATTCCTTGTTCTCCCACCACCGACATAGCTATTTATGCGACCCTGGATCCAGAGGCATCCATTGTTACCTTCGACCTGACCTTCATCTTCCTGTCCTTCTTGGTGTTGATCTGGGCTTGAGGCAAAATAGCCTCCAGCCTTGCCTTTGGGTCCTTTGGAGTGGGAGCCCTCTTTTCTACCTATCTCTCCAACTAGTCAGGCATTGAAGACTTTCCCCTAGGTGACTCCTATTGATCCCCCCCTTCCTTTTCAATGAGAGCCTCTCGCCCTGTCCTTGTATCCTCCTTCTCCTCATCGGAGTCTTGTACAAACACTATGTGCTTGATAAGGGACTTGGTAGGTAAGCGCTCGTCAGGGTTGCCTTCTTTTTCAGTGTCCCTTTCTCCATCTTACCCATGTTCTTCGAGTAGCTCAATCTCTATATTCTCATAGTTTTCGGTCTCTCCCTCAGATTTATCCTCTTCCTTACCTTCCTGCCCCTCATGAGGGAACACCTCTTCATCATGCCCAGGTGCATGGTCTCATTCTTTCATTGGAGACTTATCACCCTTCATCCTCATGAAAACAACCTCCTCTTCACCAATAGGATGTCTTTCAGCCTCCTTGTCTTCAATTTCCTTGAGTTGCTTTTCCCACTCAGCATCGAGCTCGAGATCAACTATCTCTTCAATTATCCTTGCATCTTTTCTCTCATCACTAGAGGACTTATAGGCAACTTCATCGATTACTCAATGTTCATACATTGGCTGCTCATGATAATAAAATGCCTCCTCTTCCAATCTCTTAGCTGATTCCGCTTGTTGTCGGTGATCCAACTCAAAAATTTGCATGGTATCTTCCATTGTTGGTGGCTCGGTAGGAGGAGGAGGAACTAGAGTGCTAATTATTGCCTAAGCCATCGTAGCTTGTACTACCATATTTGTAAACATTCCTGAGAGTTCAGAGGGCACATTATGCATGTATTTCATGAAGGACTCCAGAAGGGTGAGGGCAGGCATTATGGTTGCAGTAGTGGTAGTAGGAAGAGAAAAGGAAGGATACATGGAAGATGAAGAAATGGGCGAGGTAGTGGAAAAGGATGAATCAAACGATACTACCTGCAGGATGGGAGAAGTAGAAGCAAGGTGGATGAAAATGTCCACTGCAGGTGGAGAGGATGCAACTACTGTGCATTGGATAGGAGTGATGGTAACAGTAGTGGTTGCGGTAGAAAATGAAATAAGTGAAGACTTTGGCTGAATAGTCTCCATCTCCTCTCCCTCATGGAGTGGATCTTCCTGGATTATCGAAATTTAGGGTGATGCTTCCCATTTGCTTATGTTTCTTGGGAGGTTCACCCTCTGAGGCCTTCCTAGCGTACACCTTTGGGTTAGACTGCTTCTCTTCAATCTCCTTTCTCTTCTTCAAGTGAACTGATCAAGGGGACTTAGATGTTTCTCCCATTGATGTAATAGCTGCCCCACCACTTGAACCACTTGGCTCACTCTCGAGCCCCTTGAATTTCAAGACAACCCTTCATTGCTTTAATTGAGAAACTTTCTCATCGATCCATGCCTTCGTTCAAGCCTCAATAGGCCTAGTAAGTATTTTGAGGTCATCAACCTTCGGCTCATCCCAATCAATCATTAGCAAGGGTAGATTGGCAACGACGTTGTACTTGGGGTCGATTACAGTGCATTCATCTTCCTCAAGCTGATTAGGCACCAGGAAAAAATTCACCCTTTTCACAAAGTATGCGGTCATCCGCATATAGTGCCTTAGCCGCACTTCAAGGTCATCCTTACAATCTGCCCAGAAATCCTCAACATTGTGGAGGTGGGAATACTCCTGTCCATTTGCTTTTTTGACATGACCGTATGGGTCCATTCACGACCTGGTCGTGTGGGATTTGAAGTGATATTTTGCCAGTTCCTTCTTTGAATTGCAAGCGCATTGGGAAGTGTAAAGCTCATACACCCCCTGGCTAAGTGTAAGGGGATAAGGGATCCCCACCAGATGCTTGCGACTCAGAATGGTGTGAATGTTGCGTAGCTTCCAAGAGAGTTCCAACAATATAATCCGGTCATTAGGGTACCGGGGCAGCTTGTTTGACCTTTCCAAGAATCCTTGGGTGTAGATGTATGTGAACTTGGGGTACTGGATAAATAGGAAGGCATACTTATTTAGAAATTCTCAAGCACTGTGGGAGATCCTTCTCTCAAAATCTCCCCCGAGCAAACTAATGATATAAGTGATGAATGCATCATTTACTCTGCAATAATCCTTTTTTAATTTTTTTGAACTGTAGTTGAGGGTACCTATCAAAAGCCTAGAGTTCTCTACCAGGAACTTCATTTGGAACTATAATGCCTCTTATCGACCATCGAGTATACCAAGTAAGATTTCATGTAGAACTTGGATGTCTTCTTGACACTCATGAATTGATCATGAAAGTGGTCACTGATTATTCTTCCCTAGTAGAACATGGTGTCCTTTTTATGGAGAATGTGCTTGATGAAATAAACCTTCCATTCTTGAAATAAACCATCCATTCTTGATGTAGTAGCTGCCCCACCACCTAAACCACTTGGCTCACTCTCTAGCCCCTTGAATGTCAAGACAACCCTTCGTTGCTTTAATTGAGAAACTTTCTCATCGATACATGCCTTCGTTTGAGCCTCAATAGGCCTAGTAAGTATGTCGAGGTCATCAAACTTTGACTCATCCCAATCAATCATTGGTAGGGGTAGATTGGCGATGGCATTATACCTGTGGTCAATTACAGTGCTTTCATCTTCCTCAAGTTGATCAAGCACCGGGAACAAATTCACCCTTTTCCCAAAGTATGCGGTCATCCCCATATAGTGCCTTAGCCACACTTCAAGGTCATCCTTATAATCTACCTAGAAATCCTCAACATTGTAAAGGTGGGTATACTCTTGTCCAATTGCTTTGCTAACATGAATGTATGGGTCCATTCATGGCTTGGCTATGTGGGATTTGAAGTGATATTCTGCGAGTTTCTTCTTTGAATTGCAAGTGCATTGGGAAGTATAAACCTCATACATCCCTTGGCCGAGTGTAAGGGGATAAGAGATCCTCGCCAGATGCTTGCTACTCAGAATGGTGTGAATGTTGCACAGCTACCAAGAGAGTTCCAACAATATAATCAAGTCATTAGAGTACCAAGGCAGCTTGTTCGACCTTTCCGAGAAGCCCTGGGCATGGATGTATGTGAACTTGGGGTACTGGATAAATAGGATGGCATAATTATTTAGAAATGCTCGAGCACTGTGGGAGATCTTTCTCTCAAAATCTCCCTTGAGCAATTTGATGATGTAAGCGATGAATGCATCATTTACTCTACAATAATCCTTTTTGAAATTTTTGAACTGTAGCTGAGGGTACCTATCAAAAGCCTTGAGTTCTCTACCATGCACTTTGTTTGGAACTCTGAATAACTTGTTATAATGCCTCTTATCAACCAATGAATATACCAGGTAAGAGGTCATGTAGAACTTGGATGTCTTCTTGACGCTCATGAATTGATCATGAAAGTGGTCATTGATTATTCTTCCCCAATAGAATGTGGTGTCCTTTCCACGGAGAATGTGCTTGATGAAATAAACCATCCATTCTTGAAATATGCCGCATAAGGGAGGCCCATTACTCTGCTCAACATGGTGATCAAATCATGGTAGTCCTCGAAAAAGTTGCTATGAAAGAGTTCTTGGGGAACCTTTGCAGTGCTACCCCATCTATCCTTTAGCCAATACTGATTTATAAGCTTCTTTCAACTTATGGGGTCCTCATCCCACATTTCTTTACATTCCTGAATGGTAGGCAGTTCCATCTTTTCGAAGACAGGAATGTGAAATGTTTTTTTTATCCCTGGTGGAGACATGTCAGCCAAGACATTTCCATCCCTGTCGACAATAGTCCTTGTTTTTCATTGATATGCCTCTCTACAGGCCATTAATAGCTCATGGGAAATCAAGGTGGGAGGGAAACCCGTAGGCTTGGCTATTCCGCTGCCCTGATGAGTTTTGCATTATCTATTTTGGGGCTTATTCTAACCCTTTGTATGAACTCATCAATATCGACATGCCCAATATTTGTGTCAATGATGTCCTTCCACTTGGTTGTGACCTTGGAGTGCAATGACACTCCCTAGAATTGGTACTTCATCTGGTCTTTATCCTCCTTGCCTTGAGGAGCTTTGGCAGTTCTCTTTCCTTTGTCCTTGGCTGCTCCTAAGGTTTCTTCACCTAAGTCCATATATCCTACACACGGAGGTCAAATTTAAGTACAATCTTAGCATGATGATATAAACAGTTAGCCAAATCCTTGCAAAATAAGATTAGATCAAATAATATATCATTCAAATGTCCCATCACTTAATTGAATCTGTCACTGAAGGTTCTCCGGAAGGAAAATGAATGACCCAGGCCCCAGAGGCCAGACTTCCCCTGTCAGAATGTTGTTCTGGAGGGTGAACAGAGCGGGAAGACCCTGATAACTTCCTCCGACCTTGGATTTGGGTAATAAAGGGTCCATGGGGAAGGTGATCACATTTTAGCATGTGGGTCATTGTTCATTTTCGGATTGGAAATCATTTAGGTCACCATTAAGTCATTCGGGGTCAAACCGAGGGAAGATTGTCAAGTGTTAGTTGTTGGAAACAACATCAAAGAAATGACATTCCAGAGGAGGAGTTCCAGAGTCGAGAACCCAGGAGGCCGAAGGCTGCGAAACCATGCCTTAGGATTTTCAGTCATTAGAGAGCCTAGGCCGTGAGGATTGGGAGGCCGCTTCGTGATAACTATAAGAAACATAAAAATGGGGACAAAATTCTGGGACTCGCCACCCAGTTGTCCAGACCCGAGGAGAGATTTCACCTCACGAATTCATCTCGCAAAACTTGGCGAAGATTGGGATGTTGGGGTTTGGAGGTTGGAAGGATGGTTTGAGATTGTAATTTGGGATGGCTAAGATAGGACAGAGTTTTGATGGCAAAAGCCCAGTGGGTGGGGTCCGATGGAAGCGAGGACATAAAGAATTTCGTTTAAACAATTTGGTAGGGAAGCACTCAGGACCCGGGAGTCAAAAGGCGGTCACTTGACAGGTGAAATGAATTGACAAAACGGTAGCAGTAGCCCACAGACGAAAATTTGCAGACTGGGGCCCGAGGGTTGCTTGGAAGTGGAGGCTTCGCCGAAAGTCTCACTTCAAATGATGAGTCAGGATCTGAGAGCCGAATGGATGAGGTGAGAACGTTGTTTGAAATAACGAAGGTGAAGCAACAATCCGAAGGCAGAGTCCCAGGTGCTAGAAGCCACAAAACGCTTCACCATTTGAGGTAAGTTTGTTGTTTGAAGTTGTAACGACAATCGAAGGTCTTGAGCTCGGAGGGCATGTTCGCTTAGTTCAACAAATAGCGACGAGAAGACCAGGTTTTGACTTGGATTTTCTAAGCCTAGGAGGGATGTCTTGGAAATTTTAGCATGTGGGTTTGGTGGCAAGGGGGTCCCTCTATCAGAATCACACAAGTTCTTTCCTTCTTTTCTATCATTTAAACATTAAATCATGAAAATATGCAGTAGGCTGTCGGACGGAAAACATACCTCGTAGACCCAAAGAACAACGTTGTTGGATCCTCGAAGAACGACGAAGGGATGGCTCAGGTGTGAAAGGGGAAATGGCACTGCTCTTCTCTGGAATTCTTGACATGTGAAAATGACATGTTGGACCCAATACTTATACCCCTAATTGTAATTAATACCTCTAATAAATGCAGGTACGACGACTAGTGAGGTTGGTGAATTCGAATTAAGGACGGCGGTGGGAAGTCTAGACCCCGAGGTTCGGAGGGACATGAGGGAAATGTCATCCAAAAAAATCGCAAGTAGGAATCCAATGGCCAAGCAAGAACCAGGGTCCAGAGGGTGGAAGGACATTGGCCAATGGCCGTTTGAAATGGCAAAGACCAGAAGGAAACCCGAAGGTCTAGGCCCGAGATGCCCCAGGGATGCCAGTAAAAGGTTTTGTTAAGGAAGCCTCAAGACTTCAACAAATTTTGAGGGGCACTTCATGGTCAACCTAAGATGAGACTTTTGAAACCTATTGACCATTACGGACACCAAAATGAGGGCACACAAAATGACCCGACAAGGCAAAAGACAGAGGGTCCCCATTCTTAACGGGGCTTGTGTGCTATAGGCACAACAATAATTACTTGAGATCTCAATTGGAGCATTATTAAATCTCACATGGCCATACATATTTCCCATAATCTTCATACATGGAATCCATGTACTTAAGATATCCCTCAAATATTCTTCACTATTGACATGGATAGTGTGGTCCTTTCTTAAATTATTATATCCATCCCATGCATCATAATTTTTTTTTCTAATGATCAAATTGATAAAAAAAATTCCCATTCTCCCTTGCTTTAATCTTTGCATTTGGGTCAACTTGATATTTTCCTTCTAATTGATAATTCTCAACATGAATGTATCACTATCCTACTAGGATATATCTCCTAGAATGAATACAATACTTCTAGGTTTTGATGCAATTTTTTGAGGAGGAGGAATCAATAATTTTATTCTATTATATTCAAAAAAAAATTAATAAGATCACTTTGTAGTTTATCAAATTCAATGTGTAACTTCTTTCTTTTTGCCTCAATAAACAATATTATGCTCACTACTAAAGATGTTACCACAGGAACAGTTGTATCACTCAATATCTTAACAATCATATTTGTTGTAAGATCATTTATGTATCTAGCTATTTGGGGCTTGTTATTTTTAGGATTTATTTCCCATATAGATAATGTTTCAAACTTGGTATTGAAACCTAATCCAAAATACAATTCTTTAGCTCTATCCTTAGAGGCTAAAATGTCTTCATCATATCCTGCCTCATTAAAATATCCAAAGCTAATCCCCTCCCCTCCTCTAGAGTGATTTTGTTAGCATCAAAATATATTTCCTTCTTTGTGTTTTAAGTTATCTCTTTGATTTCACATTCTCCAATTTTTCTTCATTCTTTATTTACTCTTTGCACAAAGTCTTCCAATTTATTCTCGATTAATAAATCCCCGAATTCATTATATTTGATGAGTTTATTAGATAAAAAAATATTTACATGCTAAGGCTCTTACATCATGTACAACCTTACCTCCTTCAAAGTCCAACAATGTGCTTTTTGGAGGGACACGAACCAACTCAAGTATTTGAGTAAAAGAAATTAATTAGTGAAATTCCTCAATATCAATTTAGTTTTCTCCAACTTCTTTAGTATTTGGGTAATCAACTAGAGGTTTTACTATTTCTTACTATGTTGATCCTATTTGAGAAATTTATTTTCTTTTCCCTCCAACTTCCATCATTGGTGGATAAAAAAATAGCTTTTCCACTTCCTACTCTTCTTGTTGTTGTTCACCCCTAATAGGTATTTGAACACTAAGCCTTGCAATCAATCTAGGAGACACAAATCCTAAAATATCAACATGATCCAACATTGTTTGTGGTTTTATAATTGGATGTTGATTTATATAAATGATCCCTTGTACCTAGTCTCACAAATATTTCTCTTTCTCTATCCAACAAGAATTATAAACCATTTTTATCTTTTATTCTCAACTTTTACCTCACCTATGCAATTTCATATCAAATCTTTATCTTTATCAAATTCATAGTCATAAGCATATTTTCCCACTACTTGACTGATGAAATTCTTCAAGTCAAAATTACTTCCTTTCTCTACTCTCATATTTTACACTTGTATCTTAGATCCCAAGATCTCTAGTCCTTCCTTTGAAGTGAATAAAATATGAGAATGCTGATTTTAGTGAGAAGAAAGAACCTTTTTGTACTACCTTAGATGAATCTTACTAGATTCATTTAATTTCCACATTATCTCAAGGAAATCCACTCTAATTGAAACCCACTTAGGTAGATCATGTGGCTCAAAAATTTTACTAGAGACCTTGATGATTGCTGTTGTTAGATGTTGTTGCTGTCATTGATGTCAACACTATTAGCATTCATGTCTTGAAGGTTGTATATGTCGAGGATATTGATAAAATTATAATAAATATGTTGAAAGTTGTATGTGAAGTTGTGAAGTTCAGCGTGGTGCAAAGTTTAGTATGTTGGTATTCAAAATTTGTGCTTTAAAGTGTTTGTTCCTGAGCATATCTAGTTTATACTCCAGAATTTTCCGAGGTGTAGATCAAGATTTGTGCAAGTTGTGAGTTTTTGTGTTCTTGTAGTTATTTCGTTACTGTAGCTAATGTTTCTAGAAGAATAAAATGCAATTCTAGTAATTTGAGTTGTTGTGTATGCTCCTGCAATTTTCTTTGATGTTTTGAGATCGTGCTCTATCCTTTTTGCACGTCCGTATTGATCAGTGTGATCGTGATCGGAGATTTTTCCTTTGTGTGTTCACGTTTTCATGTTCTTGGACGATATGATGGTTGTAGTGTGTTTTGGATCCTTGTGGATCAATATTTTAATGCTTGGCATGTTCAAGGATGTTGTTTTAGGTCTTCATTATGTTGTGACCGACTTCGGTTGGTGTGATTGAGATTTTTTCATGAATTGGACCGACAATTTGTAATTCATTTATTCCCTTATTTTTGGTTTGACAAAGTTGTTGATGTAATTCCATGTAGCAGATATATAAGAGTAGTTGTTTCTTCATTTTGAAGTGTGTGTGATGTATGTGTGAGGAGTGTGAATGAAAAATGTGCAAATAGAGATTAGATCATTCAATTGTAGATCAGAGTGTGAAGAAGTTTGAGTGAAGTGTGAAGAAGTATTTCTGTGCCTAACCAGAACTATCATTGGGCTTTTGAAGAAGCTAATTTCTCAGTTCAACCTCTTCAGATGGATTTAATCTAAATTTTTTATGTAAGATAGTGTGTCTTCTTTGAGCAGTGAGCTCTAGGCAACATGCCCGAATGCATGTGTATTCCTTATTCATTTTCTTTCTACTTTTAATAGGGTATAACTTGTGGATTAACCTCCACCATGGTTTTTCCCCTAACAGGGTTTCAACACAAAAATCTTGGTGTGATGTGTGTTTCTGATGTGTTGTTGATTCATGCTTTCACTGTTATTTATCAGATCTGAGATTAAAGGCTAATAAGGTTAAATAAGTCTTAAATTCTGTGATAATTGATTCACCCCCCCTCTTAGTTGTATATTCTTGATTTTCCAACAATTGGTATCAGAGAAGGTTCCTCTAAAGAAGATCAATATCTTGGATTCGAGATGGCATCATACAAGAAGGATAGTCCTAGGTTCGATGGAAAAAACTACTCTCTATGGAAGGCTAGAATGGAGTGTCATTTGAAGTGCATTGGTGACCCCTTCTAGAAGATTACAAAGAACAAATATGTTATTCCTCATAATGGTCCCTCTACTCCTGACGAGATCAAAGAATTTGAAACAAATATTAAGGCTATAGAAGCATTATTGAGTGCTCTGGCTGATTCAAAGATGACAAATGTTATGGGTCTGAAAAACAACATATGAGATCTAGAAGAAGCTAGAAACATTGTATGAAGGAGATGCACAAGTGAAATTTGCTAAGCTACAAAGTTTGAAAGGCAAGTGGGAAAACTTGAAAATGAGCGAAGATGAAAACATTATTTCTTTCATGCAAAATAAAATGAACTAGTGATGGGTATTAGATGTGTCGATGGAATCTTGGATGAAGAAGAGATTGTAGCCAAAATACTTAGATCATTGCCTACTTCTTACAAAATGAAAGATCATGCTATTGAAGAGCTCAGAACAATAAAAAATGTGACAAGAGACATGCTAATTGGTAAGCTTGTTGCCTTTGAATTGAGTGAATTTGGTGAATCTACTACTAAGACAAAATATGCATTTAAAGCTATTGTATCTGAAAGAAACCAACATAGATATGATCTGGGAGAAAGTTCCAGAAAGACATTCAATTATGAAGATAAGATGAAACAGATTGAAGATGAAGAAAGAGAGTTAGAAGAGTTGAAAGCATTGATTGTGAAAATGGAAGCTAGAGGACAAGGTAAGTATAAAGGAAATTTGTCTATTAAATGTTTCTCTTGCAATAAGATAGGTCATTTTGCATCAAGGTGTCCTGAAAGAGTTCCTAGGTTAAAACCTGATAAGCCTAGATTTTGAAATAGATTTTATTATGTTGAAGAAGGTGTTACTGATGAAGAATTTGACAAATAAAATGGAAATGAAGATGGATGGGTATTTATTTCTATCAAGCAACATGGTCTAGTGTCCATTGAATCTGCTAGTGATAAGAATATTGAGAAAGCTCTTGCAGCCAGAATTGAAGAAAAGGATGAGTGGGTGATTGACATCAGATGCTCACATCATATGAATGGTGAAAAAAGCAAGTTTATAAGCTTGGAGAAGTATGACGGTGGTGTTGTAAGATTTGGAGACAACAATGCTGGTGTGATTTGTGGGAGAGGCACTATTTCTCTTGGTGGTAAATATAATACTGATGATGTCCTTTATGTTGAAGTATTGAAGCATAATCTATTGAGTGTTGGACAAATGGTCGACAAGGGATACAATCTTCAGTTAAAAGATGGAAAATGCAGGATATTGGGAAGTTTTGGAAATTTAATTGCTTCAGGTACAAAGACAAGAGGTAACATTTTTCACCTCAGTGCTGCTAGTGAAATTTGTTTAATTGCTCAAGTTGATGTAATTTGGTTATGGCATGGGAGGTTGTGTCATGTGAATTTTGATAACATTGTCAAAGTAAGCTCTACTCAAGCAGTTAGAGATCTTCCTAAGCTAGTGAACCCTACTAACACCATATGCAAGGAATGTCAGATGGGAAAGCAGACTAGAATTTCTTTCCGGAGTAAACAACATCATTATAATGGAGTACTAAAGCTAGTGCATACTGATCTATGTGGTCCCTCTAGAATCAGAAGTCTACAAGGAGAAAGGTACTTTATGTTTCTTATTGATGATTACTCTAGGATGATGTGGGTTGCTTTCTTGAGAGAAAAATATGAAGCATTAGAAAAGTTCAAAAGTTTTAAAGCTATGGTCGAGAATGAGACAGGTTTACAGATTAAATGCTTAAGGTCAAATAGAGGTGGTGAGTTCACTTCCTGAGAGTTCAATTCTTTTTGTGAAGAGCATGGAATCAAAAGACAGTTATCTGCTCCCCGGACCCCTCAACAGAACGAAGTTTTTGAGAGAAAGAACATAACAATTCTAGATGTTGCTAGAACTATGATGTTGGAAGGTAATGTTCCTCATATCTATTGGAGAGAAGTTGTAAGCATTGTTGTATATACTATTAACTGGGTAAATGTCAATGGTAATTCTGGTAAGACTCCTTTTGAGTTTTGGTTTGGTTATAAGCCTACTACTAAATATTTCAAAATATTTGGAAGTAGATGTTATATCAAGAGAGATGAAGATATAAGCAAGTTTGATTCTAGGAGTGAGGAAGGAATCTTTCTGGGTTATTCTACTAAGAGCAAGGCCTACCAATGCTATAATAGAAGATTAAGGAAAATGGTTGAAAGTAAAAATGTCAGAGTTGATGAAGACATTGATAGATCATCCAGATACTGTGGATATGATTCATATGACCAGCATGATAGTATTGATAATGGAAAGAATGCTCAGACATAGAATCAAATTCAAATTGTTTTGGTGAATCAAGAGAATCAAGAAGGAGAAGCTAGTGGAAGTGCAGAAGAAAGAACAGAAGAACCAGAAGTTTGAGAGAATTCCAAAGTTCTGAGGTATGTGAAGCTAAATCATTTTGAAAATTAGATTATAGGAGATAAGAACAAAGGTGTGCAGACTAGAAGAAGAATTGCATAAGAGTATTTTCTGATTTCCAAGACTGAGCCCAGCAATATCAATGAAGCATGTAAAGATGAATATTGGATGGAAACAATGAAGGAAGAACTGATGCAGATAGAGAAAAATGATACATGGATTCTTGTTCCTAGACCTCAGGATAAAAATGTGATCAGAACCAAATGGGTCTTTCAGAATAAGTTGAATGAATAAGGTGAAGTGGTCAGGAATAAAGCAAGACTGGTATGCAAAGGGTACTCATAGATGGAAGGTACTGATTTTGAAGAAACCTTTGCCCCTGTTGCTAGAATTGAAGCTATAAGATTGTTTCTTGCTTATGTTGCTTTTAAGAACTATAAAGTCTATCAAATGGATGTAAAGTTAGCATTTTTAAATGGTGAGCTAGAAGAAGAAGTATATGTTGAGCAACCGGATGGATTTCAACTGACTGACAAAGGAGATATGGTTTTTTGATTGAATAAAGAACTATATGGACTCAAGCAAGCCCCTCGAGCCTGGTATGCTAGACTAGATAAATAATTCTTCAAACTTGGATTCAATAAAGGTACTGTTGACAGTAATCTATATTTTAAGATGGATCAGGATAAAGAGTTGATCATTGAAGTCTTTGTTGATGACATCATTTTTGAAAGTGATGATGACTTATGTATGAAGTTTGTTGATGAAATGAAAAGTGAGTTTGAGATGTCAATGATTGGAGAGATGAAATTCTCTTTAGGATTGCAAATTACTTAGTTAGACAATGGAATCTTTATATCTCAGTCCAAATATGTAAGAGAGTTATTGAAATTTTTTGGCATGGAAGACTCAAAGCCAATTGGTACACCCATGGTAACCGAATGCAAGTTAACATAGAATGATGATTCTACTAAGGAAAATCAAACAAGATATAGGTCAATGATTGGTGGATTAATTTATTTGACTTAGACCAGACCAAAAATCATGAATGTTATATGTATGGTTGCTAGATATCAAGCTGATCCAAAGGAATCTCATGTGACTATTGTAAACATAATTTTCAGATACTTGAAAGGGACAGTTGACTTTGGTCTTTGGTATCCTAAAGATGATGATCTTACCTTGAGCGCCTTTACTGATGCAGATTGGGTAGGAGATGTGGATGACAGGAAAAGTACTAGTGGTGGTTCCTTCTTCTTGGGGAAGAAGTTGGTGTCTTGGTTAAGTAAAAAGCAGAATTCCATTTCCTTATCTATTGGTGAGGTAGAATATATTGTTGCTGCAAATAATTATACTCAAGTAATATGGATGAAGCAGATGCTGAGAGATATCAAAATTGAGTATGATGATCCTGTTGCTATATTTTGTCATAATTCAAGTGCCATAAACATTTCTAAGAATTTGGTGTTGCATCTAAAGACAAAACATATATCTATCAAATATCACTTTTTGACAGATAAAGTGAGTGATAAAGAAGTCAGACTGGAGCATGTGCCTACTAAGGAACAGATTGCAGACATCTTTACTAAGCCATTTCCCAAGGATACTTTTGAGTGTCTCAGAGGGAATTTAGGGGTGATTTCCCCTCCTAATCTGAACTAAGATGTAATTCTTTGCATCAGTTTGTGCATTCATAGTCATATCTTGTTTTAGATTGATGGTGTGGTGGCTGCTACTCAGGGGGAGTAGTCAGATGACTCAGATATGTGGTTTAGAGCTTGTGTACCTTTTCCATTGATGTCAAAGGGGGAGAAGAACAATGTGAGAAGGTACAAAAAGGGGAGAAGAGTAATGTAAGGGGGAGAAGAACAGTATGAGAAGAGTAATGTGTAAAAGGAAGACTATTGGAGAAGAGTTAGTTGTGTTGATGGTATTTTTTACATCATGTGTTTCCATCAATGCCAAAGGGGAGATTGTTCGATGTTGTGGTTGTGTTGCTAATATGTGGTTGTCATTTATGTCAACACTATTAGCATTGATGTCTTGAAGGTTGTATATGTTGAGGATATTGAGAAAATTACAATAAATACGTTGAAAGTTGTTTGTGAAGCTATGAATTTCAGTGTGGTGCAAAGTTTAGTATGTTGGTATTCAAAATTTGTGCTTTAAAGGGTTAGTTGTTGAGCCTATCTAGTTTATACTCTAGAATTTTCAGAGGTGAGCATCAAGATTTGTGCAAGTTGTGAGTTTTTGTGTTCCTACAGTTATTTTGTTACTGTAGATGATGTTTTTGGAAGAAGAAAATGCAACTCTGGTAATTTGAGTTGTGGTGTATGCTCCTAATTTGTTTTTTTATGTTTCAAGATCGTGCTCTATCCTTGTTACATGTCCGCATTGATCAGTGTGATCGTGATCAGAGATTTTTCTTTTGTGTGTTCGGGTTTTCATGTTCTTGGCCGACATGATGGTTGTAGCATGTTGTGGATCCTCGTGGATCAATTTTTTAATGCTTGACACATTCAAGGATGTTGTTTTAGGTCTTTATTATGTTGTGACTAACTTCGGTTGGTGTGCATTGAGATTTTTTCATGAATTGGGCCGACAGTTTATAATTCATTTATTCCTTTATTTTTGGCCAACAAAGTTGTTGATGTAATTCCATGTAGCGGATATATAAGAGAGGTTTTTTCTTCATTTTGAAGTGTACATGATGTATGTGTGAGGAGTGTGAATGCAAAATGTGCAAATAGAGATTAGATCATTCAATTGTAGAGCAGAGTGTGAAGAAGTATTTTCGTGCCTAACCGGAACTATCATCGAGCTTTTGAAGAAGCTAATTTCTCAGTTCAACCTCTTCAAATAGATTTAATCTAAATTTTTTATGTAAGATAGTGTGTCTTCTTTGAGCAATGAGCTCTAGGCAGTGTGCCTGAATGCATGTGTATTCCTTATTCATTTTCTTTATAATTTTAACAAGGCATAACTTGTGGATTAACCTCCACCATGGTTTTTCACCTAATAGGATTTCCACGCAAAATTCTTGGTGTTATGTGTGCTTTTGATGTGTTGTTGATTCATGCTTTCATTGTTATTTATCAGATATGACATTAAAGGTTAATAAGGTTAAATAAGTCTTAAATTTTGTGACAATTGATTCACCCCCCCTCTTAGTTGTCTATTCTTGTTTTTCTAACAGTTGTAATTGAATGGAGAACCCAATCATCGAGAAATTATGATCATATCCTTTCCTAAGCTATTTATCCTTAGGCATCAATAACTTCATAATACTATTATCTCACCTCAAACTTTTATAGCACTTCAATAATCCCAATATTGCATGCATAAATTGCCTCTCAAGAAAGACAATATGATAATTTGCAATGCAAATCTCATATGAAAGTTTTTCATTGAATGGGCATGGGATTTCCTTTAGGTTTTTGGTGTCTTAATTACAAGGATTTATTCCAAATATTCCTTTCGTTATACAATAGAATGTGGCACAACATCGAGTGCCACTTGAAGTGAGGGATCCTGTTATTTTCTTAAAAGACACTAATTCTTTGTGAATTCCCTGAACAATAAAGGATGTATAGTCAAAATCCTTGTTAAGATATTGATGTTGAATATTAGCTACCAACATCATCAAATAAATTTCTATATGAGATCTAAAATCAATTCCAAACACTAGGCACAAAGTATGATATATGATTCTAAAATATTTTTCAAATATATCTTCATTAAAAGGCTCCAATTCATTGTTTGCAAATGGTGTTGGTTGATGAGATATTTTCTTCCTATGATGTGGTAACCATCTGGCACTATAGTTAGATCTATCTCTATTGTATTCATTGTGCAATTCACCAAAATTAATTGTATTATTTTCCATGGGATTGAGGTTAATAAATTCTATAATCAACTCATTGTTCATTGCCAATAGTGGTACAGTCTCATAATTATATAATTTTCTAGTGTTTATAATTGTATTTGTTACAAATAGTGTGAATCAACTTAACATTCACAAATACATTGAGGACCACTAATTTTCCTACATCATAACTCTAGATGTTTAATATAGGGTGATCCATTATGTCACAATTATAACAAAATATGAACAATTCCCATCATTTTACTGGTATAATTTGTAAATCCTCTTAGAGAGAATATTATGTCTTGCACATGTTTTGATCTTTTAAAAAAACTAGGAAGTTGGATCATAAGATCTTGTTTTAAACTACACTTTTCCCTACCACCTTGAGACATACTTTGACTCATTTTGTCTAGTATGACGGGCTTACTTGCAATGGTAATTTTTTTAACTATGGAGGTACAATTTACAATAATTACAAGAAATACAAAATTTCTTCAAAAATTAAAATCCTAGCACTAAAAAACTCTTGCTAGAGAATAAATAAAATTTCTAGCATACCTAGTTTACTAGCACTTTGATGTCCTTGAACTAGAACCAACAATAGAGAGCTAATGTAGTATGTCACATATTTCATAATTCTCACTCAATATATTTCTTTGTAGTTTAAAAAATAATACCCTAAGCTTCAAGCGCAAACTTAAAGCATAATTCATTTCACCACCTTCAACATTGAATGCTCATACAAGCCAAAGACTTAATGGCATTGCATGAGCTATTTAATTTTTAAATATTAAATGATAATAATTCATGAAGACATAAGTCAATAGATAGTATTTATCACATCCTTTAGTGCAAAATATTTAAAATACCCTTTTGTCAAGTTGCATTGCAATCATAGGATGACACCTGTAAAGGTTGCATCCATTCATTCCCATTCAACCATAATGGAATCTTTGGTCCAATAGGAAAGACCCACTTTGTCCAAGCTTAGTCACATTAGAGGGTAAATTTTAACATATCACATCATTGTAGCCTTGGAAGGAGAATGCTAGTGAGAAACTACACTAGGAAGCATTATGTGGTAATCTCTTGTTTCATCCCATATATAGAAAGTAGTTAGATCTCATTAAATTAGTTGGAGAAGTCTATCATCAAGGCATAAGCATGTATATACACAATTCTAATTAAGGTGAAAATAATTTACAATTGTAGTAGAAAATCTAACACCATTTTTTATCTCAATGTAGCCATGTTGGAACTATAATAATCTATATCCAAATTTAGTATCTTTCATAATACTATAATCAACCATGATAAATATGTATCAATTTTGCTTTCTCCTTTTAAAAATGTTAATTTTTTTTCCACTATGTTCCTTCCCATTTCAGCCAAGATTGTCATTTTCTATATTAACTTCAATGCATTTACTCTTTTAATCTCTATACAATTTTCCCTTAGTGTTTTATAGTTTATTAATTTTTATTTTTAAGATAAATATGTTTATTTATATGTGGCATCTTCTTTTGGAACCTTTAATTATTTAGTATCAAAATTAATATTACTTGTGACCTATCGCACAATCTATTGAACCAAATGCTCATAATCATTATAAGGTATAAACTTAATTAGAATACACTCACACCTCACCATAATCCTTCACATTTAGTTGTATCAATTGTTGGAAGAGCCACTCTAATTCTAAAGTTGATTAGTTCCTTAATCCAATTCTAAAAAACGGTTGAAAATGCATAAAAATATATTATTTATAACTTGAAATCTAGAAGTGGACCTTATTGGACATATCCTTGATTAATTTAAAACATTGATACAAGAAAACTAAAAAAGGATCTTGGTCCAAAAATTGGTCATGATACACTTCATAGATGAATATAATAATGCAATTAGTAAAAGTTAAAATTAAAATAAATTACCTAGGTTTTTTGATAATGGGGATTAAAGATGAACTTCTACTTTTAGAAATAGATAAAATAAATTACCCCCCTTAGTTTTCAATGAAAAATAATTTTGACCATGTGAGTCAAGGAAACCCTTGTCTAAATGGGGCTAAGGGCAGTCTTAGGGATTGGTTGGATGTTTGATATTTCATGTTCTCTTTCAATTGGTTGCAAAATAAATACTCTTGTCTATTTGTGGCTAGGGAAATCTAAGGCATAGTTTGGAGGTTTAATTTCATGTGTTCTCCGTCTCATTTGGCTATGAAACAAATAATAATGTTGAAGGATTAGCTCTCATTAAAGGCCTCAAATTTTTTATGAATCTTAGAGATAAAAAAATAGTGGTTAAAGGGGTTTCTCAAGTGATTATTTGTGCTATGACCAATGTAGGATGAGAGGATTGGTTTCTTGACAATATTTGAGGGGTGTTTTAGCTATCATTAATAATTGAACCCTTAGGTTGATAACATTATTACCAAGAGATCGAAAAAGCAATAGGTTGCCTAGTAAATTGGTAGTTAGATTTACCTTGAATCTAAAATATTAATCCAAACCCATTTTATTTGGGTGGCCTTTAGGGGATTCACCTCTAAAGCAATACCTTCTCATATGCATAAATATTATTTTTTTAAATAACCAAAATATGACCTAGTATATTGCTTTAGTATTAGAGGAAAGGGTAAAATTTAATTAATGTGATACTCATGTTGGTAAGCATGTGAAGGAGGGGGAAGAGTGTTAATAAGTCACATTCCAAATCCTCTACACATCACTTTGCATAGGTCAATACGAGGAAATGACATTCACTATGCTAATCTTGTTGGGGTCATGAAGCTATCTTTTTTTACACCACATATTCTTGCATTGTGTTAGAGCTCTATAATCCTATGAATGCCTACTTAATCCCAACATTAATGTGGTTAAAAAAGGAAACAATGGATACCCGAAGGTCATGCAAGTTTAGTACAATCCTATGTAGGTTTCCTATACTTCTTTTGGCAATGCCATGACCCTACCTAGAAGAATTAATGGATATCTAAAAACTCTTCCATTATAATTTTAACTAATATGTAGACTATAGTTAAGATATCTATTATTACATGATTTTTTGTTAGAGTCGGTGTGGCAAGGGTTTGGGGGTTCAAATGTATAAGTGATTTTAAATATTTAAAAAAATCTACAAGATGGCATATTTTTCATAGCTCATATATACTTCTCGTGTCAAAGCTTTAATGTATAGGATGGTGATCAAAACTAGTTTTCAAACAAACATAGGTGCAGAAAATTCCCTTAGTTGATAGGGTATAAATTCTAAGTGACTATAAAAATGTAACCAAAAAAATTAGGTACAAAGGATGCCTAGTGAAAATAGGAAGGTATTTTATTTATACTAGTGTATGTAGAGGGGGTATCAAAAACATAACTTGAGGGGTAGAAATGAGATTAGGGTGTT
Organism: Sequoiadendron giganteum; assembly: GCA_007115665.2. NCBI lineage: Eukaryota > Viridiplantae > Streptophyta > Pinopsida > Cupressales > Cupressaceae > Sequoiadendron > Sequoiadendron giganteum. Next base: position 91,680,194 of record CM021102.1, read on the forward strand.
TATTAGTACCCTATGAATGTGTGCGCAATGACATTGGTTTATTAAGTGAATCCCCCAAGGGACAACCTTGAAATGATCATCTTAATTATTTAAATTAAGATCAAATTCACTTCATTATCAAGTATTATTTTTATTCATAGCAATCACAAAATTTGTATTCAAGAGAAAGTATAAAATTAATCTATACGCTTGGATCATATTTTTTGGCAACCCCTACTTTTTGTTACTTTGAAAAGTGTTACTCATCTTTTCCCTAAAACCTTATCCCAAGCTATATATGGCGGCCTTTAGACACTTCTTACCTTATTGTGTGTTTTTTGTCTTCTTTGGGATCATATTTTTTAGAAGATTGATTTTTTATCGAGTAATGATAAATTGTAATGATGTTCCTATAATAAAATTGATAGATCCATATAAATTGGGCCTAATCACATTGTAGGATTTATTCATTTGGTTCAAGGTGGTGATATTTTGATTTCTAAAGTGCCTATGGACTGTCATTACATGTTGATTGAATGTTTTCTTCATCTTCATTTAGTTTTATGATCTCAAAGTGTGACAATATTTTAGGGGTATTTCAATTGTCCATGACCTTTGAATCCTTAGTTTGGCAACATTATTACTAAGATAGAAATAAAGTCACTAATATATTGATAGTTAGATTTTCCCTATTTAAAATTTAACCCAAATTCATTTGACTATGATGAACTTGAAATGGTCATCTTAAATGTTCAAAATAAAATCCCATTTGCCTTATTATCAATTGATTGTTCTTTTTACATTAATCACGACACTTGTGTTTAGATAGAAGTAGTTAAATATATTACATCATTAGATAGGTATATAGATTATTTTAGTATATTGAATAATAAATAAATAGATTAATTTATAGTTTATATAAATAAAACAAAAAATATATTTTGAAAAATTATTCTCATAAATTAGTTTAATATGTTGATTGCTGAAAAGTTACTTTCTCATATTAGAAAGGTTTGAAATAGGAAACAAAGACTTTATAAGTCAATTGATTGTAACTATAAATCAAGCTAATTCATGAACTCAATATTATAATTCTATAGCTATTTTATTGACAATCATGGTTTGTTTCAAAGACTTTATAAGTCAATATATTGTAATGTATAAATCAAGCAAATTCATGCACTCAATATTATAATTCTGTAGTTATATTTATTGGCAATCATGGTTTAATGTTTCCTGAAATCTTTATGCTCTTCCATAATTCAATATGGTATGAGAGCCATATTCTATGCCTATGAAATTATGAAAGCTGGTGATAACTAATACAGACCAGTGTGAAGAAGAGAAGTGTGGAGAATGAAATAAAGTCATCCTAATAACAGATGTTTCTACTGTTGAAAAATCCCTAATCCTGGTCAATTTGGGAACATTTGAAGATGTTGAAAGCCTTTACCAATGTAGAAGAATCTGCTAGATAAATACAAGTACTATTTCTTCATTCCAAAATTTTGCATGGAGGGTATTTATCTTGTGCTTGTGAATGGTGAAGATATTTTTAACTAATGTTTTCTATGTAAGAAGTAGAAAGAGCCATAGAAGGTGCATAATGCAATCTATAGTGGTTTTGTTTGGTATTGAGGTGCATACCCTGAATGAGGAATGACCATTTTTATTGAGATAGTTAAGAGACAGTGCCAACTATGGGTCTGCAAGTTTAATATCAATATAATCCAATGCTTATTTGAAGTCATCAATGTTTCAATACATTGATCCAGAAAAGATACTGTGGTATTCTATGATTTTAGGGTTGGTTTGATTTTACCTTACCTCTCAAATTTATTTTTAAACAAAGTTTGTATAATATAACTTTAAAGTGATTAGATAGTTCAATTGGCAAATATTTGAAGTAGAGATAAAGATCTAAGGAGATTGAATCTTATATGCTACATTTCTTCTATGAAACAAAATTTAACAATTTTTTTGTTTAATAATTATTTTGGAAATATAAAGAGTTATATATATAAGATTGTAAAAGGTGTTTTTTTTTATTGAAATTGATATTTATTATTTTTCATATTTAAATATAGTCATATGCAATGCTTGTATTCTCAAGGTCATCCATGTTACACTTGATAGAACTTTTGAAGGTTTGTATGTTATGTTTGGTAGTTAAAGAGTAACAAGATAACAAATTAGAGGGTGGAGGCATTGGAGGATGGAGGATTTTTATAATCTCAAGCTAGTTTCTCACTCAAAGATGGCACTTTGCATGAAAAACACCAATTTCATATCTATGTCTCTTCATGAGCAAGGGAGGGGCTTTGCATTTTTTGGTAGAAATTGTGGGTGTAGTTAATGTATTCACCATAGGAACAATTTCTTTTGTATAGTAGAGGAGGGATTGGTTTTGCATTATTGGACGGATATTGACACTTTTGGAGGAAAGTGGACTCTTGAAGGAGAGTTGTTCTCTCATATGAGAGGGATTTTGGCACACTTGAAGGAGATGTGGACTCTCAAATGAGAGTTATTTTCTCATTGTGCATGAAGGATTGGGATTTTTATGTTCTCTCATGTTGTACAAAGGTTTCATAGGTTTGATAGTCAAAATATTTATTGATGGAGTCAATTTGACGTTTCTTAGGTGAGCGAGGAGAATTAGTGGTGTTTTATCAAAGTCTTCAAAAGGGTTGTTGTGTTCAATTATTGCAATGTTCTATTCTTTGTTCAAATTGATGTAATAAGGGGGGATGTTGGATTTATTACATCATCAGATAGGTATGTAGATTAGTTTAGTATATTAAATAACAAATGAATATTTTAGTTTATAGTTTATATAAATAAATAAAAAAGTTGGTTTTGAGTTTTTGATAAGGTAAGTAGGGTTTTGAAAGGGCCCAGAACCTTGTACAAAGCAAAGAAATAGGACACTACCAAAACACCAAAGTATCAAACTCTACCAATGAACAAAATAACAGAAACAGGTTTTGAAGGGCGCCTAAAATCCTCACAAAAAGCGGAGAAACAACAAAGACACTGCAAAACAACATAAACTGTCAACCAACACGATGCCACCAAAAAGGGGGCACACCCAAAGAAGAGCCACACCAATCATGGAGGTTTGAAATTGTGACCAAACAAAGAGCTCATAAGGGGAGCTTGATCCAACTGGGTCAATCCAAAAAGGAACAATTTTATCCCTAAGGGGGCTTCCCCTCAGGACATCAACATGATCTTCCACATCCAACTCCCTAGCCAAGGGGTTCACCAAGTCAAACTTTCTAGTGGGAAAACTAGTAGAGCTCAGAGCCTTCCCAACATAAACAGTCTTCACAGGATTGAAGTCCTGGCAAGAGTGGGAAAAATGACCAACTCTAAGGCAATGAGAGCACACCAAAGAGGAAGAATCAAAGAGAACACTCTGCTACCAAACACCCAGCTTGGAAAGAAACTTAACTTTTTTTGGTAGAATCATACCAGTTTCAACCAAAACACAAAATCTAGCATAAACTAAACATTTCATGTCTTTCATGATCATATTCATGACTAAGAAAGAACCAAAACTATTAACAATACTTCAAAAGACCTCTTCGTCCCAAAATTCCAAAGGAAGTGTTGGGAGTCTAAACCAAATAGGGACCCAATCGAAGCATCCCTTGGAAGCTATAAACCCCACAGTCCAACTTTTCAGAAGGAGAACAAATTTACCAAATAAACAAGGCCCACTAAGTAAGACATCCTTACTTTGCTCAAGGAGTTGAAAGGAAAGAAGGAAAAAACCTTTAGGCAACACAGCCACTTGAAGCAAACCAAAAGCATTCCATTTGGCTAGAGCCTAGTTGTGAACATAATCAATATTAGGACGAGGGATTGAGAACCTCCCAACAAGAGCATTACCAATAGCAGCAATAGCCCTATCCACCACAACATCATAAATTTGAAGAGAGAGGCCAAAGACCACCGAGGGCCCTTGCACCTAGATAGGAGTAGCAACATCCCCCTCACACGAAAGGAGGGGTTCTTTAACAACATCCAAACCCATAGGTGAGGTTGTAACATCAAACTCAACAGAGAAGTCAGAGGATAAAGGGGGGTTTTCCAAACCTAACCCAGAGCTCATATCTATCATAGGCGTTTGAGAAATGTCTAGAGACACACCCAGATTTGCATCCAATCCAAATCCAACACTCTGCTCCTATTGAGAATGGATCGGGAGATTAAGAAAGCTTTAAGTAGCCCAAAAAAAGGAGCACCATCCTCCTCTTTCTTTCCAACAATCTCACATCTTTGAGACTTCCTTCAAGCCTCCAAAAGAATATCTAGCAGGATCTCCTCATCCTCCTCATCTGAATTGATAAACCACTCGTTATCAATCCCATCCTCAAAAATATCAAAGCCGACAAGAAACTCTACACCGTCCTCTGCATCTTCAACAAAGTCAGCCGCATCCACAACCCCGTTAGCAGAACCATCAAAGCCACCCACTGAACCTATGTCGGCAATAGGCATAGCCAAACCCACCACCAAAGAGGTGTCGAGGCCAAGAGCACCTGGATCAAGATCCCCATCATCGGACTCCTCAGGGTTTTACAAAAATCTCCTCGCACCTATTCCCGCCTTCACAAGTTGCTCGTTCATCCCACCACTCTCTTGCTAATTTTTTGTTACTATAAAAGGCTTTGGTTTTTGAGAAGTTATTCCCATAAGTTAATTTAATATGTTGGTTGTTGGGAAATTACTTTATCACAAATAAGTTTAGAAAGTTCGAAATATGATACAAAGACTTTATAAGCCAATTGATTGTAATGTATAAATCAATCCAGTGGTGTGAGTGAATTCCCAAACTCAATATTATAATTCCATATTTATTTTATTTGCAATCATGGTTTAATGTTTCCTAAAATCTTTATGATCTTCGATATTTCAAAAGAAGTGTGGAATTATTTCCAATGCTTTGCTCACATTTCTAGGCAACTCCTCCTCTATTATTATAACATTTTTACTCATGTTTTCTCATATGCTCCTTATACCAATCCTAAATAGGGCGATCTTTAGATATTTTCTTATGTTATGTCTTCTTTGTGGTTGTATGTTTGCAAAGAGTCAATGTTTATTATGTAATAATGAGATCTTTTTAAATTGTTTGTGATACAACTAAGAGATGTATTAAATATTAAGGATGTCTTAATATTTGTGTATTTTGTTTAAGGAGGTAATATTTTTAGTTTTAAAGTGTTTATTGATTGTCATCGCAATACTTTTTAAATGTTGCCTTTATCTTTGGGTCAAGGACCATTTATTTTTGTCTTATTTGACCAACATACATGAAAGAAAGGTTTGTTGGACCTATCACTATAGGTGCAATGGCCTTTTCAAAGAAAAAAGCCAAAAAATTAGAGGTTTAATTGTTGATTTAAAGCTAAGCCGAATGTGAATTTAGTCATTCATCCAAGAGGTTGACATCTCTAGATAGAAGCTTCTTGTATCTACAACCTTTACTTTTTGTGGTAGGGAGGCTCTTTTGAGTTTTATCCATTTTCACAAAGTGTGATCGAAGATGCCATACTAGAATTTAACATCATTGTGAAAGATACACATTGAAATATCTTAATTTAAACAACAATGCATCTTAGTAAACAAAAATTATACAATTTAAATTTAACATAATGTTAAAAGATTTCATATAATCTAATTAATTTTATGACTTTACATTAAACCAGTCTTTTTTTCCCCTTATGATTATCACAACATTTTCAATAAAAAAATTCCAACTCATTTATTAAAATCAAAATTATATTCCATTATTTTAATATATTTATAAACTAAGAAAGAACTTTTGCTGTAGTCAACACATACCATTACAATTTTACTCATCTAGAACATGAATTGTCAAAATACTTTTTTAATAGTTTGTTCTAGAAGCTAAACAAAAGAGGTAGATCCTTTCTGCAGGATTCCACCATGGAATATAAAAACAAGGGGGAATTGACCAGCTTGTTCTGCTAATTAATAAGATACCTAAATTAGAGGAGAATGCACTCATTTTAAAACATAAACACAAGGTCAACGTTGTAGACGCATGTTTTGCTAATACCAAAACCAACATCCATCAGTGACCAGGTTTTATTTCTGAACAATTGTTGGAGTACTACCCACGTTTAAACAGTAGAAAATAATATTGTCTGTGGAAAATTCTATTAAAATTTTTTTTAAAAATCTTAATATCTTCTTAAAAAAGTTGAAAAAAATACAATACTTAAAGACATTAGAGTTTTACAGTTCATATCGATGAAAGATTTTGTATCAATGTTTTGGATCGCACTCTGTAATCCATCATCCGAATAAAAAAGAACTGTAAGAGAAGAATTCTAGACTTGATATCTTGACGCAGAAAACCCAATTATTCATTTATGTCCAATCTAAAAACTTGTACAATCCAACTGATAATCAATCCCTCTGCATCCACATTGGCAAAAGAGAAATGCCCATCTGTGTATAGTGACGTTGGAGGCCTGTCTGTTAGAGCAATGGAGGGAAAAAGAAAACTAAGATAGAACTACCTTATACACAGCAGTTAGGTGTTGGTGGATCCAGTTAGATATTCATAGCATACACGGGAAACAAAGGAAGCAACTTTGGTTCTCTCTTCTCACTAACTGGGGAAGGCTGAAAGCAAAACTCTTGTTCTTCCTCCTCCAAATATGAGGACTGACTTACAGATGGAGGAGTAGAATGACTACAGGAGCTGTTATTACAGCAATGACTTGTTGATGAACAAGTGTGTGGATCAGCAGGCCCAGGAGCAGTGATTGGGCTAGGAAGCAGAGCATGTGATGGGGACATATTACTATTACCTGCTGATAGTATTGTTGTATTATGAGGATCAGTGAGATCCAAATGAATCTCTGCTTTTTTATGACCTTGTCTTCTTCTCTGGTGCTTGAATTTCTGAGGACCCACTTTAACACCATTCTTCATGTGTCCAGGGCTGCTTCCACCTGACTTCCACCCTGCAGATGCACAGGCTTTCTTTGAATTGCTTGAAGGGTTTGTGACAGGGAGCTTTTCCTCCTCTGAATCATCTGATACACCTGTAAGTTTATGCACAAGCTCCTTGAAGCTATAGCTGTCTGTCTCTACAAAGGTGGTTGATACTAAAATTATAGTCTCCTTGAGCAATCTTGTCTCTTCAGAATTTGCAGGTCTCCCCAGATTGGTTTTTGCAGGCATGACTTGGGATTTTGTCATGTTCTTCACTGCAACAGAATTCAAACAGAAAAATCTCTACAAACTAGAAAACTCACATATAACAGAGCAAATCAACAATATCAATCTCCATGAAAGGAACAAATTGCCGAATTGCAAATTTGAATCCTCTTCATAGAAGCAGGGCAATTTGAAGAAATCCAAATGACAAGATATCGGAGAAAAAGTTCTAAGTTGTTGCCAAGTCTTTAACCCTAGTCAAAATCACGCAAAACCAATTGATAAAATAATAAGTCAAACTTGCGTGTAGATCATTATCTGAGAAAATGCCAGGGTTCGGTGGACTAGAAGACTTATACTTAACGAGATCTAAGTAAAAATTTCGTCATGTTGAATTTCTCAATTTGCTGGCTATCTTGAACGATATTCAAAATCTAGTGATTTGTCCAGGTTACCGTTTATTACGGGCATGATCTCAATAATTTTAGATGTCTGGCTTTTGTTTTGTTAAGCATGTGAAAAGTCAAGCCTTATTGTTTTCACATACTTTTTTATATTATTGTAGATGATGATATTTTACTCTACAATCTTATCTAGGACTTGTCAAGCTTTATGTTCGAGAACCTCAAGGAACATCTTGTTACAATCAATTCAAATCAAAGTATTAGAAAGAAAATTTGGTTAAATGGATGGTTAGGTTCTACTGTTCAACAATTAGGAAATTTAATAACGAGTTTTTGAAGTTTATATTACAATTCAACAATCTTGATATGTGCTATCTTAGTAATGAAATTTAGAATAAATACGTATTTGTATATAGAGATCACTTTCTAATGACAAATTAGATAGTCAACTATTTAAAAGAAAATAGGAGGAATTGATCAATGGCTCAAACCCATACCCTTATACCCTTACTGCATTATCACCCTACTATAAATGTTTAGAATTGACATCTCACGCCTTCCTTATTGCATCATTTCTCTCATCTTCATCCTCTATAACCATAGATTCTCCTTTTGAGATTTTATACTAAATACCCTTATCCTTTCTTCTAACCTTAATATCTATCACTTTTTTTTTTTTTTTTCCTTTATGTCCCATTCCTTGGATTTTGGCACGACTCCTTAAGTTGTGTACAACTTCTTCTCTCTTCATGGAGGTTATTCAAGCAACTCCTTCTACCCATGTTGATGGGAAGAGAAGCATGGCATCCTTTGAGGGGCACTCCAATTAGCACAACCAACTCCTTAGTTGTAAAATATCCATGGGATTGAGCTCACAAGATCGTGCACGTCATTAGGGTTGACCTTCAGTTGATTAGCTAATCCAAGTGTATCGGTTCCATAGAGTATCATATTTTAAATATTATAAATTTATGCATTTATCTAAAATTTTATGGCATAAATCAATTTGGATGTAATAGAAAGCACATACAATGAAGTGCTAAGTTTTGTTAGTCAAGCATAGTTGCCTTTAGGTTGTAGTGAGTGCATAACATATGCATATAGCTATAGTTTGCATGATAATAAGTGAGTGCATGAATATTATAGAATTAGTTGCATTAAGGATAAGCACTCATATGTTCATGTTGATATAAGGAATTGATACTAATGAATGAATGGATATAAATTCTACTAAAATTATAGCGCAATGTGATATGCACATGTCTATTTATTATTCTAAGATTTGTACTAATGACACACAAGTCAACACGAGGGTCTATAGACTCAAGCATGCTTTGATGGTAGGAATCTTAAGTGTTTAGCAATAGTCTATTGCATGCATCATGTAGATGGTTAATATTTTGGTTTTATTGCTAGGCCCCTCTCATGATTTGTGCACAAGGATCTAGAAATTCCTTAATAGGTGACATTGGACGAGACTACATAAATGGTTTACTAGTAAAGTAGAGGAGTTTTTAAGTCAAAATATACCTATAAGTGCAAAGATTAAAAATGGGTGAGAGTAAGTTGTTTGGTGCATTGTGTGAGGAATTTTGCATCAACATGCCTAAACACATACTCAACTAGTGTTTAGATTAGATCAATTAGGTGTAACTTTATTGGTTGTACCATTTTTTTATATCTAGATTTTACATGTTCTTTCATTTGTGTACTCAAGAAATAATACTCAAATATTTTTTCTATTCATATGGGATAGGTATTCTTCTATCCATATGAGATAGGCATTCATCTATCCATATGAGACATGTATTCTTGCTTAGGCCAAAGACTTTGACTCATTGAGAAAATCTATATCCTAAGTTTTTTTAATAGACTACTTCTCCCCATTGGAAAAGCATTGATGTGACTATCTATTAAGACTTGTAGAATCAAATTTGTACCCCACCTCAAAATTAAGCTTAAAGCCTCAAGAATGCAAAAATTTCATCCAAAACTCTTCTAAGTATAAAATGAATATTAAATTTATCTTAAAATTTTAAATTTCTTTAAATAAGCTATCACAAGTTGGTCTATCTAATTTTAGAGAAAATGCCAACCTCGCTTCAAAAATCTACGCACTGGGAACCTTCTTTATTTATCTAGACTACCTATATACTTGTATCCATGAGATTAAGGTATAACATATGTAGTTATACTTTTATTAAGCTCTAATATGAACTATAATGAGTGGGTGCATAGCCTTTTCTGAGGCCTTTTTTCTCTAGATAGTTCCTTTTTGACTGCTACTCACTAAGAGAAGCACTAATTTTTTTTTTCTTTGTCATTTAGACACAAACTTGTTAACTATTTTATCTTCGTAATTGAGTAAAACTTTCTTTTGGCATCCTATGGTGATGATCTACTTAGTACTAAACTATTGTTAGTTTATTCAGATGAGAAAGATTTTTTCATTCACTTGGATTTAAGTAAAATAATAAGATACCCTTATTACTCTGAAGTGATTTAAAGGGATGAAGCCATATATGCAATTGTTGTAACTATGTTAGGGTATAGGTGTAATAATTCAATCACATGATGATTTTACTAGTAAAAGTGAACTAGAGGCATCATTAATTCTAAACATTAAAAATAATTTTGGTTTCCATGAATTGTTAAAAATATTTTTTAAATTATTGAAATGAAACAATAATGAATATTTAATAATTAATTTGATATAGTTATTCAATTGTAAAAAAATATCAATGCTACAACATATTTCAAAACGCGAATTGAAATGAAATCAAAAGAAAAAGAAAAATCTATTTGATATTAAGTGATATCACTAACATGAATAAATTAATGATAAATTTTACTTCTAACTTATAAATAAGAAAATTGATTTTAATCCTATTTCATTTTAAAATAATCAAATTTTATTAAAAAGTCAAATGAATCATTTAATCAACCTTATTAATAATAACCTTTGACATTAAGCATATATCAATTTATATATCTATGTTATTGTATTACAAAAATATTTGACTATGTATGTATTCACATTCTCATATATGATTTGTTTGCCTATTCATATATATTTTTGTGTGTTTTACAATATTATTTATTGTTCCTTCATTTTCCATGTAATGTCACTTTTCTCCCAAATTTATTTAAGTATTGGCAATAGATTTAATAGATTAAATATTAGAATTAAGACAATTTACAAGATGTAAGGTTATTAAAATAGACGTGAATAATCAATGTAAATTATAACATGTGATAATTTAGTAAAAATTGTAAAGTAAATAATTAACACAATAATTGAGTAACATGTCCTTATAATTTAATCATATTAACATCAAAATCATATATATAATATTCTCAATATCTTTTAGCATCAATAGTTTTTAATACGTATCTTAATCACAACATTTGGAAAGGCCATTCTCACTCTAAGAATATTTCACTAGTATTGGACCTCATAGCTATGGTACACTCTAGAGAACTCGCATAAAAATATAGAATGTGCCCACATGCACCACACTTACATAGCAAAGCCCTGGCTAGGACAATATCAAGTGTACTCTATACCCTAAGTTGGACACACTCTATGTGACTCTTTCTCCAATGCCCATAGCCCACTAAACCACCTTTTTCCTTGAGCGATCTACATGCCCCTTTCCAAGTCTCACATAAATTATTTATATGTCTTAAGGGGTGGCTTTCAAACCATCACACCCTATCACAAAGCTTTCTTTTAGCTATTATTTAATAAATATTATTATTTCTCCCTTTTAAAAGAGTTTTCTTAAATATTCTTCATTAGTATTTATTTCAACAAAAGAAACATATTATCTTTTATTTTTCTATTCTCTTTTATTGCTTTCATAACTTTCTTTTCACTTTGGAAAAAAAGTTTCATAACATTCCATATGTTACTCAATATCACTTAATATATATTAATCATATCCCCTTATTTAGGTATTCCTATCATTGAATTACTTTTCCTACTTATTTTACTTATTTCATAATTATATCTGAACTAAATTAATATTCCACCCTCAAGATTTTGTGAACACTCTCATAACTAAAACTCTTTTTCTTAACATACAATTATCAACACTTTATTGGTTGGTTTAATAGCTATAAATTTATAAGTCAATTTCCCAACTATACCCATTTGATTGTGCATTCTACTAGTTAAGTAAAATACATCCTTTGATAATAAATAATTCATTTATAATTATTTAAATTTAAAAGATAAAGTCTTTAAGAATTTTAGTTCATGATCAGATAAAAACCCTTACTCATTTCAAACTATATAAATTGTGGAAATATTCCTCATACAATTTTATATTAGGCTTACTATATTTTATTATATTATTTATCCTACAGATTCAATGTGAAATTTCAATTTTTTTTATCTAACATCTATAAGAAAGAATTAATATTTAGATAAATAAAATAAAAATAAATGTCTTTATGACTTAATTAAAGAGGTTGCAACCTCTATAGGGGGGTCGTGGCCTTCTTTAGTAGGCCATACCCTGTCAAGGAGCTATGCACTACTAAACATACTAATTTTATTTATTTATTTTTATTTCAAACTATATCAAATGTAACTCAAAATTGAATTTATATTTTCTTAGGGATTGTAAAAGATGAAAAGATTAACTTATACAAAGGAAATCTTCCTTGAGAGTCAATTTTTTACTTTACAATCAAGTTTATCAAGCATGGGTTTGGTTTAATGCTAAATCTAATATTTAGATTTTTCTAGTTAACTCTTTTTTGAGGTTCAATTATAAACAAAAATGAAACTAATAAATAACCAAACCAAAATTGACTAAAAGGAACAAACTAGTGAAAATATCCAAAAACAAAAGAATATAAATCACTCATTGACTACAAAAAAAAACATAGATAGCAAGGAACTTGGTATATAAATTTGAAAGTCTTTATCTATGACACCAACATGATGTGAGAACATCTGTGCAATGCACTATCATCTAGTACAAACACATGACTAAATGTACTTATTAGCATGAAATATCCTTTGTATGCACAAAACATGAAAATATAATTTTGAAATAAAGTGCAACTATAATTACCAGGATAAATATGATAAAATCTATTCAAATATTGGAATAAAATTAAATGAATAATGAAACAAAGGGATTGGAAAAAAAAGGCCACCAAGTAAAGCCACTTCTTTCCAATAGACCTATAACAAATAGGAGAGAAGGAAATATTTTTGGTGGCTATTTAGGGGTTTGCCTTAGTCAAACCCCCATATTAGTCTTCCAACCTCCATGGACAACCTTGTTTTTTATATATTTTAGAGTAAAAAATGATGCAAAATGAAATCATTAAGCTATAATGAAAATAACAGAGATACAAAGAATCTAAAATGTAAACAATGTTAGCACTTAGGAATCATAAATAGAGACAAATGTAAATATTATGGGAAAGGGAACAATGCAATAAGGGAAATGTCACCTTAAAGCTTTCAAAAAAAACCAAGAACAATGTTTCTTTGTCTCAACTATTACCACAATATCACAACTATTTGCTAAAAAATGGAATAGTAATCACATGCAAAAAAATATTGGTAAATCTTCATAGAATGGTTATGGAATTTGTTGGTTTTCTCCTTCAAAAGATATAGTTTCAAAAATTTATTTCCCAAAATGATAGTATTGAGTATTGGAGGTCAAAATTGGAAACAAAAGAGAGGATAAGGGTCAAATAGCTAATCATCTTGAATGTAGAGATGTTACCTTCCCAACAGTCAATAAATCTAAGGGAAAGTAATGCTCAAATGACCACTAGATTCAGATTTTTTGTGGGACACTAGTGCATCGTGTAAATGTTCTGTGTTGCACTTATGTTTGGAAAAAATGATCTAGGAAGGATGTAGAAGGTATAAATTTTCATAGAACTATGGAAAACATGATCTCAAAGTGCTAACATTCTACATTTAAGATAATTCATATCAAAAATTCAAAGTAATGATAGGATATAATGTGAAATTTCAAAGGATGGGGAGAGATATGTAAAGATATTTAGAGGGATGGGATAGAGAGGTGAGATAGATATAAGTATAGAGGGAAAGAGGGAGAAGGAGAGGGGAGAAGGAGAGATATAGAGAGATATATTAAGAGAGTCTTGATGATTCTTTTGAATAGTTACAAACAAATTTTGATAGTTGGAAGGTGATAGGATGTTGTTGATTACTAAAATTTGATTGTATAAGAAATTATAAGATCCTCTAAGACCTAGAATCTATATTATAACTCCTAAATATCCAAAAACATTATCAAACATCTTCTTCCTTTGCAAACTATTCCTTGGAGCTTCATCCTTCTACTCTCCATCCCTTATCACCATCCATCCACTCAATCCCTCTATCTCCTATATAAGTAACACCTTCATTATTCTATCCTTTTACCTAACCTTGGTTCTTCCTTATCATTGGTTCCCCACCCATTCCTCTATCCAACTATGATATACACTATATTCCCTTCTCCCTAACCCTCCATAAATTCTCATATTATCCAATCCATTTATCTCATTTCCATCTATCCAATCAAAAAAACATTAATCCATAACAATACAATCAATCCTAATCCATGTAATCCAATCTTGCAATCTAGCACATCATCCCAAAGAATCTATCAATTTTTATCCAAATTAGTTGATAATCCAATTATCATCATAGGTATATCCTTCCCAATCCTAGGGATATGCATTATTCTTATCATTAAATTTTCTATCCTCATCATCATCAATCCATCAATCATAATCCTAGTTTTTTTGGTTGGTTGTGCATGCTTGATTGTTTCTTGTGTGTGTTATCATTATTTTTATTTATCATGGTCTTTGTACCATATTTTCATAGGGGAATCATGGTCTTCTATATCATGGTGTCATAAGGTATATATGTTTGCACTTGACCTTTTTTATCACATACTTGGCACATTGTCACTTTAGTTCCTTATACTTGATGCATAATGTTAAGTACAATATCAAATCTAGGTTTCTTATAATATTATAGCATGATTCTCATTCATCCTCCCTCTCTATTTATTTCTCCATCATACATATTTCATTTCCATCCATATTCTCCCATATCCTTTTGTCCTTCATCCTCTAACCCTCTCATCCATTTTGAGAGCACACCCATGTTCTTCGAGCCTGCCTATCCTCTCTAGGGTGCATACCACTACATCCCCATTATCATTTCACATCCTACCAGTGACTAGGGAATTATGCCATGGGTCCTGATCCCTTTCTAACGATTATATTTTATTTCTTCTTTCATATAACATCACTTCTTATATTATGCTATATTGTAAGTAAGAATAATTGATGATAGTAGAGAGCGAGAGAGGGAATTTGAATTCGTTGGGGGATTATGATGATGGAGGCTATGAATCTGAGGATGAGAATGATTCTTCTCATCTTTGGGGGGTTTGGTTGCTCCAATGTAATGTGGTGGCTTCTAGGCTGGATTTTTTCTAGCAGTTTCCTAGTTTTATGGGAGAATTTGCTTTGCTTGAGGCTTGGTCTGTGGATGCTCAGCTCGCATTCTAGGTGGTTTCTCCTCCTGGTGGACTACAGAGGATTAATGAACTTTCTTGGTTGCCTATCATGAGTTTTCTTGTGTGTTGCTTAGTTTCTCTGGCCCTGGTGGAGGAGGTTCTTCTTTTTGGCTACTTTGAGGACTTGGCCTCTCTTGGACATGTCGGTATTGCAAATAAGGGCTTGGCTCAAGAAAACCTTTTGTATGAGCATGTCTTTGGTGAAGGAGGCTTGTTTGTGGGCCTAATCATTTTCTCCAGGGAGCTTTACAGTCCCACAAACTGTGTTGTGTTGCATCTTCTCTTTGAGATTGACGGTCCTATGGTCACTAGTGGGTTCTTTGTGTTGAGTTTGTCCCTTAAAGGGTTCAATGTCTTTCCCTTTGTTCCTTTATCTTTGCTCCATTTTACAGTTCTTATGTGTGTTGCATTGGTTTGTTTGATTTTATGCTGGTGGTCGCTAATCTGAGGTCTATGGAAGACTCTTTGGCTAGGTTTTTGGTTGCTTCATCTCTATCTCTTATTGCTTACTTGTTTGTTGGGGGTTGGGTGGCTATTAGTTGTTTATGTTTGTGTTCTCTTTGGATCCCTCATGGGTTTTTGTGGTTTTCTATCCTTCCTTGTGTCTGCCTCACTACTATGTTTGGCAAGAGTGCTAATGGTTTCGGGTTGCTCTGTGTGGTCCTTTTTTTGCTCAAGCTTATGGCTATTTTTTTCATGTTTAAGGACTCTGGTCTTGTGGGAGTTTGTGGGCCTTTATTTCTCTACTTTTATTCTTTTGAGGTAGGTGTTATGTTCTCTCGTTCTTCTGTTTTGGAGTTGCATGTTCTTGCTTCTAAGGGTTTCAAGGTTATGGTTGTCTTTTTCACTTTGGTCACCGAAAAGTATATTGAGGTTTGATTTCTATTTTATTCATTGGTCTTGATGCCTCTGCCATGCTTTGGTGCCTTCAAGTAAGGCTTTCTTAAGGGTTATAAGGTTTATTTTAATTGCACTGTGTTCCTACTTCAAGAGGTTTGGGGTTTGTTTAAGGAGGTGAATGTGTTGGCTTCAAATGGTGTTGTTTCTAAAGCTACCTTAGATATGTTGAAATTGAGGTACAAGGTTTCCTTTGAGGTCCCCTTTGAAGGTTTGTTGATTCCTTTTGTGGCAAGGTTGTAGATGATCCTCAAGGATTTTTTGGACTCCCTTGATTCAATAATCTCTTCTTTCTTGTATGTGGTCTTCAATGGATTGTTGATGCTCTTCAAGGATGCTAAGAAATGGTTGAACCTAGACTGTGAGGATGCCTTTGTGGTCCTCAATGATGCTTGGGATGCTCCTTCATTGTTGGGTTTTCACTCCATATTCATCTTGATGGTCCTGAGGTCGTTGGGGTGTGCTTTCTCTTTGGTGGCTGTTGAGCGGCCTCATTTTGCTTCCTTATTGTACCTGATGCTCGTGTTTCCAAGGGATGAGGTGAGTTTTCTTACTACCAGAGTGTTGAATATTGGTGGCTCTTGTAGTTTTTGACCTCACTTCATCCTCTCTTATAAAGGGGAGATCGCTCTTATTGAGGTAGACTTTGAGTTGGTGTTTTGGGCAGAGTGGTGCTTTAAGCTAGCGTTGGCTCCTCGATGCTTTGTTTTTCTTGTTGAATCTCAATTAGTGGCTGGGAGTTTGAATGTGTTGGGTCTGCAACTATTCAAGAACTATAGTTTTAATGATGTTCTTGTTTGGAAGTTGTGATGTCCAGGTTATTTTGGCCACCCGGTGGGTGGTTGCTGTTAAAGGTGGTTTTTCTTATAGACTGATGGGTGGCTTGCAGGCCTGTTGTGTTGGTTGTGTGCTTAATTCAAGCCTAAAGATGGTGTTCTATTTGAGTGTCTGGTGTTCTTCAAGTGTTGTTGTTTGGGTGGTTTTGCGTTTGGGATATGCTTTCTCCTATAAAGGTGGAAAGGCAAGTAGGTGGATGGGGGCTTGCTACCCCATCAGTGCTAATGTTGTTTCTAGTTTTGAATTGGTTTCTCTAAGTAAAAAGTTCAATGTGGGATGGTTCTTTCAAGGTGTGTTGATGAGATTATTTGTTTTTTGGCGGTTTGGGCTTCAAGATCCTCTTAATCTTGCTTGTATGTCTGGAAGTACAGTTTTTCTTACCCACCCTTGGGGTGGTTGTTGTTTCAAACTTTGGTTTTTTCTACTTGGTGAGAGGCTTGTTGGCTTGTTTTGTTGACAGTATGGTCTGTTTTGAAAGTTGAAGATGGCCCTACTTGGAGAGAGTTTGTGCCCCAAATTGGTGAAAATAGGGTGTGTTTTGCTTTGGTCAATGAGTGCTCTAAATCTATCGGTGCTTAGTAGTATTGTCTCAAACTACTATTTCTTGATATATTTGTTATGGTTTCGTACCTGTTGTACTTTGGTTGATTTCATAAATGGTCTGTGTACCATTTTTTGGATTAACATGGGTACTTTGTTTTTTATTATGTTGATAATGGTTTTGTGGTTGCAATTATGGTTTATTGGCCTACATTCTTTTTAGGCCTAGTGGTGGTTGGTGTTGTTTCTCCCAATATGTTCCTCTTTTTACTGTTTTGTCTTTGCAACCACAGGATTAGGGCCCTTCCCCTACTTAAGTAATCAAAAAAATAGCTTCTTATATAGTTGTGGCACCATATCAAAGAGGGGCCAAATGTAGACACCTATGTTTTTTCATACCTAACCACACTTGACTTTACCCCATTCTAGCCAATAAATAAATAAATTATTATTATTAATTTATTTAATTCATCTTTATCCATCACATTTAATTAAATAAATTTACATTATTTAATTAAATTTAACCTTTTCCCTAAATAAATAAATTTATACCTACTTAATTAATTAATTTAGGTTAATTAACTTTGATTATCATTTTACCTACTATTTAATTCCCCCTCATCCTCAATCCTTGTCCATTTAATCCTAGCCATTGAATCCATCTACATTGATCAAGATCTAAAATTAACATCTTTTGACTTGTGTCCTAACCCACCTACCCTACCCCTTTCTCCCACATTTGTGAGCATATCTCTCATAAATGTGAAGCTAGCCTACCTCTTATACATTTCATAAGGTAGACACTCTACCTTTCTCACTTGTATCTTTCATGAGCCTCCCTATGTGTGTACTCACATGTGTGAGCGCACCTAGATATGACACCTATGACACATTTCATTCTCACACTAAGCCCTCAATCCATTCCCTCACTCTCATTCAATCCCAACCATTCATTAGACACTGCATCATGGCCCTTGATTTTCCTCATGGAAAATCTAAAAATTGAGGCATTTTCTCTCATTTTCATCATCTTGCATTATCATATCCTTATTATGCCATTTTCATCTACCAATCCTACTCTCAACATCATTCTACTAGTCTAAACAACCACATTCCACCCAACTACACTCATCAAAAGGAGCACATGGGCCTCTACTTCAACTCAATCCATGAGATTGAAAAGTTAAAAGGAGAAAGGTAATTATGTATTTCATTCATTTTATCTATTTATGTCTTTTTTAATTTCTTCATCTTCAGCTTTAACTTACTCACACCAAGGATTATGTTTCTTTTCCATGAACGCTTGTTCTTTAAAGTTGGTTTTGCATGTTTCTATTGCCATAAGATGTCTCATTTTTCTTAGATAATCTACCACTCTATTATTTTGACCCTTAATATATCCAATTTTAAATTCATATTCACTTAAAAAAATCATACTCACTTAAAAAATCTAACCATATTCATTTGCTTACATTAAAATATAATTGAATGAAAAATATATTTAACCCTTGATGATTATTTTTTAACTCGAATAGCTTTTTCAAGAGAAAATGTTTTAATTTTTTTAGATCGTGAATAATTCCTACCAACTCTAAATAATTAGGTGCATAATCTATTTCATGCATATTTAATTTTTTAGATTCATAATCTATTACACCTTCATCTTGCATAAGTACTCCTTATAAGCCTTTTATAGAAGCATCGATGATAATAATAAAATAACGATTAGGATTAAAAACTCTTAAGATACTAGGAGTCATAGTCAAATTTTCCTTTAAGGTCTAAAATAATTTTATCATGTTATTTTATCCATAATAATCTAAGTAATAAGGTTTATAATTCAAGAGAACCCTTATATTAACCTTCTATAATACCTTGCTAAACCCATAAAACTCCTTAGTTCTAACTAATTTTTAAGAATTAGTGACCCAGAATACTCCAGGGGTGACCCAGAGGTGTTAGCTCAAGTAGAGATAGAAAATACTAAAAATTCAATTTTTTTGGTATTTTCTATATTTTAGTAAATCGTGTTTTTAGAGGTTTTCGGAGTGGAATTTGGGTTCGGAAGTGTCGTCATTCCATTAAATGGAATAACATAATTACTATATTTAAGGGACTGAAATTAGATCTCTTAGAGACCTTTCCAATGAGGTAGAGAAGTTCAAGATATGATCATCGGGCTAGGAGTTATGACCCCACCAAGTTGGGGTAGAAAATAAATACATGTTTTTTGAAAAAAATATTTTTGTATTGTTTTTGTTTCTCATTTTTGGATTCCCAACAATGTGATGAATGTTGGAATTCCCTTTGAAATGTACATATTCAAGTTTTGAATGAAAATAATTCAATTTTGGAGCTACATATATCTCTTTTTGAGTTTTTTGTTCTATTGAAAACTCTTACAATACCACAGGTTACACGGTAGGTTTTGTCTCCAAATTTATCGTTTGGATCAATTAGTCACTCCATTATCACTTTATTTTTGTTAGGGTCTATTGTAATTCCTTCTACAAATATAATATGACCTAAGTAATGATTTTTTCTCAAATAATGCATATTTTGATATTTCACCATACAAATTGTGCTCTTGAAACCCTTACAACACTAACTAGAGGTGCACAATTTTTATATTTAAAAGAAAACTTAGTGCCCCTTTCTAAAAAACAATTACAATTATATATAAGAATCAAAGAAGAAGATGGGAAGAATAGTCTAAAATCTATAAAATATCCTCTCTTCATGCTACATGGATCTCTATAATTTGTTACATGGCAGCAACATCTCCATATTCAATGTATTTTCTTCTCATTCTCCTTTATTTATTTTACTCCAAGTTGTTATCCTTTCACAATATTTGTTTTATAATAAGGCCTTTACTTTTATCCTTATTGTGATATTTTAAAGACGGATAATTTTTAACCAATATACTTTACCTTTCAAAGATCAATAGGTACCACCTTGTCCTTATCTCCTTAAAATCTCTAATAAAAATAATTTAAAATTCATGAAAATTTATGAACTAAAATCATTCCTTCTCAAGCCCAAATTCCACATAGATTAAAAAATTGACCAATGGTACATCTTTTAAAAAGATACGTCAAAAAAATTATCTACCATGTGTTGACCATTACATGAAGGAGAGAATCTAGTGGTTTTGAATAGTGTTGTTAAGCACTAAGTTTCCATGCTTGATTTCTTTATTCACTGGATAAGCATTTTTGGAGGCTCACATTGGGGATTTTGAAATGATTGTGCATCATTCTTGCATAATGTTTTGGACATGGTTGTACCATGTGTTGAAAAATTTTAATCAGTATTTTGATCCTTGTACACCTATGTTGGATTTTGAAGTGTCGTGCCATGGATGGAAGGTTTATACAATGGTTAGGAGTTGAGTTATTGGTTATGGATGGTTCCCTCCTTCATTGGTGGATGCACTTTATTTATATTTTGCACCTTTTATGCTACATATTTCTTTATTTTCATGTTCTTTTATAATATTTCTTGTGAAGGACTAAAGAAGTCTCTTTTGTGATCCAAAAATATGGAAATTGGCACTCCTTTGTAACATTTTTCCTATGATTACATACAATATTGATATGATTTTTTTCTATTATTATGTGATGAAGGAAATTTAAAATTAAAATGCTACCTCTATGAAATTGTGTTACCTATGTAATGGCTTGGAGCTTCTCATAGAGGGGTGTGCCACAATTTTGAACTCTAATATTGTTCAATAATAGTTGTGCCATTATTTACAAACCCTCAAATCATCTCTCTATTCTTGTGCATCATTTAGAAATGCTTGTGTAATGATATTACCTCTATGCATACTTTGGTAATTGATTTGAGAATTAATCTTGAATTCCTTTGTGATGGATAGAAGATCTTATTAGAATGTAGAAAAATCACAATAGTAATCTATAGATGATCTCAAGGTTTGATATTTCTTTTTAACAAAAAAACTAGTGCTCCCCAAGGTGACACGCTTAGCCTTATTGATCCATTTTCTAGTATCTCCTATAATTGCATCTTAAGTTCAAGTAATTAAATTTTAGTTGATTAATAAGGAGCCTTGGACATGGGTTTAGATATATCTACAATTTCAATAATGAAGTCAAAATTTCTTTTGGGAGGTAGTCTTAGAAAATCCTTAGGAAAAAATCTTTAAACTCTTGAAGAAAAAGGGAAAATTTAGAAATTTCAAGTGACTTTTTCCTCTTTTTAGTCTAGAGTAACCATGAATAATTGGGCTCCTACTATGCCCTTAACTCTATAGTGTAGTAGTAGAAGAAAGATAAGAAATTTTCCCTTTTCTTCAAGAGTTTAAGGATTAGTAAAAAATCCTTAAATTCTTGAAGAAAAGGAGTAGTAGAAGAAAGATAAGAAGTAGAGGGGATAAAATGAAAAGAAGCCAAACCAATAATATTTTTCCATACATCATCACTACTTGGAGAAATTAAAAAAGGATTTCCTCCTAAAATTTATTTTATTCAAGACATTCAATCAATGCAAGGGTATCATCTACGACAAGAGGAACGAAAGTACCCTCTTCCCTCTATATTAGACCGATTAAATGCTTTATATATGCCTACAATTCTACTATATGTGCTTTTAGTTGAGCCTTTTAAGCTTCATATTTACTCATAATCTACATAATTGTGTTATAGATCCATGCAACTCCTCAATCTTTTGAATTCTAGAAGTAGAACTCAAGTTGAGAGTAGAGACATAAAAATATTTAGGCCTAACATCTATATCATCCTTATCAACTATTGGTGTGTCAACATGCAAAAATATAGACCCCAATGCATCCTTGGTCATAGGTGATCTTATTTTTTCTTTTTTTTCTCCTTTAGCTACTCAATTTTGCTCAATAAGCTAGCCAAATCTAAATTTGGAGTCTCGATGACTAGTTTCTTCTATTTTATCTATTTTTGCAATCATTTTGTGGCCATTTATTCCTCAACAATGTGTTCTTGTAGAGGAGTAGAAATATGATGTATTTTATTTTGAATGTTTTCTACATTTACTGTCCCCTCATCTTTGATGTTGAACATCAATAAGTTGTTCTACTTTTGACATTTGTTCATTATTGTGAAGTTTGGTAGAAACCTCTTTTTTTGTATGCTCCAAAGTAGATTGATCAATTGACCTATCTTTCATTTCATTAGTGACTTGCTTATTTTGATCAATATTCCCTACTAAAATCTATTGTGATATTGGAAGAGATGCATTTACATTGCTTACCTCTTGAGCTTCCAATTCCCTATACACTTGCTCAATATTCTCCACTGAAGGAGGTTCCATGTAATCCTGGGAAGTAGAAATAAAATCTAGCCACCTATACTTTGGGATAGCAATTCCTTATTTACTTCATAAAGGATTGAAATAGCCACCTCATGTGGAAAATTAGAAAGTTGGGAAATAAAATATTGAGGTGAATCTAAGGAAGTGGAAGAAGGGAGAGATATGGATGAAATGATGGATAAAATAGTAGGCATGGTTTATTGTAGTGAAAATTAAGGTGAAGGTGAAGAGGAAAAAGGGGGCGATGAATTATTCAAAGAGGAATTGATAGTAATAGGTGAAATAGAGGTGGTGGAAGTAGAAATAGGAAATTTTGGGATAGGTGGAGTAGTTATGGTGGTAGAAATAGTAGAAGTGAAAGGTGGTGGTATGGATTTAGAAGGAGATGAAGTGGTATGTGGAGTGGGAAAAGGAGGAATAGTATCATGATGTGGAGAGGAGATAGGAGGTTTTTTAATAGGAGTAGTCTTCTTACTCTTTTTCCTTTTCTTAGGGTACTACTTTTTAGTGTCCTCTATAGACTCACCCTTTCTTTTATACACACTTTTCCTAGCTATTAGTTTTCTCTCTCCTTCTTTACCCTTCTTTATTTTATCTGCATCTTTTGATTTTGAAGAAGTTGAGGCCATCTCCCCTTTAGCTTGTCCTAATTTTTTTTTATCCTTGGATTTCTCTTCCTCGAAGGATATAGGTTCTTCTTCCATTAAATCAAATGTTAGTTCAATATCTCTACAGTCCATTAAATTAAAAGTTTGAATCTCACCCATATTTTTGTGAATCTAATGACCGACTTCATTACCTGTTCAAGATCTATAACTTCTTCTTTTGACCAATCTATCAATGGAATTGGTTCATTAGATATTTCTCTATACTCTCCTTCTTTGAATATTTCTTCGTCATCTTCAACTTGATTGGATATCATCATGATTTTAATTTTTTTAATGTATTCCGACTGTAACCTGGAATATGACTTCTTTTTTACTTCCTATTCATCATAACAGTTTGCCCAAAAATATTCAATATCCATCTTATGTCTATATTGTCTCCCAAAATTCTTTTTCATTTTATCATAATGATCAAAATGTCTCTTGACCTAATAAAATAACAAATGAAATTATTGTAATTCTATATCAGACCCTTTTACTGATCGATATGTTGGGAAATCATATGCTCCTTTGCCTACTATAAGGGGATAAGGTACACCAGCCCTATGCATGTTCTTTAACAATTTTTTTGAAGTACAAAGTTGTTTGGCTACTTCAAGTAGCACCAATTTATCAATTGGATACTTTGGTATTCTATAAGGTGCTCCTAAAAATACTTGCATTCTCAAATATGTAAATTTAGGAAATTGGACAAACCAATAACCAAAATTTTGAATTAAATATATAAATTTTTTTGATAATCTTATGCTCATATATCCCTATAGTATTCTCAAAATGTGCATATTAAAAGCATCATTTACTCTTTTATAATGATTTATGGCATTTTGTAGTTGTAATTGAGGATAGTAGTCGTATATTTTTTGATGAGCCATAAGAATGTCCAAATTCCTTGTTGTAGTTGCCTATTTTTATCTTATTTTTGCTAAACTCCAAAAGACATTACCAAACCTTTTTATATACTTTAAGCATTTTAAATAATTTGAAGTTGATATATGTTACATTAATGAATGTGAGTGTGAACATTGAATGTTTGTGAGTTTAGTAGAATTTCATGTTTAATCATAGTTGCTAGCAATGGAAATGCCTTAAATAAATAAGGAATAAACCTTGCAGTGAAGAATCTATCAAGCCAAAAAAAAAGTCTTATCAACCCATAACAAGAGGGTGACATTTCGATGCAAAGAAAGGAGTTAATATGCTGCAACATGAGCACACTTTCAGAATAAGATGAGGCGATAATTTAAGGACAAGATCATGGGTGACCAACTGTCACCCCATATTTTTAACAAGTTATGAAGGAGAAAGGAGTTTGATCCAATAAGGAATAGAAGTTATAATAGGGAATGCTCTATTAGGGCACGTTTCTAGTTTATAACAGTTATCCTAATTAAGTGTAGGTCCTTATTCGACTTTTAACACTCTCGTTCTTTCTAGTTATTATTATTTGTTTAAAAGACCTAGTCCTCTTCTTATTTTTATGGGAGAGTTGGCATTTCCTTTTAAGTTTTTTTATAATTTATAAATAAATGGACTCTCACAGAACCTATATAGTAGGGTACCCTGTCAAGAAGAAAGGATATCTTGCATGTATTAGATTGAATAAGATATTTTGTTAGATTCTACTCAAAAAAATTGTGTATGATTGGAATATAATAAAGAAGATATTTCGGTAGCATGTTTTCTTGAGTTGAGTAATTGAAGAAGATCTTGTGGATGTAGCAACTCAATCAAGGGCCACTTGAGGTACTGTAGAGCCACGTTAGTTTAGATGATTAATTAGAGTATGCATTACAAGTTTAAATTATAGTTTTCAATTTATACTATAATGAATGTTGTGTTGTAATTTTTGAATTGGAAGTCCTTAGTTTATATTTCAAATGTTCAATACTCCTTAAGGTTAGTTGAATTAGGACATGTTATAACATACACAGTTATTAGTTATATTCATAAGTGATAAGTACCTGCAAACAATTAAACAATTATTAGTATTTGCTTACTTTGTTTTGTAGATATAAGTTAATTTCAGTTAAAAGATTTTGATGTATTTATCTGTGTTCGAATTACCTATACTGAGCTGATGTATGACTCCTAGGATTCTTGAATGCATATATGGTGCCAACATTATCTAAAGTCTACAACTCCCTAGTTGATAGTTCACTAAATCCATCTTTTGAATAATGAACTTCTTAATATAAGATTTGTAGGTCCATTAAGTTGTGTGTATGATCATCTACACTAGTTAATTAGACATTAAGGGAATATCTACACCTTGACCTACCCTGGAGCATTACCAAACATGTCAAACCTTTGTATCTAAATTTCATGGCTAACATATACATAATATAGGTCATGTGGAATATTTCACTTTCTCTCACCATCATGACCTAGTGATGAATATTGTCACTAGTGAGTCGAGTCCAATGTATATTCTTGTTTCCTCTTAATATTTTCTCACTAAAGTAGAACATCCAAATCTCAAAAGTAGAATTCGCTCCTAAACCCATAAATATACTCAAGAGAGTGACTAAATCATTAGTATTAGTAATAAAATCACTTATATACGAGCTCTTTGGAAGCTTAGTAGTTGATGACTTGGGCTTCTTTACCCAATATTCGTTAATGATATTAAAACATTTTTTTAAGTCCTTGATCATATACTTGTTTTTCCTAATCCTTAGTTACTTCTATCATAGTGGGATGAGTGGGAATCCCAAAATCCTCTATTATTACAACACTTGATAAATCAGCTAACACTTTGCCATCTGGATAAATTATTTTCTTGGAATATGCAAATTAATGTTCTCTTGGAATATGCAAATTAATGTTCTCTACATTACATGATTAATTCATGAAATTTGACTAAATTAAAGAAGCTAACAACCTGGGCTATCCGATTATCAACTAACTCCTTGGCCTTGGGTGTGGTTTTTTTTTCAAACATTCTTTTTTTGAAGTCCTCCATGTCAATATGTCCCAAGTTGGTATCGTCAACAAATTTCCACCTTGAAGTAATCTTGGTTTGAGGGGAAACCCTTTTAAATTTGTAATTCATCTTGACTAGCCTTGACATTTATATCTACATAAATTAAACTTAATGAATACCACATAAACTATTCTTGAAATAGTAGAATACATCTTATGTAGGATTTTAATAATAAACAATAAACCATAATTTGCATAAGAGAAATAATATCCATTGTTTCAAACCATAATCTAAATCTCCATGTTCAAATATTTAGAATTCACCCAAATTTTTACCAAAATAATCACTTTCATTACTTACTAAACCATTGCAAATATTTTTGGGTGATAAGACCCTTGGGGAAATCATGGGTAATCTGGCATGTGAAGAATAACACCAAAAAAACTTTAAAATTATAATAATAACATATTTTACTAGTTAACCTATTGTGGAAATTTGATAGATATAGGGGAGAGGGCCCAATAGTTGAGCGCCCTAACTTCGTGCTTCTCAAAATCCTAGGTGGAAATTTCAAATCACACCCAATTGTTTATAGCAGCTTACTTGGCAAGTCACCCACTTATAACTAAGGTTTTAGGGTCACATCATCAAATATGATGCCACATCAACATGCTTTTTGTCAAGGTGTCCAAAAACAAATGGTTAATGACTTTGCGAAAAATACCATGAAAACATGACAAAATCTAGATCATAGTCGAAATCATGTAATGTAAAACAATTATGGAAATTTGGGCATGATACGGTTATTGTGAATAAATGGAAGATAGATGAATGAACCTAAAATTCATGCATTATGGATGGATGCAAGGTGATAAGGTGGATAGATGAATGATTTATGACTCCACGAAGACTAAAGACTCCTTGTAGAAATTTAGATGCCAAAAGGAACTGCAGGAATTAGGGAAAATATTCAATGATTCAACACCTAATTATATACCAAATTTCAGTTAAAACATTCCTAAGTTAACAGTAATCTTTTAACTACTCATTTGTACATTGGCAGTCGACATTAACATTTGAACTTTTAAATTTAAAAAGAATTTACTTTAGGGATAAATCTTAGGTTGACATTTGAACTTCAAAATTAAAATATATATATATATTTAAATTAGGGATAAACCCTAGCCCAACGTTGCGAACTTCAAATTTTAAAAATCATTTAAATTATGGATAAACCTTGTGCTAATATTGATATTTGAACTTCCAATTTTCGTTTCTAACAAATAACGAGATCTTGATAAATAGAACATACATGTTAAAAGGTGGTAAAATTCTATATAATTAACTTAAATGATCACTTCAATAGCAAGTACACTCTAGATTGCAAGAAGTCACTCCAAAGCTCAAACATGGATAACCATTGATAAAATTCAGAATAAAATCTCCAACCACATATTATATACTTCAACCAATTTTTTTCATTAATGATCCTTCGTACTAAATAGAGTAGCAACCATTCGGACTTAATTACTCATGGTTTAAACTAATTATGAATTTTTGATAGGTTTATGGACATTGCGAGAAAATTGATAGGTAAAGGATAAGTCCTTATGATAGTTGAATCTATGTAATGAACCATAATGTGTACAAGTTTGAAAATTTTGTGGGCTTTTGGATGATTGAGGACATTGTTTGGAAAGATGACTCATCTAGATGAACATGGAAAATTTTCAACTCCTCAATAGACTGAAGAAATTACCTTAAAACCTTCAAATGACCAAAATCCTTATTACTTATAAGACCAAGACCTACCAACTCTCCTTAAAACAAAACATTGACTCAAAGATGACCAAGACTGGAATTAGACTCAAACATTCCAAACACAAAATAAAAAAAGAGGGGGGTCCTCATTTTCAATGGGGTGTGTGTGCAAGGAAAATATATAGCTTATCCATGATGGTTGTCTCTCCTTAGAGTATTTTCCTACTAAGGATCTAGTTCTAGACATCTTCAATAAACCTTTAGCATCACCTCACTATCTTGAATTGCACTATTTTCTTAGGGTGAGGGAAGTTATCCTTGGGGGATCTTGAGTCCTCCTTCCTTGGTATATAGTTATGTTTTTTGGAGAGATTTTTTTTCCGATAGAGTTTTCTTCTTTACTCCATTTGTGAGAGACATATTTTTTACATGAGTACCTCATCAGGCCTTGTTGCTAGGACACCCTTTTTTAGTGACTTACTCCCTAAGTGTCACCTAAGGTGGGTTTCAGTTTGAAAATAACTTTTATACATCTAGTTTCCCTATATCTAGTTCCTAGACCTAGTAGACTAATTCACACTAGCTTAAGTTCACATAGTGGTTTAGTTGTCTCACCTTATAGATACATGACACATGATATCACACTTGGATGTAGTGTATGACATGTATCACATCTCTCAAAGGGTTACTCAATGTTTCAGATTCTCCTTCCTACTTCTTCTTTGTCTTACATATACAAGGAGATCATTCCACATTTACAAGTGTTTAATGATAGTTTTTGGCTAATTCTTGTTGCTTGAATTCTCTTGTGGAAGCTCTTGAATATTCCATTCATAGTTTGTTCCTCCAACACATAATGTCTTGATTAATGATTATTAAGGATGTAAATAAATGGTTAGGGGGTTTAATTAATTTGTTTTAGCTAGCTAATAAAAAGTGCACAAAATATGTAAGTTAAATAAATATTGGTCTTTATTTATTTGTTAGATGGAGTGAGACGGGCTTAGGTAAATAA
Organism: Sequoiadendron giganteum; assembly: GCA_007115665.2. Taxonomy (NCBI): domain Eukaryota; kingdom Viridiplantae; phylum Streptophyta; class Pinopsida; order Cupressales; family Cupressaceae; genus Sequoiadendron; species Sequoiadendron giganteum. The sequence continues at coordinate 91,709,311 of CM021102.1, forward strand.
ATATTTGGAGTTATTTATGTAAGGTAGAATATAGAAGGATCGTGATTTATGAATTAAATTCTAGGAATGGGATTGAATGAATATGGTTTTAGTAATTAAATAATAAAATATTTATTAATTTATTTTAAAGAAAAATAAGAAAAATAATCAAATGCTAATGATTAATTATAGAAGAAATGGTGAGTGATGAACTAAATGATAATTTTTCAATTTTAAGTGTCTACACCAAGCATTAAAAGTATATTGAAGGGGTAAATTGAATACTTAACGACATCTTAATTCTCATTTGAATTCAAAAAATACTTCTATGACTTACTCCACATTTAAATCTTCCTTCATCACTCCCTAGATGAACATAGAGAAATATATTAAATTAAATACTTCATTTGATGGTTATTTCTCCTTTATATTCTTCTTTTTGATTACTTTGTCTCAAAAGTTCATGAGCCATTAATTTGGGATATTAGGCTCTATTCAACAATCACCACTTTCTTATATATAATTATCACTCAAATTTTCCAAAATCTTTGTGATTCATTAGATGTGCCAAGTCATCATATCTTGTAATGAATAATTATTTTGCTAACATGTGTCGTTGATAAGACTAAATCAAAGTAATAGTACCTTAAAGTCCCTATATATCAAATATCAATTATACTATGAAAGTTTTAAATAATACTCATCTTTCACCTTTTGAAATCCTCTACAAGTTGTTGGATTAAAATAATAGATAATTCAGACCCTGCAACAGCTATTTCACCAGCCCACTATGTGTATCATGCAGTGGGATGCTTTTAAAGCCCAACACAAACTTTAGAACCAGGACCGTGCCACCTTTGATGGGCTGGTGAACGCCATTCCGACTGAGATGCTCCATAAAGTCAGCATTCGTGGGCACAAACCTTGGTGGAAGGATTGGAAATGGTTCCCAAATACTCTTCTTAGGAGCTACAAGCCACAACTTGGTTACAGGTGGCTTTCACCCCATTTTCCTATGATCAATAGTTTAAACCAGAGGTGGTTGCTTAATTCCTCCACCCGTGTCTAGTGGAGGAGATTTGATGCCATTTGGTCTGCAAGTGTTAATCCCAAGCTGGCCCACTTTGCTTGGTGTATTCTTTTCCAAGGCTTTCCCGTGGGATCTCGACTTATTCACTTGGGGGTCCAGAACCCTCATTGCCCTTTTTGCGAGCAGCCAGAAATCTTCAAGCATCGTTTTTGGTTTTTTCCTAGAGCTCAGCAGCTTTGGACCTGGATACATGATTTTTTTCGGCCATTCTGATCTGAACCCTTTTCTTGGCATATGGTTCTTCTTGGAGATCCACCAGGGATCCCTATTAAATTCACCTAGCTTTGGCACACTTTCAGGGTGGAAATCCTCTTCTACATCTGGAAAGATAAAAATTCTTGCATCTTTGCTCATTCTCAATTAGATGTTCATATTTCTCTCTATGCTAAAGTTGTTATATGTTCTAATGTTCTTTTACAAATTCAAGTGCAAGCTAATAAAGTTGCATTGGAGGTGGTTCACTTACAGGTCCTCCTGGACCACTGGGGCAATGCCTCATGTGTTGTGGCTCAGGTCCCCGACTCACCCTCTTCCTCCCGCGGTCGGTCGCCCTCTCGGGGCCGATAGCGGAGTGTCTCTGCTCGCCCTTGATCCCAGCCCCCTGCCCGATGGGACTCTCGCCCTCCTTGGCATGCTCGCTCTCCTCCACCACAGGTTGCTCAGGGGTGGCCTTCTGGTGGTGCGACTAGGAGCGGCAGTTGCGGTTCTGGGTGGCCTTCTGATACTCCACCTGCTTCTGGTTCTGGATGACCTGCCAGTGATAAAAAAATTCCACAGTTGGCACTTGCAATCTCGCCCCGGCATGAGGAAGAAGATAAGGATAAAGATAAAGATGATGATGGTTGGGGTGCTCCTCCTGACATCACTCCAAACCCCGCTGATGTATGGGGGAAAAACATGGATGACAGAGACCCCCCGAGCTCGTTTGGCACTGCTTTGGCCCCTTAATGGCCTGTTTGTTTTAATTTTGTATACTTTTAGACTTCTGGGCTTGACCCACGCGATCTGATATTTTATTTTTTCTGGTTGTTGCCCATGTGACTCTTGGGGTGTGCCTTCTTACCACCTGCCCTTTTTTTGTGAATATGTATTCTTATCTTTAAATTAATATAGATATTTGCCTACTCATCAAAAAAAATAAAAAAAATAATAGATAATGGTAATTAAAACTTTACATTTTTACATTGCCCTTAAACCTATGATCAAGATGATTGGATGAACGCCATTTCCCTAATCTAGAGACTTTACAATTTTGTAAATCAATAAACCTCTGCAAGACATTAGATGTAAAAATGAATGGACCACGCTTCTTTGATTCATCCAAAGCCACATTTTTCTTGTAATATAATAAATATTTTCAACACAAAATAAAATTACAAAATATTACAAATTTAGTAAAAAACCACTATAGTCTTGAAATTGAGTTATAAGATTAAATGATCGTTTATTTGTAATTCATATAACTTTTATATATTAATTTTTTTTGGTTTTACTAAAATACTTTATCATAGAAATATTAGAGGATCTATATGTTTAATATGTGCATGTAAAATGTGATTAAGAATATGTGTCTCGGTGAATAAATTATTACTAGAAGATATACCATCTTAAAAATCTAATTGTGTGAGAACTAATTAAGCTAAGACAAGTTTTGGATATCGGTTTGTCTATCTTTAGAATCACATATTACAATATAAATTGTTTAAGCTTGTTCTAACTCTTTTCTTTCCTATCTTTTGAATTTTATTTAAAAATTGGTACATTTAGGATTAGATTTATAGTTAAATCCCTTAGTTTGTGTAATTTGTAGTTTTAACTTGAAGCTTTCTTTAAGTGTAAAGAATCTTTATTTTTTAAATCAATTAAAGTTAGTGTAAATTTATCAAATAGCTTAAAATTGGATATATGAAAGTTAAATTAATGGCATAAGTATATTGAATTTTGTGATTTAAATTTAATCCTTAGAATTATAGTTTATTGAACTAGAAATATAAGCCTCTTGAATAGAACAATTAGCATCAACATATAGATTACCCAAGTGAGCCTAAACTAGTTGATATAAACCTTGGTGGAAGTAATTACCTTTTTAAGAGGTAATGATTTGTTCCACTCATGTTTGTGGGTCAAAATACATGTATCAATATATTAACATTATAAGGAGGGACACCAAGATAAAACTAAGAAAAATAATACAAGGTTTAAATCTATTAGATATGAATTTAAAATTTTATACCTTACAAACCATAGGAATACTAGTGTATAAAAATAAAACCTCAACCATGATGTACTTAGTCAATTAGTAGTTCTTATAGAGCTCTTATTGTTCCCTTTATTGAACCTTTTTCTCAGCCCATGGTTGCCCCTATTGCATGGATGGTAGGGAAAAAAAAATTAATCTGATAGCCCCTACTCATGACTTGCCTACTAATTTTAGTGAATAACCAATAAATCATTCCTATGTCCTTGAACACTCATGTATTTGTAGTAACTACTACTATTAAACCTAAAAAAAATTAACCTTCTACTTTGAGTCCTAATCTAGAGAATTTATAAAGGATGGTATAAAATAAAGTAATGAAATGCTTAACCTCCATAGAAAATTTCTTCAAAATTTAGAGCCTAATAACAACTAGGTGAGAATAGTTTCTTGTCTTTAGTTCCATCAACCAAGGTTCAAACTTCATGGGGTTTCCCTCTATCGTGTCAATAATTGAACCCCCTCCCCTAGGATATTTTATCTTGATTTACTCGTGGCATGTGGAGGGGCATTTGCATGCCACCTAGGGGGTACATCCTTGGCCTAAATTTGTCGATATTGGCATATTGTGATGGTTAAATTATGGTGTTGTGGCTCTTTCCATAAAGATTCAAACTCCATTGGGTTTTTTTTGATAAGTTTTTTGTCGAGAATGAGGTCCCCCATTTGTGACCTCAGTAGTCCATAGCTCTAGGTCAAAAGTGTATCCATTTTTAAAAAAATAATTGAGGGAGAAATGTTAATCTCTAAAGACCAACGAAAAATAAAATAACTATCCTGTAATGGGAACATTCCCACCCCCATATGTAGGAAGGTGAACCATATAAAAAATGAATAGGAATGTGAACTATATAAAACATTCACAACAATGTAGCTACAATGGTGAGAAAGTGAACTATACATGAAAGAAAGATTGTGATACATGAACCATGTATACTGGGAAGAACCACTTACAAATATGGCTTGAGATGAATCTCATTCATTGAGATTAGTGATATGGTTATGATAAGTGTAGAAACTTCAAATGTATTAGTCTACTTGCAACCAACTATGACATGTGGTCTTCTCCAAAGGGATTCTAGCTTGCCATCATGTCTTGGATTTAATTTGTTCTCATCTCATTCTATCTTGAAGTCACCTACTTTAAATTCTTGAAATACGACCTAATTTTTAAACCATCTCTTCATTATACCTTGATGTCTAGGTACTTCATTTTGTGTGAGATTTCTTAGTTCCTCTAGCCATAAGATCTTGGCTAGTCTACTTGGCATTCCTCCATTATTATCAATGTCGAATTGGTGAATGATACTTAATGTCTGAGCTCTATCATGATCAAGATTCAAGATTCTTTTCCATAAAATAGAGTATAAGGGGATGCTCCTATTATTCTTTTTGAACTTATCATGTTGGCCCATATAGATTTATATGAATGTGCATGTCATTTTTGCTTGGATTTTTTTTCCAACCTCTTAATGACCTGCATTCAATTCTTGTTTATGGACTCCACCAATCCATCCTGTTGTGTTAATAGGAAAAACAAGTTATTGCAGTCCTCATGAATTCCTTAGCATTATCAATGATAATAGTGTTAGGAGCACCAAACCTTAGCTTTTAAAAAATATAAGAAAAAAATAGACTAAAACATCATATGACATGAGAAAAATAATAGACACAATAATATTGAATGAGAATAATATATATATAAAAAGAAAGAATATGATGAGAATGATATTACTCAATATGTACATGCATTAAATAAGAACATCCAATACTTTTACTTAGAAACACATACAAACATGTATCTAAAAAATTATATGAGTAAACATTAAAACCCTAATTTCATTTAGCCATTAATAAGAACCCTAAATGATAATTCTATAACAACCATTCAAATTATAGTTAGTTGAATTGACTTAGATTTAATCAACAACCATAAAATACTTGAAATGGCCAAGAAAGAGGGAACACACTATTTTTAAAATGCTTCCATAATGAATAATTAAAGAATATTCAATTGTGAAAGTTCTCAAGTCATAACTGCTTCTATAGAACACATATTATGTAATTGCTAATAGTTATGTGCCTTGTCAACTTTATGTTTCTTAATAATTAATTGGTGAGATTTTTAAATTGAGGGAATTGATGAGAAACAAAAGCGTGAAGAATAGAGGAAGCTTCGAAACGAAAGCTCCATATATATTTTTTATTAGTACTCTTTTTAAGCTATTATTTTTTAAAAATTTAAAAACAATGATTTACTTTAGAGTAAGTGTAATTTATGACTAAATTTAATGTTTATTTGAATGGGTATGAAGAAGACGTGTTACACCTGCATTCATTAAATATGTTATAATGGATTGCCACATTCAACGTCAACTAATAAGTGCAACCAATTTATTACTAATAAAAGTTTGTTCACTTTATTTGAAGAAATCTTAATGCTTAATATTTATAAGAGAGGTTTTAGCTAGAAAGCCAGCCTTAGAATAAGTCTAGTTTTAGACTATAACATTTTAAAGAGTTTTCTTTAAGTAGGAAGTTAGTAATTTAATATAGATATAATTAAATATTTTTATTTAATGAATAAATAAATTAGATTTAAATATAAGAGTTGATAGATTTAGTAATTAAAGAGGAATAAGGTACACATATTTTGATAAGGTGGTTTTTGTTTGTTTATGTATTGTAAAAGTGGTTAGAGTTAGAAATTTGGGTATAGAATAATGATATGAATGATATAATAAAATTACACAAAGATATTATTGCTATTGTTGATGGTGTTAGAATTAAATCTTAAGTTATTTATAATCTTAAGTCATTAGTTTAATGACTTTGATGGTTGATAGTTATGGGAGAAATTTGGTAACAGTGCACTACATTATATGTGTTGCATTATTATACTTAAACAATATGATTTCCATACATTTTTTAAAATAGTGTAAGTTTAGCTTACACAGGTAGCAACATAATATATTGTTACCATTTGATTATGAACCTACCAAAATTGCTTGAAGTTACATGTCATGTGTGTGCATGTCTGTGTGTAATGGAATGAAGGCATAGATAGTGTTAGGACTCTGGTGTTTATTCATGTTCAATGTTTAACAAGTGGTATCAAATCCAAGTTAGATGGGTTTTCTTTGAGGATTAAATAATGATGCATCTTCCATGAATGAAGTTTCTCTTATGCACTATGCATCAAGGACTTGTGATGCCATTTGTAGACAAGCAAAGGATGTGTTACTCATGTAGATGCTTGAAGAGATGAGGTTCATCTAATTGCTTATAGTTGTGTATACCAATAGTTATGCCTCATTTTATCAAGACATATGCAAAGGAAGTAGGCCTATAATAAAATATTCACAACTAGATCTCTCAACACTTAAAGCCATATGTATAAAACAAGGTTATAAAGTGTAATTTGTGACATGTTATAAACCTTTTTTTTAATTTGTTTGAGGTCTAAGGCCAAGACTTGAAAATTAATTGTTTGTGTTCCCAAGCAGTGTTAGTTGAACTGACATCAAGGTAAGAGTGTGCGAAAATCTCTTCTATGTGTGATATTGTTCATTTTTATTTGCTCACATTTTTCTTATAAAGTGTAAAGTTTATTTTCATATAATTTGCTATATTTACAACTTAATGTAAGTATAAAAATTAAGGTATAGTTAATGCTAAAAATTTATAAATAATATAAACCTCTATTTTTGAAATTTTGTAACCAATATGTATTGTTATAAACAAAGATCAATCAATTAAAAAATTAATTAAATGTAAATATGGGTACTAGAGAAGTTCTTGATGTTCCTCCTTTTGGAACACAAACACTTAACACTTCAACATAGATGGAAGTTGGTACAAGTAAAAATATTGTTGTCAAAATTAAGTTCACAAGAAATGTTTGTTGTGTTGACATTTGTTGTGTCTCAATCTCCTCTTGTGTCATAGAGAAGGTATGATGTGTAAGAAATTATCACGAAAAAAGAAACATATGTCACAAGCTAAGAAAAATATTGTGTCAAAAACCAAGCTCAAAAATATGTCTAGCAATAATCCTATTGTTTCTCAATCAAAACCATTAGCGTGGTTATAGGAGTCTTAAAAAATGAATATGGAAAATTGTTCTCTTAGATTTAATGGTTTTATGGGATCTTATGTTCTTTCCTATTTCAAACCCATCCACTTTATGTCTAGTGGAACTCTTCATCCATAGCTAATTAAATATTCATTGTTCGCATATGTGCCTTAGTGAAGTCCAACCTCTTAGCTTGTCCATAGATCAACATAATTTATGTTCTTATTGTGGTCCTCATGAACATGAGTTAGTACACTATAATGATTTAAACTCATTTTCATTACCTAGTCAACATAAACAAGCTTGTTCTCATTATTCCCAAAATAAGGTGTAAGATTTGTGTTATGATGAGTAAAATATTGGTACAATTTCAAGATGTATTTATTCCACTTTTTTAATCATTGTCAATATTATTTTCCACTATTTTCAATCAATTTTAGTTCAATGTGTATTTATACAACTATTCAACATGATTTCTTAGAAATGTGATAGACGTAGTTTTCCATTGATTGGGTGATTGCAATTTCTTCTATATTGTCTTATAACTTCTTGTAGGAAAATCTATGATGGACATTGTGATCTAATAAAATATCATTAAAATTATTTTGCTAGTAGTGGAGATTACAAAATGTGTACAATATCTACAGAGAAAATATGAATTTTAGTTGGGTGATATGTGCCTATCCTATAATTATTATAGAATGATTGTTGTAGCTACTAAAATAAATCTTACAAATATTATAAGAGCACATGATATAGTATGGTAGTAATATAAATGACAACTATGATCCTACAATAGTATCAATCCCACTTCAATGGTCTCTAATGTGTCATAATGTTCTAATTCATTGTTTGATCATCTCTATATAGGAATAAGTTATTCTTGTAATAGAACAATTATTAGAGGTTGTGTTGTTCTATTTTGATTACATAAAATCAACATTGGAAAATATTGGCATCATATCATTTAGTGTTATCTTTCTCTTACAAATAAATTTGTATGCTAAGAATAAAATAATAAATGAAATATATAGTGTAGACACTGAAAATTGGTCTAGGCCTGCGACACCATTTTCGACACATTTCTAATGTTCATGGTCGTGATTAAATAATTTTAATTATTTAATTAGTTTCTAAAGTCACCTATCCTCTATTAATTAAATAACCTTAATTATTTAATTAATTCATTATGACCTTTATTCTTTCTTGATTAATTAAATAAATGTTATTTATTTAATTATGTCACTAATTAATTGACCCCCTTTCTAAATTAAATAAATTATTATTTAATTTACCCTTTATCACATTTTTTACTATAATTAAATATTCATTTCGAATTATTTAATTATTCTTTAACCTTTTCGACAGTCAATTAAATAAATCTTTATTTATTTAATTTAATCTTTGAATTTTGAATGTTGAATTAAATAAGCATTTAAATCATAAAAATAATTATTCCTGGCATATTCCTCTGTGATTAGATAATCGCTTAGTTATCTAATTATTTATTTGCCACTTAAGTTGAGATTTAATTAAATCAGTCAGTTATCTCCTGACTTAATATCTGTTTATTTCTAACGAACAAACTTTTTGGTTTAATCAGTCAGTCTTATTCTTCTACATGCAAACTATTATTAATTAAATAACTTTATTTAATTAAATAATTCATTCATGTGTTTGAACACAACGTTTCTTCTTTATCTTTTTCATGCAATTTGTATTCTTCTGAATTTCGAGCAGTCTCAACACCAGATTAAATTATTATTTTATTTAATCTCTATCATGTAGGCTTTCTAACTCGCGTTATTACTGACACTGAATCTCTATCGCATGGCATTCATTAATCTCAATCGTCGATCTGTCTTTTGAATCCGAGCCGATCATTCGAAAATTAATTTTCTATAAATTGACTTGACCTTCGTCATTATTCCTCCTCCCGAAATCTTTATACTTTTAGGAAGCGAATTTAGTAATCTTTGATATTTTGCTAAGTCAATAATCAATAGGCCATACTTGCATACTTGTTAAAATCTGAGGGAAATTATATTACAACGACAAAATGGAGAAGTGCAATTGAGGTTATTCAAGGAATTATACAGATGTTCAGTGAGATTGTTCTTTTGTATATATGCTTTTTAGTTTCCATTGTTCTTTGTTGTTAGCGTAGGATTAGATTAGTATATGATTTTATTAGATTAATCTTGTTTGTTGTTTTTATTCTAACGTTACATTGGTGATGTGAAAACACCGTCTTCAAAATCCGTATAAAGTTATTATTTTGTAGGTACAAGTACGAAGTGACGCATTTGCGGTACGAAATGACACAATTGACATCCTAAAACACATATGAAATTACGTGACACATCTTCTATTCTACGACACATCTATGCTTTTTTGCAACACATCTAACTGGTAATAAATTGTCCAATTTTTTATTTTTTCGTTTTTACTTTTTAGCTTTTTTGACAACTAATTTTGCATTTGCAGCATGTGTTATAGGGGAGTTAACGTAGTGTTTGCAGGACGATTCATAGAAGACATCATTCAAAACTTTTTTTGCAGGACGATTGACGAAGACCAAAAAAGAAATAAAACTACTAATCAATTTGTCTTGCGGAATCGTTGTCGAAGACATTTGCAAAAACTACTAACAATTTGTTTGCAGGACCAAAGTTGAAGGAATTTTCTTAAAACAAATGAATTTCTTGAATAGATTAGATAACTATCATTTGGGTT
>CM021102.1:91719547-91743216 GCA_007115665.2 Sequoiadendron giganteum
GGAGGAATAATGACGAAGGTTAGGTCAATTTATAGAAAATTGATTTTCGAATGATCAACTTATATTCAAAAGACAAATTGATGATTGAGATTAATGAATGCCATGCGATAGAGATTCAGTGTGAATAATAACGCGAGTTAGAAAGCCTGCATGATAGAGATTAAATTAAATAATAATTTAATCTAGTGTTGAGACTGCTCGAAATTCGGAAGAATAAGAATTGCATGAAAAAGATAAAGAAGAAATGTTGTGTTCGAACGCATGAATGAGTTATTTAATTAAATAAATTTATTTAATTAATAATAGTTTGCACACAGAAGAATAAGGCTGACTGATTAAACTAGAAAGTTTGTTCATCAGAAATAACTAGATATTAAGTCAGGAGATAACTAACTGATTTAATTAAATCTCGACTTAAGTGGTAAATAAATAATTAGATAACTAAGCGATTATCTAATCACAGAGGAATATGTCAGGAATAATTATTTTTATGAATTAAATGTTTATTTAATTCAACATTCAAAATTTAGAGATTAAATTAAATAATTAAATAATTCGAAATGAATATTTAATTATAGTCATAAATGTGATAAAGGGTAAATTAAATAATAATTTATTTAATTTAGAAAGGGGGTCAATTAATTAGCGACGTAATTAAATAAATAACATTTATTTAATTAATCAAGAAAGAATAAAGGTCATAATGAATTAATTAGATAATTAATTTTTTTTAAATAATAGAGGATAGGTGACTTTAGAAACTAATTAAATAATTAACATTATTTAATCATGACCATGAACATTAGAAATGTGTCGAAAATGGTGTCGTAGGCCTAAACCAATTTTCAGTGTCTACAGTTTTCCGCTCTTTGATACACTGTCGTTCTGGCTTTGTGTCAAAGAAAATTAGTTAAAACATGGCCCAATCATGCCCCAGTGTGAAATAGGTTAGGGTATGCCCCCTCGGGAAAAATGACAATTTTTGAAAAAAATTGAAAAAATTGGAAATTGTCCTGATTAGGTAATTTGATAGTCAGAAGTTTGATGGTGGTGAAAGAAGTTGATTTCGAAGTGATTTGGCATGCAAAATGGATGTCTAAAGTTGGCAAATAGTGCGTCCAATACAAAAGGTTGGAGAAAAACACTCCAAAACATTAGGTATAAATAGGATTTGGGGTGGAAAATCAAATCATTTGCACCCTAGACATTTAGAAAAACTTGATTTTTCCCCAGAGCTCGTAGAAAAGATGTCTCCAGTTTCATACGCAGAACTGCATCTGGACCTTCAAACGCCCTGCCAATGCATGACCCCTGGTATGTACCCCTGAATCGCCTTTTGAAGTTTTATTTTTCATGCATTTTTAGGCACTTAATGTTTAAATTTCATGTGTCGCTTTTGATTCAACGCATATGCGTTTGTACGCGATGCATGTGCTCGCTGAATGATGCATATGTGCAAACACATTTAGGTCCATTTAGGTCATTTAGGTAGTCAACACATTTGAATTTGTCTGCACCGCATGTGTATGAGTGCATCGCATTTGTGAATGGCAATGTCGCATGTAGGCTAGTGCATTACATTTGTATTAGAGCACCGCATTTGCATGATAGGAATGACAGTAATAATGCACCGCATTTGTAAAAAACTGACGCATATGCATGCTAGGTAGGCGCAATTGGTTGTGTGATGCATTTGTGTTCAAACAACGCATATGCATGTTTAAATGACACATTTGAGTTTCTGCAATGCATTTGCAAAATTTAAAGACGCATTTGAGATTGTATACCACATTTGATATTGAAACGACGTATTTGCTTGTCAAACTTTTAAAATTTTCTTTTTGTGATGTAAAAATAAATGTTTTGTATTTTCTGACACAAAGTATTTTGATGCATTTGCAAACTGTATTGGATCCGATATACACTCGGGAGTTGAGACCGACCAATTTTGAGCTACGAGACTAGTTGGTGAGTGCGGAGACACGTTTGATTTGGAGTTTAGGTCTACATCACTATGCCCACTATTTGGGCTAACAGAGGTATGTTGACCGATCTCTGTGAGCAATGGCATTCTGAGAGCTCCTCTTTTCATCTACCTACTTCAGAGGTGACAGTTACTTCAGCGGATGTATATAGGATTTTGAGATTTCCCATTAGGGGTGAGAGAGTATTATATGATACCCAGATACGATATAGTGAGATTACCCAATTTTATGTCTATGATGAGATTAGACAACTCAGTATCGAGCACTATGAGATTAGATGGCATGTAGTAGTAGAGAGATATGAGAGGATTGATTGTATGTTATGTACATTGATTGTCGGGATTGTTCTTCCTAACCGTTGAGGTCATGGTTTTCCTATTGGGTGGGGGTAGATGTTGGTTGGGATGTTAGAGCGTCAAGTAGTATATGCATGGGGCCCATGTCTCCTTAACATGTTATATTTTCATTTACATGGCATAGCCTATAGAGATGCACAGTCGATGAGCTGTGACACTACCTTGTTGATGATTTGGGCATGGGAACACATTGTTGTGGTCCATCCCCCAATGACATTTGATCTAGATGTCAGATCTCCATATATTTTCTGATATGTGGGGGCCACTACCTAGAGTCATGTTGGTGACATTGGTTACTAGAGACATGCCCTAGACACACTAGTTCAGTTTATTTGGAGACCCTATATGGATTGTGCCCTGTTGGTTCTCAAAAACGCTGGTTTGAACCACGAGAGGTTGCCAGGCTCTCACTATGCTTTTGGCCAACTGATAAGTTTAATTGATGCAATTGTACCCTCTACTCTTCAAGCTCTACAAAACCTAGGTGGGTGCACCTATGTGTATGTTACAGATTTAAGATGTGTTTTTTTGGTTGATCAATCTATCCACAATTGCAAAGGGAAGTGGACAGATAAAATTACTACAACTACTCCTACTCCTACTGCACAAATGAAAGGTTTTTGAATAAAATGTTTGATATGGATTTGTATCTTTGGGTTGTGGCAGATCAGTGCCTTCTATCCACATGGGCAATGGAGTCAAAATGATATGTGTTTCCTCTTATTGGCTTAACTCTAGTTGTTAGGCACTCTGAAAATTCTATGGCTGGCATAAAAATTCACTAAGTCTATGACTTGCATAAACAGTGCTGGAATGTTTCTCTATGAGGTTCTTCTTCAACTATCCAAAATAAATCTCAAAACCATTGTGATCTATTAAGAGAATTTAATTCTGACTTGCAGATACCAGTTTAATTAAATCACACAGAATGAGAATGCATTTTGATAAACCAGGTATATACTTGATATGCTGATTTAAATGATTAAAAGATTCAAGTTGGAGACAACCAAAATAAAGAATATGATTTTTATTTATCACAACAACTGAACACCAAAAGAATTTTACCAGTTTAACATATTTCCTCCATTGATTCTGCTTCAAGAAAATCTTTCATTATTTACATTCCAGTCCCTTCTCTGGAAAATTATAACTCCTGTAGTCTAACTCTCCCTACTACTTCCTACTTTTGTTTTTACCTTCAGATTTTTACAAATATTTATACATTACAGATCAAGGATCACGACCCTTCATTTTCTGGTTATGGTCGTTTATATTTTTTCAGTTAAATAAAATATTTAATTAATTGCCTTGTCGGAAAATTAAATATTTCATACAATAGTTATGCCTTTGATTTAATTTAATATTTTGGAAGCCTTTGATTTTACTTTAATAGCCTTTAACTTTAATTATTCTTGCCATTCAACAGTGGTCAAATTTCGGCCGGGCCCACCTCTGACTATTACGGCTTCCATCTCTCCTTACCACGCTACCGCGGGCTTTGACTTACCCACCCACGATATCGCGGTGTTTGACTGTTGACTGCTTCCTTGCCATCTATCTTATGTTCACCATAGTCACCGTGGTTCATGTTTATACCGTGCGCGGTACTGCGGTGTGACCGTTAGCCGTTTCATCCTGTTTACCGCGGTCACCGTGGTCATTGAGATGACCTTCTGTGGTACTACGGTAAAGGTCACTTTGACTGCTCCGTTGACTGTTCCCTTGCCTTTTACCGCTGACCAACCACTGACTATTACCACGGTTATCGCGGTGTCCATGTATACAAACCGCTATCCGTTCACCGCACTACCGCGGTCACTGGCTTAAGTGCCAGTGGTACCATGGTAGCCGCTTCACTGTTTATCGCTCGTTCATCTGACCGCCTTCGTCGATTGTTGAACGCTACCGCGGCGACCGCGATCTATGCTTAGACCGTGTGCAGTAGCGCGGTAGACACATAACGTTGCCTGCTAACCGCTACCGCCAAACCGCAGGGCTCTTTGTGGGAGGCCGCAGTAAAGCGGTAATCGACATAGGATGTGAATGTTAAGATAGCGGTAAGGGCACTAGGCATATATAAATGGAAAGAATGTTGTTAATGGAAGGATAGTGAAAAATAGATATAAATGGATAAAATTCCTTAGGGTAATGATGGAAAATTAAGATTCAAACGGGAAAAATTTAGGGTTTTAGATGGAAAAAATTAGTTCCAACAGTGGCTCCATATGAGGATGAATGATTGTGAGTTCATTGCAAGGATCCAGAATTCTATGGTAGAGAAAACCAAGCAAAAGATATGAAAAATGAAAGCCATGGCAGATGAAGGGAATGAGGAGTGAAGGACATGAAAATGGAGCAAATGGAGGGAATGAAAAGGATCCTAAACCACTGTACATGGAATTTTTTTTTTAAAAAGGCATTGCTAAGAATTGTCCATGCACTGGCAATCCTTAATCCTCTGTACCAGCTTTGGTTCAAAATCAAACCATAAAGAATGGCCCCTGGCCACCCCCAAAGAAAAAATTGCACTTTCCTCTGTCATAGACCTTATTCTGTTTTTAGCTCACCAGAACTCTCTTGAAACTGCCCATTCCACCTATCCTGCAACATGCATTGTCATTAAAAGCTCTCAAAAAGGCATTGTATTCAGCCTGATTTATATTCCTTTCACCACTCTGCATTTCATTATTGTCATTATCACATGGAAAATATTTATCACCCTCAAGATACAAAGTGTATTCATATTCAACAAAACATTCACATGCATGCTCACTGTCATATGTTGTTGAATGATCAGGCAACTGTACTAGGCCCTGCAAATCTAAATACTCCTTGTGGTAACCAGAAAATTCAATCTCATCAACCTTCTCTAGAACAATTAAATCAGAGTTATTCTCCATTTCTTTCTTATTCTCAGTTGGCACTGACACACATTTTTGATTCATACAGTCATCCTTATAAATACTTGAGTCAAAAAACGTTGGAAACTCATCATCAATGATATGTAAGCCAATATCTTCTTGCAGGAAAAAGTTATTTAAATCACATACCTCCTCTTGGACACAAATGGGTTCATGAATAACTTTACCGATTTCTTCATCAGTCTAAGAGATGCACATGGGGCCACATGAATTGTTACTTTCACTGTCAAAACAAATATAGGCTAGAGCCAAAACTTGGGAATTATCTTCATGTGTGTACCTTTGGTATTCCAAAGTTAACAAATCTGAAACTTGTTCACTACTGAGTGAACCAGTCTCTGCTTCCATATCCTCAACCATGTTTCCAACCTCTTCATGATCTTTGTAATTACTGCAAAAATCGTCCTGTTGCAAATCAACATCCATAGCTTCATCCTCACAATTTGAGTATTCAATGGATCCCTCATAACACACACTATCACAATTTGTTATGCCAGAGATATCTTCTATATTTTCATCCTCTTGGCCCTCATAAAAGCTTTCTCCCATGAATTCTGCTTTATCATTAATTGTGTCATCATGGTATTGACCTGAAAATAAAGGTGCAATTTGTTCATCTTTGCTTGCTTTATCACCAATGTACTACTTATGAAGTGTATCTTCAAGAACATCTTCATCTTTGTAGTCCTCATCCAAGATGCATGATTGACCACTTATATCATCATCATCTTCCTCTTCCTCATGTAGGTTGTCATCATTTTCACTTGCATGTGTATCTTCTATTGGCTGCATTATTTGATCATTCATAATATCACTATTAGATCCGTTGTTGATAGTATCCATGTTCATTGTCCCATCCATGGAATCAATAAATTTAGTTGCTGCATCCACGACATATAGTTTTGATAACTCTGACCAATACATTGATTCAGGATCCCATGTAATTACAAATTGTGCAACAAATATGGGCTTTGTAGGCCTACGATGAGGAGGTAATTGCATACAGATGTCTACCATCCTGTTGTATAGAGATATTTCATCCTCTCCTTCATATCTCCTTATGTCAAAAAATGTATCTAAGGGGGAAATTCCTCAATCTGATTCTGTAATGAAGTCTTGGTTTTGACTATGTACATCATCATCTTCTTCTTGATCATCATTTTTTCCCCATACTAGCTCAAGAATATTTCTTTCAGATCCTCCCATGAAGATACACTTTGCATAGGCAAACTTATGAACCATTCCCTTGCACTATCCCTCATAGATCTTGAAAAACATTTCATAATGACATCCTCTGGATAAACTTGAAAGCTGACAATGACATTCCAGAATTGTTCTATATGCTCATAAGCTGATTCATTCCACTCTCCATGAAATTTAGGGGTCTGCACAAACAATTCTATCTCATCGCAGGGGTAAGGATTTGGATAGCCTTGGATATTACTAAAGTTAAATGGTTTATCAATAATTGAGACAAAATTTGGAGGGCCATATAGGTTTTGGTAGACCATTGATCTTGTTTCAGGAAATGGAAGATGATTCATTTGAGGTAATGGCTGTGGTGTATAAATGTTCTGCTCTGAATAGCACATATTACCTTCATTGTCAAATTCAATTCCCTCCTGGAACATTTTTTGTCTCAATTGTAGTTTTTTTTGTTCCTAGTATAACACTTGTTGTTTCGTTTCTTCTATTTTTTTCCTTGTTCGGTGTCTTCTTTGTTCTTCTGTCATCTTGACAAAATGTTACTGCTCCACAATATTTATGCATTATGTAATCAAATCAAAAAAGAGTCGCCACCTACTTTTCCAAAAAGTAGGAAAAAGAAATAAATTATGATATTGCTTTGGTTTGCCCCCAGGGGAATCTCCAAACAAAATGTGAAATTTTAGTTGACTCTATAAATGGAAAGGCTAAAAATCTTCCTGAGTAATCCCCAGCAGAGTCGCCAATTTGTTTGTTCTCAAAAACGTTGGTTTGAACCACGAGAGTTTTCCAGGCTCTCACTACGCTTTTGGCCAACTGATAAGGTTAATTGATGCAATTGTACCCTCTACTCTTCAGGCTCTACAAAACCTAGGCGGGTGCACCTATGTGTATGTTGCAGATTTAAGATGTGTTTTTTTGGTTGATCAATCTATCCACAATGGAAAAGGGAAGTGGACAGATAAAATTACTACAACTACTCCTACTCCTGCTGCACAAATGAAAGGTTTTTGAATAAAATGTTTGATATGGATTTGTATCTTTGGGTTGTGGCAGATCAGTGCCTTCTATCCACATGGGAAATGGAGTCAAAATGATATGTGTTTCCTCTTATTGGCTTAACTCTAGTTGTTAGGCACTCTGAAAATTATATGGCTGGCATAAAAATTCACTAAGTCTATGACTTGCATAAACAGTGCTGGAATGTTTCTCTATGAGGTTCTTCTTCAACTATCCAAAAGAAATCTCAAAACCATTGTGATCTATTAAGAGAATTTAATTCTGACTTGCAGACACCAGTTTAATTAAATCACATAGAATGAGAATGCATTTTGATAAACCAGGTATATACTTGATATGCTGATTTAAATGATTAAAAGATCCCAAGTTGGAGACAACCAAAATAAAGAATATGAATTTTATTTATCACAACAACTGAACACCAAAAGAATTTTACCAGTTTAACATATTTCCTCCATTGATTCTGCTTCAAGAAAATCTTTCATTATTTACATTCCAGTCCCTTCTCGGGAAAATTCTAACTCCTACAGTCTAACTCTCCCTACTACTTCCTACTTTTATTTTTACCTTCAAATTTTTACAAATATTTATACATTACAGATCAAGGATCACGACCCTTCATTTTCTAGTTATGGTCATTTATATTTTTCAGTTAAATAAAATATTTAATTAATTGCCTTGTCGGCAAATTAAATATTTCATACAATAGTTATGCCTTTGATTTAATTTAATATTTTGGAAGCCTTTGATTTTACTTTAATAGCCTTTAACTTTAATTATTCCTGCCATTCAACAGTGGTCAACTTTTGACCGGGCCCACCTCTGACTGTTACTACTTCCATCTCTCCTTACCGCGCTACCGCGGGCTTTGACTTACCCACCCTTGGTATCACGGTGTTTGACCATTGACTGCTTCCTTGCCGTCTATCTTATGTTCACCGTAGTCACTGTGGTTCATGTTTATACCGTGCGCGATATTGCGGTGTGACCGTTAGCTGTTTCATCCTGTTTACCGCAGTCACCGCGGTCATTGAGATGACCTTCTGTGGTACCGTGGTAAAGGTCACTTTGACTACTCCGTTGACTGTTCCCTTGCCTTTTACCGCTGACCAGCCACTGACTGTTACCACGGTTACCGCGGTCTCCACTCGAACCCCCTGTGGTACCGCGGTGTCCATGTATACAAACCGCTAGCCATTCACCGCACTACCGCGGTCATTGGCTTAACTGCCAGCGGTACTGTGGTAGCCGCTTCACTATTTACCACCCATTCATCTGACCACCTTCGTCAACTGTTGACCACTACCGCATCCACCGCGGTCTATGCTTAGATCATGTGCGGTAGCGTGGTAGACACATAACGTTGCCTGCTAACCGTTACCGCCATACCGTAGGGCCCTTTGTGGGAGGCCGCGGTAAGCGGTAAGCGACATAGGATGTGAATGTTAAGATAGCGGTAAGGGCACTAGGCATATATAAATGGAAAGAATGTTTTTAATGGAAGGATAGTGAAAAATAGATATAAATGGATAAAATTCCTTAGGGTAATGATGGAAAATTAAGATTCAAACGGGAAAACCTTAGGGTTTTAGATGGAAAAAGTTAGTTCCAACATGTCTGATGGAGGGATGAGGACAACCATTTTCCATTTTGTAGACAAACACAATACTTGATTGGGAGGACTGCATCTAGTGTGCACATTATTGAGAGGCATTTCCCAGATCGAATATTGAGGTAGTTTGGGGAGGTTCAGGATGAGCCTCGGGGGTGAGCTGAGTTTGCTCGGTCTTTGAGAGAGGCTACATTATGGGGGCCTATGATTCCAATGGTGACAACAGAGGTAGATATTTGGGCTTTACAACCTATGCAGTGGGGTTGGAGGGGTGGGGTTGTAGATCCAGGCACTACTGTAGCATATGATGTGTGGTGGGCAATGCATAGACCTATTCCATACATAGATTCAGATCAGCTGACTCGAGTTAAGAGGTGGGGCACATGACCTAGAGGTCGGCGTAGTGGTAGGGTTGGGGATAGAGGTGGTAGAGGTGGGAGAGATGGAGGTGATGATGGTAGAGGTGGAGGTGGGAGAGGCGGTCAATGAGGTCGATGAGGGAGGAGAGGTGGTCGAGGACACAGGTTGTCACCCATCCATGAGGAGGAGGGTGAGGGAGTGGATGTACCGATGTTGGAATTTGGTGGAGGAGGCGAAGTAGAGATTGGTGTAGAGCATCCAGCTGAGGAGGCCATAGGGGAGGAGCATGCAAAGGAGGAGGCCGGGAGAGAGGATATGGAGATAGATGCCCTTGGTATGTTGGTGGGATATTTGGATGAGGAGGAGGAGGAAGAGGTGATGGGAGAGAAGGAGAGGGAGCTCTGAGACAAGATTATGGAGGATTGGGATGTTGAGGTGGGAGAGAGACCACGCCAGGAGGCAGAGGTTCCCAGGGATCAAAGTTTAGCTGAGTTATAGGCCCAAGTAGAGGCCTTGGAGGAGAGGGTGAGGGAAGTTACTATAGAGCGTGATGTGATGCAAATGGAGAGAGATAGTGCCTACCTGGATAGAGATCAGGCAATGGCTAGGAGATAAGAGACAAAGGGCAACTTAATAGAGTTGACGGCTTTATGCACTAGACTGGTCGAAGCCTTCACTCAGGAGTTAGTCAGAACAGGTGAGAGGGAGAGGTACTATAAAGATCTTTATGAGGCAGAGGGATCGCTTGAGAGATGAGCTACCAGCTATTCATAGGCACATAGTGGTAGTTCTCAGAGCAGATCAGATAGCCACTCACAGAGCACAGATGATGTGGTGGGACCACCTATGGCAGGATCATATGGCAGGCCTCCTTTTGCACATTGAGTACCTCATCGAAAGTCTCCCCCTCAGACTCCACGTGGGATCAGTGGTAGCACTTCTCAGTGACATGTTTATATTTGTATACATTGTATTATGATCATAGAGCATATGAGCTCCCTCTGGATGGATACATTCTAACATTGTACTATGACACTTATTATTTTGAGCAATATATATATATACATATATATATCATTTTTGGCAGTGATTATATGATTTGCAATTATTTACATGAATATGCAGTTGTTCTATAAGATTATGCACTGTTCTACATGATTATGCATGCAAATGTTATGGATGATGATGTTTACATTATGATGTTTTATTTCTTATGATGATGTGTTTATTCTATGTGATGATGGATGCATAGTATTTACAAATGTTATGAATGCATTCTATGTTTTTGATAATGAGATGTAATGTGTTTTATTATGTATAATGCCATGTGGATGTATCTATAATATACACAATTTGTGATTGGTAAATGCATGTATGTCATGATTATCTAGGTACGATGGATATGCCTATTTTTGTGTTGTTTTGAAAATGCAGCATAGATGTATGGTGTACTATCTACATGATGGTTGTAAAATGAATGCATGTGCAGATTACCTTCTTTTTTTTTGTCATAGGACTCCGTCATTATGTAGGATAGAAGAAATGTTAGTGCAGATTATTCAAAATGTTAGTATTAGAAAATGGATTTATCTTCAATATTTTTCCAAATACAAACTAAGCCTTGCATTAAATCATCATTGGGCGGGACACAACACAAATGGATAGTAAACACCATGATATGAGATAGACCAAGGCATACAAATTCATCCACTTTCTCAAACAGATAGTCACAGACAAGGAGTGTCCAGACTCATTTTAAGGGCAAAATTGCCCCAGTCTTTTTGTCGAGACAAACCACATACAACAATCAAAGAAAAAGACATAGTCAGGATACATTATTGCTCCACTAAATCCTTCATGGGACATCCTCAAGAAAGCTAGTAACTTGACTTGAAAACCAGGTTTAAAAGACAGTCGACAGATAGCAATCAAAGATAAAGAGTCTTGAAACATCCTCCCTTTTCTAAATCCTTCATGGGACATCCTTGAGAAAGCTAGTAACGAGACTTAAAGACAATGCCAAATAAAAAGATAAGACTAAATAAGCCATAAAGTCAAAAAGGCAATAAAAATATTTTCCAAAATTTGATCTGTTGTTGTTCGTTTGATAAGCTAATTTGTTTGATAAAGCTTGATGTCAGGGATGACATATAAGACATTGAGGCTGATTTCGATTCTTGTGACTATCTGTGTAAGGCATGCCGAAGCCTTGTTTCAAAAAGAAACATACCATATAAGACATTGGGTCTGATGTCATTGATGCAACAAGTTGTATAAGGCTATGATGATTGTTAATGTCTATTGTCAAGGACACATCTTGTATAAGACATAATTTGATTGTTTTGGCAATTTGTTTGATTTGACTTGATGACATTGTTGACTTGTTTATCTTTGTTGATGCATGACTTGTCTTGGTCTTCTGAACATTGTGTGTGTGTGATGATAGTGTAAGACTTATGTTTATTGAAATGACATACCCTCAAGGACTGACCTAGTGCAGCCTTGGGGGCTCATCGATTGATGGCCTTGCCTGTGTTATACACGTAGAGACCTCGTAGATGGGACTGACTGACAAATATGGACTAAACTTGATGATATATGACATGTGTGATTAGTGAATGTGATAAAACCTAATGGATTGACCTAGTGTGGCCTCAGGGACTCATCGATTGATGGCCTTGCCTACGTTATACACGTAGAGACCTCGTAGTTCAAAACAACCAATGAATTTGACATGTATAAAGAATGAATCATGATTTTATGTATGTGATATATGATAAACCTAATGCCTTAGGGGAACATCATTAGATGGCCTTACCTACGTCCAGTCATAGAGGAAACGTAGTTCGACTATGTCTACCACTGGCTTGACACAACTAACTCTAACTTTGTTTTTTGGGATTTTTGACATGTTTTGATGTTTTTGTATTTTTTCAGGACATTTTTATGATGTTGGATCAGCGAGTGCAAGGTCTAAATGACATAGGTCAAGTATTTTACCCCTAGTCAGGTATAAGACCAATAGGATGGAATGGGGATGTGGAATGGACTTGATGTCAATCATTCCAAGTTATAGAAAGGACAACCATTTATTATGGGTGATGGTGGAAAAGTCTAATTGGAATGATAGTAGACGAAGGAGTGAATTCGACTACACATGGCGCCTGTTTGCCAAGTTTTCACCATGGTACTTATCCAAAGCGTCATCGAAGTGGTTTTCACTATTGGACGAATTATTTCTCTTTACTATTTTATTGATTTTTTCAAAAAAAATGGTGTTACAAAGACGCCTATTTGCCAGGTTTTCATCAAGGTAACACTTTATTTTTATTTTGTATTTTTTATGATTAAGACAAAAGGTCTTAGAAGCTATGCATAGAACCTCTTCAGGTGAAGACTTTTGATTGGAGATGATAGTGGTTCTCCTTCAGGGGTAGAGAGTTGATACGCTCCTGATCCAAAAGCTTCTGTAACAATATAAGGCCCTAACCAGTTTGGTTCAAAATTGCCTAGTTTTTCTCTTTCAGCTTGATTCTTTAGGTTCTCCATTAAGACCAAGTCACCAATGTCAAAATGTTGATTCAACACTTTCCTATTATAGCTACGACGAAGACGGTTTTGATATGCTTGAAGATGATCTACTGCCTTTTGTTTTCGTTCATCTAGGAATTCTAACTCATGCAGTCTTGAAACATGGTACTCTTCATCATCAATATGACCTTTCAAAAGATACCCTTAGGGAAGGAATTTCAACCTCAATAGGTAAGATAGCTTAAAAACTAAATACCAAGGAGTATGGAGTGGCGTCGGTGGGAGTACGGATGCTTGTGCGGTGAGCCCACAAGGCAGGATTAAGCTATAAACGCCAGTCACAACCAACATCATTGATAGTCTTTTTGAGGATTCTGATGATTGTTTTGTTAGACACCTCAGCTTGGTCGTTACCTTGTGGATAATAAGGAGTGGAAAACTGGTGTTGGATATGGAATTCTTCACAGAGATGGTAGAATTATTGGTTTTTAAATGGGTGGCCATTATCCATGATGATGGATTGAGGAACACCATACCGACAAATGATGTAATTTAGGATAAACTTGGAAATTTGTGTGTCGATAATATATTTCATTGGAATAGCCTCGATCCACTTAGTGAAGTATTCAGTCACGGTTATTATGAACTTATGGCCATTGGAATATGGATGATGTATCTTACCTATGAGATCAAGTCCCCATTGAGAAAAAGGCCATGGTGAAGTTATCGGTCAGAGCTCCTATGCTGGGGCATGTATCAAGTCTCTGTGTATCTGGCATTGTCAATATTTCTTGACGAAGACATATGAGTCCTTTTCCATGGTAGGCCAATAGTAGCCTAGTCTCTTAATCTTCTTGGCTAAGGTACGACTGCTACAATGGGATCCACATATGCCCTCGTGTACCACACGTAAGGTTTCTTGCGCTTCTTCAACATTAAGACATCTCAACAAGGTATTGTCTAAGGCATGTCTATAAAGGGTATCTCTGATGATGGTATATTTGGAAGACTTACAGATGAATGTCCTATGTTGGTTGTTTGACAGGTCTAAGGGTAGGGTTTGGACATGGAGGTAGTCATATATGTACTTGAACCATGGGGAAGTGGGACCAACAAGTTCACACACCATCACAGAATCTGGGATGTCATAGGTAGGGACAAAAAGCTATTTGACCAAAAACTCAAATTTAGGCATGTTGCTAGGTATATCCAATAATGAACCAATGGTTGCCATAGCATTTGCTGCCCTATTTTGAATGCGGCGTATTTGTTGAAAGTTGATGTTATCAAAATATTGCTTAAAACTGTCTACCATTTGCTTGTATGGGGAAAGTTTCTCATCTTTAGTTTTATATTCATCATTGACTAGTCAAACTACCAGCTGAGAGTCTCCATAAACTTATAAATGCTTAATCTTCCATTTGACTACCATTTTTAGTCATGTTACAAGGGTCTCATATTCCTCTATGTTGTTTGTGCATGGAAAATCGATTTAGAATGACTTAGGAGTAGTGTCCCCTTGTGGTGTGACAAACAGTATGCGTGCTCCTGAACCATGATTTGTGTGGGACCCACCAAAGTATAACTTCCGTGTGGTTCTTTTGTCAATGGTAAAGATGAATTCATCAAGAAAACCGACAACTAGAGGATGCTCGGCCTTGATTGGAATGTCTTTCAGTTGATCAACAATAACTTGCCCTTTTATAGCTTTTCTTTCTACATACTGGATGTCATATTCACCAAGTATCATTACCCATTTAGCCAATCGACCTGTTAGTGTTTCTTTACTTAGGAGATATTTCAAAGGATCTATCTTGGCGACCAACATGGTTTGGTGGTTTAGCATGTAGTGCCTAAGTTTTTGAGTATCAAAAACTACTGCAAGACAAGCATGTTCTATGTGACTGTATTTTAGCTCATATCCCACCAAAGTACAACTAATATAGTATACTGCTCTTTCACGACCTTCATCATCATTTTGTGCAAGATTCCTAGTGTTAATCAGGTCGCATAAATATAGAGTATCAAATGTCGGGTATCTATAGGTGGCATTAACACAAGTGGTGTAAGTAGGTAATCCTTGATCTTTTGAAAAGCTTCTTGGCATTTTGCTTTCCATACAAACGATACCCCCATTTTGAGTAAGTGTTGGAATGGATGTATCTTTTCTGCTAACTATACTATGAAGCATCTAATAGACTATAGTCTCCCTTGTAATGTTCTTAGCCGACTGATGTTGGCTGGTGGAGGCATGTCCACTATAGCCTTTACTTTTGCTGGGTCTACTTCAATGCCTCGTCTAGAAATGATGTATCCTAATTTTTTTCCTGATTGAACACCAAAGACACATTTTTTGGATTTAGCCTTACTTTGTATGCTTCTAGTCTTTGAAATATCTTATCTAGGACTTGTAAGTGATCAACTCTTGTCAATGATTTGGCTATCAGATCATCCACATAGTCTTCCATGAGAGTATGTACAAGGTCATGGAATATAGTTGTCATGGAACGTTGGTATGTAGCTCCAACATTTTTGAGCCCAAAAGGCATGACGTTCCAACAATATGCTCCCCATGGACATGTAAAATTTGTCTTGTGTTGGTCTTCAAGTACGATTTTGATTTGGTTATATCCATAGAAACCATCCATGAGGGATAGCATCTCATATCCTATTGTAAGGTCCACTATCATGTTAATGTTTGGAAAAGGGAAGTCATCCTTAGGACATGCCTTGTTGGTATCTCTAAATTCTGTACAAATGCGAATGCCCCTAGATGGTTTGGTTACCGACACAAGATTAGAAATCCATTATGCATAGTCTATTGATCTGATGAATCTGACATCCAATAGTTTCTTAAGTTCAACTTTGACTAGTAGAGCGATTTGTGGATGCATTTTCCTTAACTTCTACTTGACGGGCTTAACACTTGGTTGCAATGGTACATGATGCAATATAATTTTAGGATCCAGCCCAGGCATGTCAGCATATGACCATGTAAAGTTAATCTATCTTTTTGTAAAGAAGTCACGAAACTCTGGTTGCTCTGTCTCTGTCAAGGATGTTGCAAAGTAAATTACTCGAGGACTATCTTTAGTGTTTATGTTGAGCTCGACAGATTCTTCCACTAACATTGGTGAATTTTCCTTAACAAGTGGGAGAATGTTCAAATATCCATCCTTGGGTGCCTCCGAGGGGTTTTCGCCCTTGGATGCTTCCTTTATTTTTACTATTTCATTTTCCAAAGGTGCCTTTTAATTTTCACCTAGGGACTTATCACTTTCATTTTTCTCATTATTTTTCTTTTTGTCTTCATTTTTGCGACTGAAGGTGCAAACAAACTCCCCAAAATATGCCATATTATCCAAGTCTATGGTAAATCCAACTTTATAATCACCTCTAGGTATGCATTCTCACAGTCCCATGAACTCAACTATTGCTTCGTCATTCTCAAATATGTCTAAGATGGGGGTGCCTTGTTGATCCCAATCGATAAGTTGGGAATATACGAGGGGAATTCCATCATTAGAGTTATCAAATGTGGAGGCTAACAAGGTGAGGATAGATTGGTTGACATGGTCACACAAGTTTTGGATTAACTCCTTTTTATTCTTTTTTCTAGGGACAGGTAGACTCTGAGATGGGACTATTGTAAGGGCTAGGTCATCAGAAGATGGTTTGTTAGGTGCCCAAGAGGTAGGATCAAGGGTTTTCCAATAATAAAGCTTAATCCATTCTTCTTTTGTCAAGGAATTTTGATGACGAGAATCAGTTGATTTTGGCAAGGTATTTAGCATTTGGTCAAGCTCCCCAAATAACTTATCCAGGTCCATTATGCTGGTGGAGGAAAGGGAATCCCATTCATATTTATTTGATTCAGGGGATAGTAGAATGGGTCAGAGGGTTCGTGGGATATCTCGATGTCTTCAGAAGAACTTACTTCCTCTTGTGATGGTGTTGAGGTAGTAGGAAATCCAATCCTAATCAGTTGAAACCCTAGCCCTAGGCTTTTTGGTCATTGTGAGACAATGATTAGTTCAGTCCTTCCATCTAGGTGTAGCCCTAACCCACTATGTCCATCATATCATTTCTTTTGCATTATCATAAAGCCTTTTCCATATTGATATTTAGATATTTGAATAGACGGTGGAGGGTTTTCATTGTCTTCATTATATAACTAGGAGGTGACATCTTCTTGATCTATAGATTCTTTGCTTAACTCTCCCCATTTTGTGAATGTAATCGTAGGAGGGACATGCATTGTGACAATTGACTGTCTCCTATCTGTTGTGGGTAAATCGTATGACTTAGGAGGAACCAACTGACTGACATAATAGGATGCTTTTATGTGATATTCTCCACAGCCCTTATCTTTGATCTCAACCTTAGGAGTGGTGTTGATGGTGAAAATGACACAAACAACGTTAAAACATAATATCTCTACTCTATTTCTCCTGAAAAAGAAAGACAACATATAGTAGCCTAACTCCCAAGGTCCTGGTAGTTGGTTCTCAACTGTCTGGTGTCACTCAAGTGGTCCATGCAATTGTAATATTCAAGGGGCCTTTGATGGTAATAAGGAATGAAAGCAATGATGAATTCATTGAACTGTTCTTGATGAAAAGGGGGTTTTAAATAAAAGAAAAAGATAGATCAGGGCGTACATCAGTGAAACATGAATTAAAAATTATCTAATATCCAGACATATATTTTCAACACGAATGTTATTCCAATAGATCAAGAAAACCATAACATGATGTAATTTACAGATCAATCCATACTATTGTTAGTGTAATTAATTATTTATTACACTAGCACAAGTTAACTTAGGTCTTAATTAATCATATTAGTCCTAGGTTGCATTTAATCATTTAATAATGTTGTTGAGATAAGATTCCCTTCTAGAAGATGAGTTGTCTTTTCTAGAACCTATCTCCATCTTGTTATCATTCCCTAGGTAGTTGGTTAGGGTTTCTTGTTGTCACATGAAGTGTGATTTGAACACTTGGCAACATCCTTTGCATTCTAGGTTTAGCACTTGCCTATATAATCAGGCATATGTACTCTTTGTAAAATATCTAGATAGATCATAATAGAATCTCTATTTGAATGCCATTATCATACTTTCTGTGTGGTTGAATATTTATTCCTGGCAAAGGTCCTCCATTGAAGACTGCAGCTTCATCAAGGACACCTGTGCATCCATCATTTCAACATGGTATCAGAGCTATTCCAGTGAAGGTTCATCCCAGGATCAAGAAATTTTGGCTAGTAAGATTCTTTGCAGGCTTGAGGGTTTTATCTTGCAGGCTAGTTGGTTCCACCTGGAGACCAAACTATTTTCTGGTGCAGATCAGGCTCCATCCGACCTCTCCATTGCACTAAGAAGGCCTCAAAACCTATAGATCGCATGCCCTTTCATTCGATTTGGACATATTCACTCTGGGAGCCAATTAAGGTATTATCTAGGGTTTGCAATTTTTTGTACTATCCGTACAAATTTGCAGAAAAAAATCTCCCTTTCAATCCTCTCAAAAGGAAAAATTATTTTAGATCTTCACGCTATTTTTATTTTCTCCATTCGGGTAAAATTTTCTATAGTTTGGGAAAAAATCAAATCTGTAGGCGACCTGTTATTTTATTTACCAGTCGGCATCAAATATTTTTTCGGCTCATATAGTTGGGGTTTGATTTAATTTTTTTCAGTCGGCATTGGCCTTGATATTCTGCATATATTATATTATTGGCTTTATTAAAATTTGAATTGCCAAATTGGCAATATTCAAATTTTTTATTTCAAAAGTCTCCAGACATCTTTTTTTTGTCGATCGAATTGAGAATTTGTAGGGGGAGTACATTGTTGTCGACCACTTGGGCCCACCCACCAGCGTTGACTTCTCACCCACCGGAAGTGTCCCTCCATCAGGTTTCTTCGGCGTTCACTTCCCTTCCAGCCCACTCACACCTCCAGTTGGCATTTTTCCGCCCGTTCCTGGCCGGTCTTCATCCAGCGCTCCGACCGCCAGCCCTCCGCTCTATCCGACCGGTGCTGCCACTCCGCCCGAGATCTCCGCCCCTCTGCCACCAGTGGTGGTGCTTTTTTTTGCCAACCCCGTAGCTACGGTCACATCAACGACCAGGTGCTAAGCTCGGAGGGGCTAATTTTTTGCCCTTGTTTAGCCTGCAGGCCCTAATAGGGCAGATTTTTTCAAATCTCCATATCTTCGTGCCACGGTGTCAAAATTTGACAAACGAGATATCATCGGAAAGAGGATTTGGTCTACTTTCTAATGGTGCAATAATTTTTGTAGAATTTCTCTATCAAAATATTCTATAGTCAACTGAATTCAGAACCCTAGTTTGGACATAAAGGCTCATATCTTCGCATCCGTTGATCAAAATTCAATGATTTCAGCGGCATCAGGAAGGTGATTCCAAGATTTTTTCATTAGTCTAGTCACTTTGATCAGTTTCAGCTCCAGGTAGTCTTGCATTGGTTTTGTTCAATTTGGTGCATTTGTTCAATAAATTGGATATCCTGAAGCTTGGGAAAAGGTATTTTGATTTGGGTGGCATCACTTCAGTTGCATATTAGCTTTGGAAGTTTCTATTTGTTGCTGAAGGTCATTATCTTTGTAATTTTGGAGAAATTTGTTTGTACATTATGGGGCTTGCATATTATCCTTCTTCTCCATTAGAGACTATTAGTATCCCTTCACATTTAGTGATTCCTTGTCCAGAGTCATTAATTGAGGCTTCCATCATCATCATTCATCAGGACACATGCAGTTTTCCAGACTTGACATCACAGGATGGCTTTGTTTTAGGTATCACCGACTTGGGTATTTCTACAGGTTTGGAGGACATTCTTGAGGGGATATCACTCCTCTATTCAGATCCTACTTTGGAGAGTTCCCTTGAGTCTCCACATTTCATTGTCTCAACCTTAATTGGGAATCCTGAGACTATCTTGGGGGCACTTGGTTTCTCTTCAGAGATTTCATATATGAGACTTCCTCCATCTTCATCGGAGTTTCTTCTGCATCTACCATTGGATTGGCTTCAGTCTTCTCTCAGAGGTTTTGAGGACACTTCATTATGGAGGGGGGGAAATCAAGTCTCCATCTATTCCTTCAATGGAAGGAACATCACAATGCAGTCTTTGGATCATGTTCAGCATCAGTTCCTACATCATCCTGATTTGCCACCTTCTACATTGATTGGGTATGTACCTGAGTGGGTTGTGGCATCTTCATCTTCATCAGGCAAGGAGACACATGAGTAGCTTTCAGAGACATCAGCAACATTCATATACATCCTTCCTTCCTTCAATTCCTATCCAGAATGGGAAGCATCTTTGCACTTGCACTTGGTTTTGTTTCTTTCGAAAGGGAGACAAGTTGTTTGTCGACATTGGATCATGTTTTGTCTACATACACTTACCTTTTTTGCAGGTGATCACATTTTTTGGGGGGGCTATATTGTCTCTCTATTTCCCTCCTATGTGGGGGCCATTGATTGTTTTGTATCCATGTGATGATTTTTGTCCTTGGGGGGATGATGTTGAGTCCTCCAATCATCACCTTTTGCATTTTATCTCCTTTTTTGGAGAGGGGTTTTCTTCCCACTGGGTTTTTCCCTTTTCTCCGTTTGTGGGAGATATTTGCATTTTCATCCTTTGTACATGGGTACCTAAAATGGCCATCAGCCGAGACCCATCATCATCATGCATAATCATTGCATTTTCTTTTCCTCCCTAAGTTTCACTTATGGGGGGTGTCAGTGTAATTAATTATTTATTACACTAGCATAAGTTAACTTAGGTCTTAATTAATGATATTAGTCCTTGGTTGCATTTAATCATTTAATAATGTTGTTGAGATAAGATTCCATTCTAGAAGATGAGTTGTCTTTTCTAGAACTTATCTCCATCTTGTGATCATTCCATAGGTAGTTGGTTAGGGTTTCTTGTTGTCACATGAAGTGTGATTTGAACACTTGGCAACATCCTTTGCATTCTAGGTTTAGCACTTGCCTATATAATCATGCATATGTACTCTTTGTAAAATATCTAGATAGATCATAATAGAATCTCTATTTGAATGCCATTATCATACTTTCTGTGTGGTTGAATATTTCATCCTGGCAAAGGTCCTCCATTGAAGACTGTAGCTTCATCAAGGACACCTGTGCATCCATCATTTCAACAACTATTGCATGCATCTATGGTGCTTAATTTAACCATCACAATCACACATCATAATACTTTTAAAAATTCCAAAAGAACAAACTCTCATTCATTGCTAAAATCATAGATCAACAAACTTTCAATAATTCAATCCACAGATAATTTAATGAAACAATCTTTAAATCTGGTTCCTTCTAATGATTTTCATCACATAAGAAACACTTATGCTTCAGCACAATCACTGGCATATAGATAGACTATAATTCATTAACCTTATCCAATAAACTCAATTCCAACACCATATTGCATAAAAAAACCTGTATTTGTATTCAACTGTAACTAAATAATAACAAAGTATCTCTGTAAAGCTATAAAATTTCTATCTCCTACTATCAGGTGGCCAATTCTATTCACATTAGCTGACCTTTACAATATGGTACCCTATAGGTATATATAGATGTACAAAATATGAAGTCCTCCCTATCTAAAGTCGAGATCCACCTTTTTAGGAACTTAAATTTTCTTGGAAACTCAGATCAATTGATCTCTAGTTCCCACATTGATCATCTAGTAAATTGGAGAGAAAAAGAGAGAAGAGAAAAGAAATCCATGTTCCCATAGGACTGTCAGTCATGCATGCGGGGTTTGCTCTGAAGTGTACTCATCATAACTAGAGAAGACTTGTTGAAGCATATCCAAATCTGGTCCATCAATCCAACTGTCTTCAAACTTGATACTCTTCAATTCAGCAGCAGCAAACTCTCTCATGTCTCTTAGCTTTGTCAACTCCCTTCTAGCAGCCCTTACCTCTTCTCTAATATCCATCAATCGATCCAACAACAGATCTTCTCCATCATCTCCCTTTTGTACAACCTCTTTAAGTCTATCATCCCATTTTTCTTTTAACTGACTTAAAGGCAGGCCTTCCTTCATCGGTATATCAACATTCACTATAATAGCAATAACAAATTCTAGCTCATCAAGCTGCTCATTTAGATCCTTTCTAGAATCTTGAACTTTATTCTTATGTTTGTACAAAAAGTCAGATCTAAACCAGATTATGCTGGAGGTCTTTTCCAAGAAATCTGTGTTTTCCTCTTCAAGGATTGACTGCTCTAGAAGAGTAGATTTCGACACTTTATTGATTTCTTTTAGCTTCTGGATATACCCTCTATACTCCTCCTTTTGTTCTCCTAATGCTTTAGCATGCTGATTCATCTCTTCTATTAACTCCAATTTCATCTTGTGAATTTCAAAACTATTCACCAACACCTCACCTACTTCCCAATTAAGCTTGTCAATCCATCTATCCATCATATCAGCCTTACTCCTTATCTGGACCAAATCATCCACCTCTCTCTTGCTAAGAAAAACTGGTGTCTCAATGGTGGTAATTTGCTGTGACCTCAGAGCAGAAACATTTTTCAAGAAGATGTGTAATTGATCCAATTGAGCCTTAAGCTCATCCTTCCTCTATTTATCCTTTATCATCCTTGATTTGGTGGATGATGCTACCACATCAAGTTCATTTGCTGATTTCTTGTGGGTCTTCCCAAATTGACCGTGCCCAACTGGTAATCAATTAGCTGCATATCTCCCACATCCTTGTCCACCACTGGTATTGCACATTCAACAACAATTTCTCCTCCTTTGGTGAGTCTAGTGGAATGTAGAATTTTAGCCTTCTTCTTGGGTCTTTATTTTTCAATTTCTTTCATCATGTCATCCCAATTAAGAGGCTATGAGGGTGTTACTGTCCTCTTTTGAAGATCAAGTTTTAACCAAATGGGAGCACTTGGAGTAGTGGCCATTACAGTTGAAGAAGAAGCAACAGTTGTAGAGGGGTGTAGAATATTAACCTTAGGTTGAGAATCAACCTCTTGTACATTTTGTTGTTCTCCCTCTACATTTTCTTGTGCAAGCTTTTCAACTTCTTCCTTGTCATTCTACTCTTGCACCCTCTTGTCTTCTTGTTCCTTCTTGTCAATTTTTCCTCTTCTAATCTTTTCTCCTCAAGTAACTTGTTCCTCTCTTCTTCCAACACTTTAAGGCTATCTGAGGGCTTCCTTTTCCTTTTGTAGCTGCTTGGCTAGCTCCTCGACATCTTTCTCTTTTTACGTGCATTTGCCTCCTTCTTCCTATAGGCTTCTTCAATTGTTTTAATTTTAGCCTCAAGGGCTTCTCTCTCCCTCTACTGCCTAGCCTTTTCCTCTTCTAGCTCATGGATCTTCTACACCATCTCGAGCTTGTCATTTTCCTCTTTGGTCTTGAGCTCCTGCTCCTTTTGCCTTCGTTGTTTCTGCACTTCATCAGCTCTTCGCTTGGCTTCCATTTATTGTTGCTGAAGTAAGGCATCTGCTTGTGCCTTAGCATCTATTTCCTTTTGCTTCTCCATTCCTTCTGCATGTGCTTGAGCATCCAAATCTTTCTTTTCTTCCTCAAACAGTGCCCATTGATCTTCCTCTGTTAGCACTTGCTCAGTTTCCTCCTCTA
>CM021102.1:91743316-91841301 GCA_007115665.2 Sequoiadendron giganteum
CTAAATTTGAGTTTTTGGTCAAATAGCTTTTTGTCCCTACCTATGACATCCCAGATTCTGTGATGGTGTGTGAACTTGTTGGTCCCACTTCCCCATGGTTCAAGTACATATATGACTACCTCCATGTCCAAACCCTACCCTTAGACCTGTCAAACAACCAACATAGGACATTCATCTGTAAGTCTTCCAAATATACCATCATCAGAGATACCCTTTATAGACATGCCTTAGACAATACCTTGTTGAGATGTCTTAATGTTGAAGAAGCGCAAGAAACCTTACGTGTGGTACACGAGGGCATATGTGGATCCCATTGTAGCAGTCGTACCTTAGCCAAGAAGATTAAGAGACTAGGCTACTATTGGCCTACCATGGAAAAGGACTCATATGTCTTCGTCAAGAAATATTGACAATGCCAGATACACAGAGACTTGATACATGCCCCAGCATAGGAGCTCTGACCGATAACTTCACCATGGCCTTTTTCTCAATGGGGACTTGATCTCATAGGTAAGATACATCATCCATATTCCAATGGCCATAAGTTCATAATAACCGTGACTGAATACTTCACTAAGTGGATCGAGGCTATTCCAATGAAATATATTATCGACACACAAATTTCCAAGTTTATCCTAAATTACATCATTTGTCGGTATGGTGTTCCTCAATCCATCATCATGGATAATGGCCACCCATTTAAAAACCAATAATTCTACCATCTCTGTGAAGAATTCCATATCCAACACCAGTTTTCCACTCCTTATTATCCACAAGGTAACGACCAAGCTGAGGTGTCTAACAAAACAATCATCAGAATCCTCAAAAAGACTATCAATGATGTTGGTTGTGACTGGCGTTTATAGCTTAATCCTGCCTTGTGGGCTCACCGCACAAGCATCCGTACTCCCACCGACGCCACTCCATACTCCTTGGTATTTAGTTTTTAAGCTATCTTACCTATTGAGGTTGAAATTCCTTCCCTAAGGGTATCTTTTGAAAGGTCATATTGATGATGAAGAGTACCATGTTTCAAGACTGCATGAGTTAGAATTCCTAGATGAACGAAAACAAAAGGCAGTAGATCATCTTCAAGCATATCAAAACCGTCTTCGTCGTAGCTATAATAGGAAAGTGTTGAATCAACATTTTGACATTGGTGACTTGGTCTTAATGGAGAACCTAAAGAATCAAGCTGAAAGAGAAAAACTAGGCAATTTTGAACCAAACTGGTTAGGGCCTTATATTGTTACAGAAGCTTTTGGATCAGGAGCGTATCAACTCTCTACCCCTGAAGGAGAACCACTATCATCTCCAATCAAAAGTCTTCACCTGAAGAGGTTCTATGCATAGCTTCTAAGACCTTTTGTCTTAATCATAAAAAATACAAAATAAAAATAAAGTGTTACCTTGATGAAAACCTGGCAAATAGGCGTCTTTGTAACACCATTTTTTTTGAAAAAATCAATAAAATAGTAAAGAGAAATAATTCGTCCAATAGTGAAAACCACTTCGATGACGCTTTGGATAAGTACCATGGTGAAAACTTGGCAAACAGGCGCCATGTGTAGTCGAATTCACTCCTTCGTCTACTATCATTCCAATTAGACTTTTCCACCATCACCCATAATAAATGGTTGTCCTTTCTATAACTTGGAATGATTGACATCAAGTCCATTCCACATCCCCATTCCATCCTATTGGTCTTATACCTGACTAGGGGTAAAATACTTGACCTATGTCATTTAGACCTTGCACTCGCTGATCCAACATCATAAAAATGTCCTGAAAAAATACAAAAACATCAAAACATGTCAAAAATCCCAAAAAACAAAGTTAGAGTTAGTTGTGTCAAGCCAGTGGTAGACATAGTCGAACTACGTTTCCTCTATGACTGGACGTAGGTAAGGCCATCTAATGATGTTCCCCTAAGGCATTAGGTTTATCATATATCACATACATAAAATCATGATTCATTCTTTATACATGTCAAATTCATTGGTTGTTTTGAACTACGAGGTCTCTACGTGTATAACGTAGGCAAGGCCATCAATCGATGAGTCCCTGAGGCCACACTAGGTCAATCCATTAGGTTTTATCACATTCACTAATCACACATGTCATATATCATCAAGTTTAGTCCATATTTGTCAGTCAGTCCCATCTACGAGGTCTCTACGTGTATAACACAGGCAAGGCCATCAATCGATGAGCCCCCAAGGCTGCACTAGGTCAGTCCTTGAGGGTATGTCATTTCAATAAACATAAGTCTTACACTATCATCACACACACACAATGTTCAGAAGACCAAGACAAGTCATGCATCAACAAAGATAAACAAGTCAACAATGTCATCAAGTCAAATCAAACAAATTGCCAAAACAATCAAATTATGTCTTATACAAGATGTGTCCTTGACAATAGACATTAACAATCATCATAGCCTTATACAACTTGTTGCATCAATGACATCAGACCCAATGTCTTATATGGTATGTTTCTTTTTGAAACAAGGCTTCGGCATGCCTTACACAGATAGTCACAAGAATCGAAATCAGCCTCAATGTCTTATATGTCATCCCTGACATCAAGCTTTATCAAACAAATTAGCTTATCAAACGAACAACAACAGATCAAATTTTGGAAAATATTTTTATTGCCTTTTTGACTTTATGGCTTATTTAGTCTTATCTTTTTATTTGGCATTGTCTTTAAGTCTCGTTACTAGCTTTCTCAAGGATGTCCCATGAAGGATTTAGAAAAGGGAGGATGTTTCAAGACTCTTTATCTTTGATTGCTATCTGTCGACTGTCTTTTAAACCTGGTTTTCAAGTCAAGTTACTAGCTTTCTTGAGGATGTCCCATGAAGGATTTAGTGGAGCAATAATGTATCCTGACTATGTCTTTTTCTTTGATTGTTGTATGTGGTTTGTCTCGACAAAAAGACTGGGGCAATTTTGCCCTTAAAATGAGTCTGGACACTCCTTGTCTGTGACTATCTGTTTGAGAAAGTGGATGAATTTGTATGCCTTGGTCTATCTCATATCATGGTGTTTACTATCCATTTGTGTTGTGTCCCGCCCAATGATGATTTAATGCAAGGCTTAGTTTGTATTTGGAAAAATATTGAAGATAAATCCATTTTCTAATACTAACATTTTGAATAATCTGCACTAACATTTCTTCTATCCTACATAATGACGGAGTCCTATGACAAAAAAAAAGAAGGTAATCTGCACATGCATTCATTTTACAACCATCATGTAGATAGTACACCATACATCTATGCTGCATTTTCAAAACAACACAAAAATAGGCATATCCATCGTACCTAGATAATCATGACATACATGCATTTACCAATCACAAATTGTGTATATTATAGATACATCCACATGGCATTATACATAATAAAACACATTACATCTCATTATCAAAAACATAGAATGCATTCATAACATTTGTAAATACTATGCATCCATCATCACATAGAATAAACACATCATCATAAGAAATAAAACATCATAATGTAAACATCATCATCCATAACATTTGCATGCATAGAACAACTGCATATTCATGTAAATAATTGCAAATCATATAATCACTGCCAAAAATGATATATATATGTATATATATATATTGCTCAAAATAATAAGTGTCATAGTACAATGTTAGAATGTATCCATCCAGAGGGAGCTCATATGCTCTATGATCATAATACAATGTATACAAATATAAACATGTCACTGAGAAGTGCTACCACTGATCCCACGTGGAGTCTGAGGGGGAGACTTTCGATGAGGTACTCAATGTGCAAAAGGAGGCCTGCCATATGATCCTGCCATAGGTGGTCCCACCACATCATCTGTGCTCTGTGAGTGGCTATCTGATCTGCTCTGAGAACTACCACTATGTGCCTATGAATAGCTGGTAGCTCATCTCTCAAGCGATCCCTCTGCCTCATAAAGATCTTTATAGTACCTCTCCCTCTCACCTGTTCTGACTAACTCCTGAGTGAAGGCTTCGACCAGTCTAGTGCATAAAGCCGTCAACTCTATTAAGTTGCCCTTTGTCTCTTATCTCCTAGCCATTGCCTGATCTCTATCCAGGTAGGCACTATCTCTCTCCATTTGCATCACATCACGCTCTATAGTAACTTCCCTCACCCTCTCCTCCAAGGCCTCTACTTGGGCCTATAACTCAGCTAAACTTTGATCCCTGGGAACCTCTGCCTCCTGGCGTGGTCTCTCTCCCACCTCAACATCCCAATCCTCCATAATCTTGTCTCAGAGCTCCCTCTCCTTCTCTCCCATCACCTCTTCCTCCTCCTCCTCATCCAAATATCCCACCAACATACCAAGGGCATCTATCTCCATATCCTCTCTCCCGGCCTCCTCCTTTGCATGCTCCTCCCCTATGGCCTCCTCAGCTGGATGCTCTACACCAATCTCTACTTCGCCTCCTCCACCAAATTCCAACATCGGTACATCCACTCCCTCACCCTCCTCCTCATGGATGGGTGACAACCTGTGTCCTCGACCACCTCTCCTCCCTCATCGACCTCATTGACCGCCTCTCCCACCTCCACCTCTACCATCATCACCTCCATCTCTCCCACCTCTACCACCTCTATCCCCAACCCTACCACTACGCCGACCTCTAGGTCATGTGCCCCACCTCTTAACTCGAGTCAGCTGATCTGAATCTATGTATGGAATAGGTCTATGCATTGCCCACCACACATCATATGCTACAGTAGTGCCTGGATCTACAACCCCACCCCTCCAACCCCACTGCATAGGTTGTAAAGCCCAAATATCTACCTCTGTTGTCACCATTGGAATCATAGGCCCCCATAATGTAGCCTCTCTCAAAGACCGAGAAACTCAGCTCACCCCCGAGGCTCATCCTGAACCTCCCCAAACTACCTCAATATTCGATCTGGGAAATGCCTCTCAATAATGTGCACACTAGATGCAGTCCTCCCAATCAAGTATTGTGCTTGTCTACAAAATGGAAAATGGTTGTCCTCATCCCTCCATCAGACATGTTGGAACTAATTTTTTCCATCTAAAACCCTAAATTTTTCCCGTTTGAATCTTAATTTTCCATCATTACCCTAAGGAATTTTATCCATTTATATCTATTTTTCACTATCCTTCCATTAACAACATTCTTTCCATTTATATATGCCTAGTGCCCTTACCGCTATCTTAACATTCACATCCTATGTCGATTACCGCTTTACTGCGGCCTCCCACAAAGAGCCCTGCGGTTTGGCGGTAGCGGTTAGCAGGCAACGTTATGTGTCTACCGCGCTACTGCACACGGTCTAAGCATAGATCGCGGTCGCCGCGGTAGCGTTCAACAATCGACGAAGGCGGTCAGATGAACGAGCGATAAACAGTGAAGCGGCTACCATGGTACCACTGGCACTTAAGCCAGTGACCGCGGTAGTGCGGTGAACGGATAGCGGTTTGTATACATGGACACCGCGATAACCGTGGTAATAGTCAGTGGTTGGTCAGCGGTAAAAGGCAAGGGAACAGTCAACGGAGCAGTCAAAGTGACCTTTACCGTAGTACCACAGAAGGTCATCTCAATGACCACGGTGACCGCGGTAAACAGGATGAAACGGCTAACGGTCACACCGCAGTACCGCGCACGGTATAAACATGAACCACGGTGACTATGGTGAACATAAGATAGATGGCAAGGAAGCAGTCAACAGTCAAACACCGCGATATCGTGGGTGGGTAAGTCAAAGCCCGCGGTAGCGTGGTAAGGAGAGATGGAAGCCGTAATAGTCAGAGGTGGGCCCGGCCGAAATTTGACCACTGTTGAATGGCAAGAATAATTAAAGTTAAAGGCTATTAAAGTAAAATCAAAGGCTTCCAAAATATTAAATTAAATCAAAGGCATAACTATTGTATGAAATATTTAATTTTCCGACAAGGCAATTAATTAAATATTTTATTTAACTGAAAAAATATAAACGACCATAACCAGAAAATGAAGGGTCGTGATCCTTGATCTGTAATGTATAAATATTTGTAAAAATCTGAAGGTAAAAACAAAAGTAGGAAGTAGTAGGGAGAGTTAGACTACAGGAGTTATAATTTTCCAGAGAAGGGACTGGAATGTAAATAATGAAAGATTTTCTTGAAGCAGAATCAATGGAGGAAATATGTTAAACTGGTAAAATTCTTTTGGTGTTCAGTTGTTGTGATAAATAAAAATCATATTCTTTATTTTGGTTGTCTCCAACTTGAATCTTTTAATCATTTAAATCAGCATATCAAGTATATACCTGGTTTATCAAAATGCATTCTCATTCTGTGTGATTTAATTAAACTGGTATCTGCAAGTCAGAATTAAATTCTCTTAATAGATCACAATGGTTTTGAGATTTATTTTGGATAGTTGAAGAAGAACCTCATAGAGAAACATTCCAGCACTGTTTATGCAAGTCATAGACTTAGTGAATTTTTATGCCAGCCATAGAATTTTCAGAGTGCCTAACAACTAGAGTTAAGCCAATAAGAGGAAACACATATCATTTTGACTCCATTGCCCATGTGGATAGAAGGCAC
Organism: Sequoiadendron giganteum; assembly: GCA_007115665.2. Lineage (NCBI taxonomy): Eukaryota > Viridiplantae > Streptophyta > Pinopsida > Cupressales > Cupressaceae > Sequoiadendron > Sequoiadendron giganteum. The sequence continues at coordinate 91,749,913 of CM021102.1, forward strand.
TGATCTGCCACAACCCAAAGATACAAATCCATATCAAACATTTTATTCAAAAACCTTTCATTTGTGCAGTAGGAGTAGGAGTAGTTGTAGTAATTTTATCTGTCCACTTCCCTTTGCAATTGTGGATAGATTGATCAACCAAAAAAACACATCTTAAATCTGTAACATACACATAGGTGCACCCACCTAGGTTTTGTAGAGCTTGAAGAGTAGAGGGTACAATTGCATCAATTAAACTTATCAGTTGGCCAAAAGCATAGTGAGAGCCTGGCAACCTCTCGTGGTTCAAACCAGCGTTTTTGAGAACCAACAGGGCACAATCCATATAGGGTCTCCAAATAAACTGAACTAGTGTGTCTAGGGCATGTCTCTAGTAACCAATGTCACCAACATGACTCTAGGTAGTGGCCCCCACATATCAGAAAATATATGGAGATCTGACATCTAGATCAAATGTCATTGGGGGATGGACCACAACAATGTGTTCCCATGCCCAAATCATCAACAAGGTAGTGTCACAGCTCATCGACTGTGCATCTCTATAGGCTATGCCATGTAAATGAAAATATAACATGTTAAGGAGACATGGGCCCCATGCATATACTACTTGACGCTCTAACATCCCAACCAACATCTACCCCCACCCAATAGGAAAACCATGACCTCAACGGTTAGGAAGAACAATCCCGACAATCAATGTACATAACATACAATCAATCCTCTCATATCTCTCTACTACTACATGCCATCTAATCTCATAGTGCTCGATACTGAGTTGTCTAATCTCATCATAGACATAAAATTGGGTAATCTCACTATATCGTATCTGGGTATCATATAATACTCTCTCACCCCTAATGGGAAATCTCAAAATCCTATATACATCCGCTGAAGTAACTGTCACCTCTGAAGTAGGTAGATGAAAAGAGGAGCTCTCAGAATGCCATTGCTCACAGAGATCGGTCAACATACCTCTGTTAGCCCAAATAGTGGGCATAGTGATGTAGACCTAAACTCCAAATCAAACGTGTCTCCGCACTCACCAACTAGTCTCGTAGCTCAAAATTGGTCGGTCTCAACTCCCGAGTGTATATCGGATCCAATACAGTTTGCAAATGCATCAAAATACTTTGTGTCAGAAAATACAAAACATTTATTTTTACATCACAAAAAGAAAATTTTAAAAGTTTGACAAGCAAATACGTCGTTTCAATATCAAATGTGGTATACAATCTCAAATGCGTCTTTAAATTTTGCAAATGCATTGCAGAAACTCAAATGTGTCATTTAAACATGCATATGCGTTGTTTGAACACAAATGCATCACACAACCAATTGCGCCTACCTAGCATGCATATGCGTCAGTTTTTTACAAATGCGGTGCATTATTACTGTCATTCCTATCATGCAAATGCGGTGCTCTAATACAAATGTAATGCACTAGCCTACATGCGACATTGCCATTCACAAATGCGATGCACTCATACACATGCGGTGCAGACAAATTCAAATGTGTTGACTACCTAAATGACCTAAATGGACCTAAATGTGTTTGCACATATGCATCATTCAGCGAGCACATGCATCGCGTACAAACGCATATGCGTTGAATCAAAAGCGACACATGAAATTTAAACATTAAGTGCCTAAAAATGCATGAAAAATAAAACTTCAAAAGGCGATTCAGGGGTACATACCAGGGGTCATGCATTGGCAGGGCGTTTGAAGGTCCAGATGCAGTTCTGCGTATGAAACTGGAGACATCTTTTCTACGAGCTCTGGGGAAAAATCAAGTTTTTCTAAATGTCTAGGGTGCAAATGATTTGATTTTCCACCCCAAATCCTATTTATACCTAATGTTTTGGAGTGTTTTTCTCCAACCTTTTGTATTGGACGCACTATTTGCCAACTTTAGACATCCATTTTGCATGCCAAATCACTTCGAAATCAACTTCTTTCACCACCATCAAACTTCTGACTATCAAATTACCTAATCAGGACAATTTCCAATTTTTTCAATTTTTTTCAAAAATTGTCATTTTTCCCGAGGGGGCATACCCTAACCTATTTCACACTGGGGCATGATTGGGCCATGTTTTAACTAATTTTCTTTGACACAAAGCCAGAACGACAGTGTATCAAAGAGCGGAAAACTGTAGACACTGAAAATTGGTTTAGGCCTACGACACCATTTTCGACACATTTCTAATGTTCATGGTCATGATTAAATAATGTTAATTATTTAATTAGTTTCTAAAGTCACCTATCCTCTATTATTTAAAAAAAATTAATTATCTAATTAATTCATTATGACCTTTATTCTTTCTTGATTAATTAAATAAATGTTATTTATTTAATTACGTCGCTAATTAATTGACCCCCTTTCTAAATTAAATAAATTATTATTTAATTTACCCTTTATCACATTTATGACTATAATTAAATATTCATTTCGAATTATTTAATTATTTAATTTAATCTCTAAATTTTGAATGTTGAATTAAATAAACATTTAATTCATAAAAATAATTATTCCTGACATATTCCTCTGTGATTAGATAATCGCTTAGTTATCTAATTATTTATTTACCACTTAAGTCGAGATTTAATTAAATCAGTTAGTTATCTCCTGACTTAATATCTAGTTATTTCTGATGAACAAACTTTCTAGTTTAATCAGTCAGCCTTATTCTTCTGTGTGCAAACTATTATTAATTAAATAAATTTATTTAATTAAATAACTCATTCATGCGTTCGAACACAACATTTCTTCTTTATCTTTTTCATGCAATTCTTATTCTTCCGAATTTCGAGCAGTCTCAACACTAGATTAAATTATTATTTAATTTAATCTCTATCATGCAGGCTTTCTAACTCGCGTTATTATTCACACTGAATCTCTATCGCATGGCATTCATTAATCTCAATCATCAATTTGTCTTTTGAATATAAGTTGATCATTCGAAAATCAATTTTCTATAAATTGACCTAACCTTCGTCATTATTCCTCCTCCCGAAATCTTTATGTAGACACTTAAAATTGACCTAGGTCTGCGAACTCAATTTTATCATCAATTTTGCTATACATAATTTAATTATGCCAATTTGATTAAATTCAACTATTAATTAAATAATGACTAATTATTTAATTAATTCATCTCTCTTATTCCTCTTGATTATTTAAATAAATTAATTTCATTTAAATATATCACTAATGTCTAAAGTCCTCTTTAAATTAAATAAATTATTAAATTTATTTAATACAGTATTCCTCCTTGATTGTTTAAATAAATCAATTTTATTTAAATATGTCTCTAACATTAAAGTCCTCTCATAATTAAATAAATCCCCCACAATTTATTTAATTATTAATTCACTTCTTTCACATTTAAATAATTTAAATTAATTATTTAATTGTCTCTCACAATTCATTTCTAAATTTAAATAAAAATTATTTATTTAAATTTCTCTCCTCAAGTAAATAAAATAATAATTATTTACTATCACATGAATTCACCATTTTGGAATTAATTTAAAATATTAATTTCAAAATAGCATTTCTCTCCACAAAGTAAGTTATTTCTAAAATAACTTGATTTTCTAACTCATCCTTTTCCACTTACTAATTTTCATCTCATTGTCACAACTATTCTCTTTCCTTGATTTAATTTCTTAAATTAAATTAAGTCCACTCAATTTAAATTTCACCCTAAAGTTTCCCTAACCCTAATTAAGGGGTTGTTATTTTGAATCTTGACCACATATTCTAGGGCACTTCTCAATCTTTGATCTCACCCATCCATCCAAAATTGCATTTTGTATAAAATGCCAATTTTGTCCTCATTTTTTCATCTATTAAGTGCTTAATCTCTTAATCTCTTGACATCTAGGAAATCTCTTGCATATTTTTGAGCTTTGCATTTTCTTGTCATCTAGTTATTGAGTTATTGCATGTAGGAATTCTCTTACATTTAAATCTTTAAATCCTTCAAAACTTGCTTAGGACTAGTCAATAGTAGATTGCTCATCAAAATTTGAGGGCAACATTATATTTCAGCAAATTAGAAGGTGCAATGGAAGTTAGCCATGGAGGATGAAGGACTTGGTGAGATTGTTTCATTCATTCCTTTATTTATTCCTTTACATTTCATTGTTTATGTATTTGCATTATGATTTGCTAACATTATCTTGCAGGAAAATCCTTAGTTACATTGGTGAACTCGACTTTTTAAAAACATGTTTTTGTAGGTTATACGATCTTTTTTGTCATTTTGTAGGTGCAGGTGTACGAAACAACGCATTCGATAGTTCCTGCGATGCAATCACTTTGTTGCACCACATATGCCATCTCAAGTGATGCAACTGCTCTATCATGATGCAGTTGATTCTCCGAATGACACAACTGACTTCTCAAGCTGCATTTGACAGACAACGAACCGCAATCGACATATCTCACCACATCGGCCAGATAGAACGACACATTCACAATAGCACGTTGCATTCGCTCTATTGTGACACAACCTATTGGTAAAAATTTGTTTATGTTTTGTCTTTTTCATATTTCTTATGTCTTTCTACTTCTAGATTAAGGATTTTGAGTTACTAATCTGTGGGTGATAGCGTGTGTCAAGATGGAGTTTAACTAAATTTCATTATTTGTTTTATTCAATTCAATTGAACAATCTTGCATTTCACTCATGGGTAAAATGAACAATCACACTTTTGCATTGGTTTAAAAAGAACAATCATGCCTTCTCATTCAGTTTAAAATGAACCTTTGACTAAATCTCACACTACAAACGGTTAAAATGAACCCCTGTTTGATAACACTACAAACGGTTAAAATGAATGTGTGTCTAATGTGTCTTGTGGTCTAGTAACAACCTTAGTAGTGTATATACAATTCTCTCGCACCTTGTGCAATCTAGAGAATCAAAAACACTAATGAGCTAGTTACTCTATCACACTTTCATATATTAAATTTGGGTTTAAAAAACAACAACCATGCGAGTGTGAGTGGAACATATTATGTGTGCTCTCTCTTTTTTTTTCAACAAAGATTGATCGAACTACGGATATGTTTTCTTGCTTTTGTTTATCTTAGAAACTGGGCCTGCATTGGTGGGAAAAAGTACTCATCCCAAAGTGACTCAAACCGGCAACGAAGCTTTTTAGCCGAGCTACTCCCAATCGGTATATAAATGTGAATCCTAAGGGAAAGCCTAGGATTACGAGTGTGGATATGTCATACGGACCAAGTAGTACTCCCCAAAACCCTATTGAGATTAACCTCTTCAAGTCAAAGTGCCTCCTAAATGAAGCTTAATCTTGTGCCCCATTAATGGCCACTCAAATGGGTGCCCGAACTAAAATATTTGTATAGAGGCCAAAAACCTTTCTATTCTTTGGTGTAGCAACAGTCGTTGCCAAGGCACCCACACCTGCGTAGTTTTTAGTAGAGATGATTAGCCTTCCATGGGAAATTCATGGGGGTTGGAAGCTTGGTTGCCCTGAGAAGTGAGTGCACTATAAGGGGGAGCTCATGGGGCCAAACTTTTGGATTCATCCGCTAAGAATATGCGGTCGGAGTAAAATCCGCGTGGGATCCAAAAGAATACTATCTTTGCAGCCATAGAGATTTGTAAATGTTTTCTATGTGGTTGTTTTTCAATTTCTTCCAACATCATGTGTTTTCCAAGTGTATTTAGACAACATGAACAAATGAACATGTACCTCAAAATCTGAAACAACACTGCAAAACTGACACATTCTCTACAATCTGCCTAAAATTTTGCCACAAAATCACTTCTTGCGACGCATTTTCTATTCTAAACCACAATCACTTATTTTTGAACTGCAATTGCTCTGTCACACCACATACGCTATCTAAAACACCACAATTGCCTATCTCACAATGCATTTGCTTTACTAAATGCTGCAATTGCTCTGTCACATCGCATTTACAATTTGAAATACCACATTTTCCATTCTACACAACATATGCTAAAATCCTACAACACATATGTCAAACTGCAACACATATGTCAAATTGCAACACATTTGCTAGACTTTGAGACACAATCAACTACTCTACAATGCATTTTCCTTCCTGCAACGCATTTTCTAGACTTTGAGATGCAACTAGCTACTTTGCAATGCATTTTCATTCCTGCAACGCATTTTCTAGACTTTGAGATGCAACTGACTGCTTTGCAATGCATTTTCCTTCTTGCAACGCAATTGCTTCTTGGAACGACGCATTTTCCTATCAACTTGAAAAACATTATTATTGTCATAAACTGAGGTTCAACATTTGCAAACAGATTTCCTGACATCTTTTTCCAGTAGTCTCTGTGTGAAACCAAAAAAATTGTTCAAGTCATCCATCTTTACATTTTTAGTTTGCATTTAGCTTACAATCCACCATCATCTTCAGCATAGGCAAAGTCTTAAGTCCTCAGTTTTGCACACTTTGGGATAGGAAAACTTTCCTTATTTTGTCAAACCTTTGTCTCAAAAATACAGTGTCATTGGACCAAGTCAAACAAATCAATCCTTAGTCATTGTCCTCTTGTGATCTATTTCCAACTCATAAGTCTAGTGTAGAAATCTCACCTTGTCATTTTGTCATCTTCTCACTTTGTCCTTCAAAACAAGTTCTTTTGACAATCCAAATTGAGACATTGGCCAAACTTTGAATGGTTAGTAAACCTTTCCTAAAAATCATTTTTGACATAAGACTCTTATTTTAGTCTTCATTTTCACTTGGCATTTGACATCCCTTTTAGTCCTCATTAGCCCTTTGCATTGTCACTTTGCATCATTGCACTCCTTATTCCAGAAAAGACCAAAAACATAGTCTTAGTCTCATTCCATCCACCATCATGTCTTCAAGTCACTATGACATGCTTGCTAGTCGAATTGAATGCCAATTTATTAGTAATGGTCAAGCACAACTATCCATGGACTTCAGAAAACTATACCTCCAATCCAGATGCAAATTTGCCACAACCCATAGTCAACCACCCACATGCCCTTCCTACCAACAATCCATAAGTCCTAGTCCCCCACCCATCTACCCTAACTACCAAGAGTCCCTTAACACCATTGGTCATGCCTACCCTAACCTTGACAAGGGAAACCCACCATCCATCAATCCATTCCAAGCCTCCATGCCATATCCTAGTCCCTCGTCCACGTCATATCCTAGTCCTTCTTCCATGTCATATCCTAGTCCTTCGTCCATGTCATATCCTAGTCCTTCGTCCACGTCATACCCTAGTCTGTTATCCACGTCATATCCTAGTCCTTTATGCACATCCAATCCTAGTCCTTCATCCCTCAACCAAGTCGAAACCTCCATGTCCTATCCTAGTCCATCATATACCAATCCCTTCCAAGAAACTCCATCTCTACATACAATTGAAGATACATGTCAAAAGGAAAATCCAAAGAACGACATCATAACATCATCGTCATGTCAAGATCAAAGTAGTCCATTCAATTTCCCCATCTTTACGTCCATTCAAGAAGTCCTCCTAGACAATCATGGCATACCAAAGACACCTATCCTTGGTCAAGAGTCCATCCACAACCATGTCATTCAAGACGAACCTATCCTTGGTCAAGACCCTATTTTCGATCATGTCATTCAAAATGAACCCATCTTTGATCAAGACACTACCATTGATCAAGAAGTCCAAAATGATCCACTCCTTGACCTTTATGCCATTCATGATGAAACACTTGAAGACGACCCTCTCCAAGCTTCCAATGTTGACACTTCCAAAGATGAGACACTTACCACCATGGGACACATAGATGATCTACCACTAGAATAAGAGTCTTCTAGCATGAACATATTTGCAAATGATTAAGCTATAGCTGAATTTAGTGGGCTCTATGACAATGACCATAAAGATGGTTTTGACATCAACTTTGAATCACCAGCAAAATCATCGGAATCTGATATGTCAGAAAATTAGATCAAAAATGTCAATCAGAAATCTATCCAACATGTCAGTGAAGCTACAACATCCTATCAATTAGGATCATCTATCTTTTTTAGAGCGGGCTTTCTTAAATATGAGAATATTTTGATCAATAATTTCCACAATAAGGATGGGTTAGCATCTCGCTTCCAAAATAACAAGTAACCCATCGCAAGAACATGCATTATCAAGGAAAAGGACTAGGCCTTCACGAGAAAGGAATTATAGAACTTGTAAAAGTTCAAACAAATTATAGACATCAAGGTCTTGGCTATTCATCAATCAGAAAACCTAACGATGTTAGTGGTCCCTCCTCGATATTGGGGGCAACTTTATCAGGTACAAACATCAAAATGGGTGTCATGAGTAGTCCTTATCATAAGATTGTTGTCAACACCCCTTCCCTCCACACCCCAAACCATCATTCCATCATGAATAAACCTTCTATTTGGAACCAACAAAAGTCTTACAAATACAAAATCCAAAATCACATGTCAAAGGCCATGGAATCAATCAAAAATACAAGTGGATAAATGAAGCTAAAGTGGATCCGAAAACAAAATGGATCAAATCAAGAAAGGAATGAATCAAGCAAAGAAAATATGTCAAATACAAAATTCAATCAAAATGTGGAGCCACAGCACAAGAGGACTCCCACATATAATACATGTCCACCCCCTCCAAAATGGTCATCAAGAAAGACGTATAAAAGTGTTGGTTCCAAACACCATCCTAACCTGACACATAAAGTTTGGAGAATAAAAACGGCTACATTCAAACATCCAAACTATCCTCCCACATCTACCATCATCCATCATAATCCTACATCTTGCCTAAAGTCCAAACGTCCCATGTCACAAATTTGTCACATCTTGGAAGAAACTCTCTATCATAAGGACTCTCATGGAATTCTATCAGGATGTGTGTATTCTGATAAGGCCAACTCTAATATCAAAAAGGATCACAATGACATCAATCAACTATATGCAAGCATTATCATCCTGACAAGGCAACTACTTCAGAAAGGTCATTATTGGCATGTCATGGCACCATCCTCTACATCGGCACCGTCAAAGGCTTCAACACAGTCAATGGTCATCTAAAGCATCAAGGCTATTTGACAAAATACAAAAATACAAAAAAATTGTCACCTTGGTGAAAACCTAGCAAACAGGCGTCATGGTGACATCATACAAAAAATAATAATAAAAAAATTAGAAAATATCAAAAATAGTAAAGAGAAAAATTTTGTCCAATGGTGAAAACCTAGCAAACGGGTGCTTTAGATAAGTACCATGATGAAAACTTGGCAAACAGGCATCATGTGTAGAATAAATCATCTATGTGGACCATTGCACTTAGGGGAAAGTTGTCTCATCTCCCTTACCCTCCACATGACAAATTTCTTATGACATTTCCATCCATCCATCTAAGCCCTATCATGTCCATCCATTTTCCCACCTATTTTGATCTTGACAAAGACTGTGGCACAAACACAAATCATGCTTTGGAAAAAATTTGGCATGTCCATCCTTTGGTCATATACTAGTCATAGAATATCATGTCATTATCTTCATAGCTTTAATCCTTGGAAACCATACTTTATCCTTATGTGACTTAATCCTCATATCTCCTATCTTTTACCAAGGCCATCCATCGTCTATCTTGGTTTCCCTTGTCAATGGTCCAAATATCCTCCATCATCCCCTCTGGCCCTAACGAATTCATTCCAAATGCAACAATATCACAACCTAGCGCATCATCCCAAACATTCCTTGGATTTGTCCTTGGCCCTGTTGCAGACCTTGATCCTCTTGTCACATCATTATCATATTCACATTGTTTCGGAATGTGTCCTTCCCACATCAAATAGCATTGTCATCATCATCTTCACCTGTTCGTTGGTATTCAACTTGACTAGTAGCAAAATCATGGTTGTCCTTAGATTCATGTGCGTCGGCATCATTCACATGCATTTTGTCACAATTTTCACAAAACATCAAAAAGTCATAAAAATAAAAAAAGTCTTGAAAAATTCATAAAAATTGGAAAAAGTCCTGAAAAAAAAGTCCTAAAAATCGTATAAAGTCCTGAAAAAAGTCATAAAAATCGAAAAATGTCTTGAAGAAAATACCAAAAACATTCAAAAAGTGTCAAAAATCTCAAAAAAAAGTTAATGTATGTCCTGTCAGTCCAGTCAATCACGTCAATCAATCTTCGTCCCGGTCTGAACTACGTTGTCTCTGTGCATTTGCTACATAGGCAAGATTCATCTTTGAATCCCTGAGACATTAGGTCTGTCCTTCTAGGTTTTTCAAAATAAAATCATGACTCAATCTTCTATCCTTCAGACAAAGTCATTGGTCGTGTCGAACTACGAGGTCTCTGAGTGCACGATGTAGACAAGGCCATCAATTGATGAGCCCCCGAGGCCGCACTAGGTCAGTCCATTAGGGTTCATGACACTACACTTTCACACATCAAAAATCTTCAAATCAAATCGTCCTCAACTCTAAACAGGCAATCTAGCGGAAAACTTCCTTTTTAATCAACATCTCAATCAAGGAACATCATCTAGTCAAATTCTATCAAGGAAAATTAACCTGTCAAAAGTTGGGTTCTTCTTCAGATGTGTCCTTCTGAGGAACAACTTTTGTCATCTATTTATGCTTTTGGATGTGTCCTTACTAAACATCGTCATCATCATTTGGAATTTTGATGGATTCTCCTAACTTTGAGAATTGATCCTCTTGATATCAATGTCATTCAGGATGTGTCCTTCCTGAATCCGGTATCACTCGACATTTGGAAACCTTGACCTCGTCAACCTTGGCATTTCGACATTAAAACACTTGGCAGTTTCAACACTTGACATTTTGTTCACTTGGAAAACACTATCTGTCTTTTTGATGGTTATCATGATATTAGTTCCTTACGTCAAAGGAACAATGACATATCGTGATGATCATCCTTGTCTTTTTGATCATCTTGTTATTAGTTTCTCGAGGATGTCCTGATTTCAGGATTTAGAGGGGCAACAACGTAACACGATGGTCACCTTGTCTTTTATTGATTGTCATGTGGCTAAGTTTCTCAGGGATGTCCTAACTTCAGGATTTAGAGAAGCGGCGATGTCCCATGACTAGTCTTGTTTGTTTGTGGTTGGTTATGACAAAATGACTAGGGGAAATTGCGTTCCTCGTATGAGTAAGGATCATCCTTGTCTGCAATTGTTGATCTACGTGATGGTTCGACCTTGCACACTTTTGATATATGTCATATCATAGTGTTTATTGGCCATTACGACATTCCGCCCAATGATGATTAAGAGCAATAACTAGGATAGTACTATGGCAATTGTTGAAGGATTTTTGTTTCTACACTAACATGCATATCTTTCTCCGCACTAACATATACCTTTTTCTTCTCTTCTCTCGTCCTCTAATGATATCCTGTGACATCCAAAAACATAATTGCATACATGATCATACGAGCATTTCATCTTCACATTTCACATTTGCATAAATCAAATACCATAATTCACATTGCATGACATTATCATTTACATACATCCATCGTGCATACATAAAATCATCATTGACATTAACATATAAACATCATAATCATCATTTGCATTAACATATAGGAAACATATCATCATACATCACATAATGCATCCATACATAACCATATCCATAATTGCATTCATCACCATAAAACGCGATATCCATACATCTCATAACATCATAAATGCATCACATCACATAACATCAAATAAAGCATAGAACATCATAACACACAAAATCATATAGTCTGCACCCAAAATCATCTCATGTATATAGCCTCAAAAAAACTATCATGTCACAGGATGAAATCATAGGATATCCCAAAAATGGAGCTCACAGGCTCGAATGTCAAAATATACAATGTCTCAGAGAAATAACAAGATACAAACCTTATGTTGTGCCCCCTCCATCCCATGGAGGTGACTTGTGCGGCGGTTGTTGCTAACTAATCACATAAAAGGTAACCTGAATGGGCATGGTGGTTGGATCCTCACTCTGAGATCCTGCAGGGTCAAGGGTGGGAGGTTGGCTCTGCTCTATCTGTTGTCCTGATGACACTAATCTGTGATTGTGCCTTGACCTGTGGTTGTGACTGGATGAGTGTTTGTGTGAGCTATGAGATCGATGTCCTGATGACTGACCAGATGAGGTGGAGCCCCCAACACTCATATGACTGCTGCTATGTGACCTACTGGTGTTGTGGGTCTGGGTACCACTATCTGTCCTGTTGTAGGATTTGGATAAAACTAGATCATGTCTCTCTATTGGTACGACCTGCTCATATAACACTTTGTAGTGGCCCCTGCTCTCACTCATCCTGGCCAACTCTCTGGCCATGTCTCCTGATGGTCCTATACATAACTGAACAAACTCCTGCATCTGAGTCTCAGCCTCCTGCTGCCTGATGACTGCCTGATCCCTCTCCACCCTCACAACCTCCAGCTCTGCTTCCAAGGCCTTGTTTGTTCTGAGACAAGGCCACATCCAATTTGCTTTGAAGGTTTGCAATCCTTTGGTCCACAGTCGCATCCGCTAAAAAAGTGGGTGGTCTATCCCCCTCCTCACCCTCTATCATCCACTCTTGCAGCCTCCTCTCGGCCTCATCCTCCCTCTCCTCCTCTCCTTAGACCTCCTCCACATCAATTTCAAGAGGATGATGCTCAGAAAAAATATCCTCCTCTCCTCTAACCTTCACCTCATGCCTCTCTGGATGCTCTCCCTCCTCACCCTCCTCCCGAATGGGTGACAGTGGTGCACCACCCACCCATTGTCTGACTCTCCTGGGCAACCACCGCCCTCCGTCACCCCTCCTCCTCCTCCCACCTCTACCATCACCACCATCATCTCCACCCCCTCCACCTCCATCATCTCCACCACCTCTCCCTCCATCTCCATGACCACCATCTCTCCCTACAGCCCCCCGACCACCATCTCTCCCTCCATCTCTACCACCCCAACCTCCCCTCCACGTCTGCAAAATGACTGATCTGCGATTAATAGGAGCCGAACCATCTGGGTCTGTCAAAGGAATAGGCCTGTGAACCTGCCACCAGGCGTCATACTCAGCAGATGTCCCTGCATCTGCTCGACCTCCCCTCCAACCCCACTATTGTGTGACCAGGCTATCAATTTTCTGCTATGTCACTGCCACTGCTATCGATGGCCCCCAAACGGTCTCTCTAAACGACCGTGCATACTCGGTCGTCCCCATAGGCACACCCTACTACTCACCAAACTGTCGTAGTACCCGCTGGGGCAGGTACATCTCTATGATCCTTTGGCTCTGAACTGTATGGCCAAATAAATATCTGAACTGTCTGCACAAAGAAAGATGGCCATCCTCATCCGACCATTGGGCACAATCTCTGAAAGGCCTCTAGATGAAGCTTAGCAAGGTGTCAATCTGATGTCGCCAGTACCTGGTATCTCCCACACGGGTCTGGCTAACTGAACCAGCATATAGATAAACATAGGGCATACCATCACCCCATTGTTGAATCTTTACCGGTGGACGAAAAATGGGAATGTGTTCCCATGCCCAGATCATCAATAATGTGGTGCCACAACTGATACTTTGTCCCTACTGATATACAACCTCATGTAGCTAATGGTACAAAATCACCAACAAGCAGGGCCCCAAAAGCAAACATTGTCCTTTGAGAATGCATGCAGACTAGTGCATCCCCCCATCCTATGGGAAACCCATGTCCACGATGATCTGGAATCATGACCCCGACAATCAAATTCATAAGCATGGCATCCCACCGAGGATAATGGTCAGCCATGAACTCCCACTCGATCTCATATCCGTGAATACCTAGACCGGTACCATCCACATCATCATACATCTCTCCTAGGGCCTGTCGCCCCCTATGGGGATCATATACTACTCTCTCCCCGTTGATCGGGATGCGTAGAATATAGTACACATCCTCCAGGGTAACAGTGGCCTCTCTTGTGGGTAAGTGAAAGGAACAGGTCTCATAATTCCATCTCTCACAGAGTGTTGTCAGTAATCCCCTGTTTGCTCAAATAATGGGCATGTAGGCGACATAATATAAACCTACTCTCATAAACCGTTGTCTCTCCCAGTCGCTCAATTGATCCCTGAAAGCATAAGTCGCAGGTCTAAACTCTTGCATATAGATAGGCACTAATCATTTCTACACACGCAGAAACAAAGGTTAGCACACATGGATTGGCATTTCAATACAGTATTACTATCTAAGAAACCAAAAATGCATCTAAAAAAAGAGTCTATACTAAGTCAACTCTAGTCGACTCTGGTCAACTGCAATTGTGTCGCGTTGATTGCACTTGTGTCACACTAAGCCATATGCGGCTCTGCATTTCGCAGTTGCGTCACAATATAGCGATTGCGTCATTTCAGCAAGCAATTGTGAACCTATATACTAATTATGTCATTTCACATTGCAATTGTGTCACTTTATCACAATTGTGTCGTTTGGCCTAGTAGTTACGTCGCAAGATGGCACTTGTGTCGCGCGAAACCGCACTTGCGTTGCACTTTGGCACTTGCGTCGTTTGACCTGTGCGCTTTTAAATCTAAACTTGCCCACCCTTTTCACTTGTGTCATGATGCAATCAAATGCATCAAACGTGAAGGCGTTTGCGGTTTATGTGACGACGTTTGCATTGTAACGTATTTGTTTTTGACCCCTAAACCCATATATATATATATATATATATATGCACGAAAATCGAAAAAATTAAAAAGCGGATGGGGTACTTACCAGTGCCTCTGTGCCCTCGGGTTGTCAGAATGTCCTCACGTGGTAGCCATGGTGGTCTATCACGGGAATCACCATCTTCTCCTTGTGCTCTGATCTCCAAATTTCTGAATAGCAAATGTGAAAATGACACTTGGTTTAGCTTTTTCAACTTATTTATAGGTTAAGAATTAGGGTTTGAACTGATGGGTTTGTACTGGAGGCTCATTTGACCACCTTTGACTAGCAGTTTCACTAGCTTAACGCCCTCCGTTTTCAAAACCAATCGCACCATTGGTTTTTTGGGCATTCAAATTGACTTATCGGGACACTTTCCAATTTTTTCTGACCCCAGGCCAAAATTTGAAAATTTTCCCGAGGGTGCATAGGCACTCCGTACCTTCGTTGGGACATATCTTTGACTTGTTTTCTTTGCCATAACGTGATAAATTGCATTATGACAAAGAGGGGCAAAATGTAGACACTTAAAATTAACCTGGGTCTGCAAACTCAATTTTATCACCAATTCTGCTATACATAATTTAATTATGTCACTTTGACTAAATTCAACTATTAATTAAATAATGACTAATTATTTAATTAATTCATCTCTCTTATTCCTCTTGATTATTTAAATTAATTAATTTCATTTAAATATATCACTAATGTCTAAAGTCCTCTTTAAATTAAATAAATTATTAAATTTATTTAATACACTATTCCTCCTTGATTATTTAAATAAATCAATTTTATTTAAATATGTCTCTAACATTAAAGTCCTCTCATCATTAAATAAATCCCCCTCAATTTATTTAATTATTAATTCACTTCTTTCACATTTAAATAATTTAAATTAATTATTTAATTGTCTCTCACAATTCATTTCTAAATTTAAATAAAAATCATTTATTTAAATTTCTCTCCTCAAGTAAATAAAATAATAATTATTTATTGTCACATGAATTCTCCATTTTGGAATTAATTTAAAATATTAATTTCAAAATAGCATTTCTCTCCACAAAGTAAGTTATTTCTAAAATAACTTGATTTTCTAACTCATCCTTTTCCACTTACTAATTTTCATCTCACTGTCACAACTATTCTCTTTCCTTGATTTAATTTATTAAATTAAATCTTGTCCACTCAATTTAAATGTCACCCTAAAGTTTCCCTAACCCTAATTAAGGGGTTGTTATTTTGAATCTTGACCACAGATTCTAGGGCCACTTCTCAATCTTTGATCTCACTCATCCATCCAAAATTGCATTTTCTATAAAATGTCAATTTTGTCCTCATTTTTTCATCTCTTAAGCACTTAATCTCTTAATCTCTTGGCATCTAGGAAATCTCTTGCATTTTTTTGAGCTTTGCATTTTCTTGTCATCTAGTTATTGAGTTATTGCATGTAGGAATTCTCTTACATTTAAATCTTTAAATCTTTCAAAACTTGCTTAGGACTAGTCAATAGTAGATTGTTCATCAAAATCTGAGGGAAACATTATATTTCAGCAAACTAGAAGGTGCAATGGAAGTCAGCCATGGAGGATGAAAGACTTGGTGAGATTGTTTCATTCATCCCTTTATTTATTCCTTTGCATTTCATTGTTTATTGTGGGTTTATGTATTTGCATTATGATTTGCTAGCATTATCTTGCAAGAAAAATCCATAGTTACACTTTATACTTTTAGGAAGTGAATTCAATAATCTTCAATATTTTGCGAAGTCAATAATCAATAGGCCATACTTGCATACTTGTTAAAATATGAGGGCAATTATATTACAACGACAAAATGGAGAAGTGCGATCGAGGTTATTCAAGGAATTATACAGATGTTCGGTGAGATTGTTCTTTTGTATATATGCTTTTTAGTTTCCATTGTTCTTTGTTGTTAGTGTAGGATTAGATTAGTATATGCTTTTATTAGATTAACCTTGTTTTCTATTTTTATTCTAGCGTTACATATAGAATAAAGGATAAGAGGATAAGTAATAGATGACTGATCTTACAAAGCATACAAAAGAACTAGAAATACTTGATCATCATATAGAGATATGTAATGTTATTTTGCTGAATAAAACATAGTATTGTTTTAAGCTTTATTTGTGGTAGAATTTAAGAGGGTAGATTGGAAATATTATTGGTGATAAAGGGTCTACTTATTAGGTAGTTGTGTTCCATTATCTCTTCTAGTTCATCTTTTTATGTGTGTGAAGGCATGTTTTAATAATTTACCTATGAGATTATATTATTAAAACGTGTTAGCTTTTGGTTTACATAGAACTATTTTAGAATTTTATATTTGCCTCATATTTTTAATTTTAAAAGTTGTTTTTTCCTAAAATGCCCTCTCATATTGTATGACTCTTCTCCATTCTCATCATTCTCCTATCCTCTCTTATCCTCACCTAGTACTACATCAATTTAATTATATTTAATTCTAATGTATGTAGCTCTAAGCATATACATTTAAATGACTCAATCACATACATTTACATCATTAGTTCAATAGGAGTATATTTTAGCCCAATCATGTTCTATGCTTTTATTCCTATGGGGTATACTTTAGCACAAACATGTGTTTCTAATCCCATATTTGTACCTATTGTTGGAGATATTATTTTACTATGTATATGCTACAAATATAACATAAGTGTTAGATCTTATTCCACAATTTAATGCACCAAATGTTGTGGTTTGTGTTATTGATTTTAATGCAAGTTATCTTTAAAATTTTCTTCTTGAAATTTGAGATTGGGCATGTTGTATATTATCTAGATGTGTATGTAATAAGATTTGTACCAAATTATTTTTTGTGTACTTGTTCCTAATCTCATGGGGCATATTTTAACTCAAATATGTTATTTTGAATCATATGTTTGTCCCTATTATTGGGAATGATATTGTACTACACATGCTACAACTATAATCTAAGTGTTAGATCTTATTCCACACTTTAAAGTGCCAAAATTTATGGTTTGTGCTCTTGATTTTAAGGCAAGTTATCTTCTTCAAGGTTATTATCTTGAATTTCAAGAATAGGATTATTATAATGTCCTCTAATCTCTAGATGTATATGCAATAATAGTTTGTACCAAATTACTTTCTTGTACTTGTTATTAGCCTAGTTCAACCATGTGACTTTGAGGATATAGGATGAATCACTTGATGCAAATGTGATAAGATTGTAATATGTTTGTTTGAACTTGGTGGTTTTTATATGACATTTTATTTCCCATTTGCACAATGTGATATATTTGTTAGGATTATACGTTGTATACTTTGTATGTCTAGTATTTAACTGTGTTGTAAAATTAACCATTTATAAAATGGAGCACCAACTTTGGATAAATATTTGAGATTCCCTTATGACACATACTATTATGATTGGATTAAATTATATATGTCAAAAGCATATAATGTAAATGAATGGTGTTTAAGTGAACCTATGATATTGTAATATGAGTAACACAATCTATATTGCATCTAAGAGCATTGATAAGGAAGTCATATAGAAGACTAAATGGATATACGTAATGAGTTAGGTTAGACACAATTAAGTTGGTGAACAAGAGCTAAGACAATCTAGAAAATAAAAATTCAATGGGAATAAGAGGTCAAGCTCAAAGTAAAGCGGTACAGAAATAGATAGTAAATCCAAACCAAATTAAAGATCATAAACATGGATTTGAGTTAGGCCAAAAATAAAAGAGATAACATCATAGAGAAATAATATATAAAATCTATGTCCCCTTAAATTGATTAGATGCTAGAGGATGTAATCAATTTTAAGAGTTTAGAAAGAGCGTGTAGATTGAGAGTGTAATAAAACAAGGTTTGTCCCCAAGGAGAGAAGTGTGTGCACGCCCCAAAGTGACAATACAATATCATGTTCTACTTTTTGGTAGTGTTGGGCCACTAAAATCAATATTTTTTCACCATTCATCACATTTTTTAATTATAATGAAAAAACTAAAAAATTGTCCAACACCACCCTTGAAGGCTTAGTTATCTACAAGTAACTCATATACCTATCTTCATGCAAGAAAATTCATGAGATAATGGCAAGTTGAGTGGCCTAAATGCTCAATTTTCAAACACTTGTAGGTAGTTTAGGTCTACTTAAGAATTCCACATGGTTACAACTAGAATTGAGAGGACTTTGAGGCCAAAAGCATGTGGTTTAGAGTAGTTTGGGGTCCTAAAATAGAAGCTTTTTTTCCTTGTATACCCAACAACCTAAAGTTTCATGTAAATTGATTGAAGACATAACCAATCAATTTCATGCATATTTGTAAGAATCAGTTCAATTTTAGTTGGGTGCACACTTCAAGGAACATGCAAAGGTCAAGAGATTAGTAGTTCAAGACAACTCTTCTTCACCAGACTTTGCATAATTTAATTCTAGTTCAAAGGGAGTTCCACATTAATGCAATCTCGACATCTTCCACGAGGATCATCTTCAACTATCTTGAGGAGGTTTGCTATAAAGTAAATCATTCAACTCTTTTCAAAGTTAGTTCTTTTTATGCTTCTTTTTGCCTTTTGCAAGAGAAGGGATTGTAACTCAATTATTGAGAGATATTTTCATGTAGAGCAACAAGTTTATGTAGTTTTGAAGCATGTTTTTCAGATTTGTACAAGAAAACTCCTTTTCTTCAATAAAAAGCAACATTTTTCCTTCTCAAATTTCTTGTGTTGAATGATATTGTGAATGATTTGATTTAGTTTTTGTGATTTCAACACTGAATCCTTGAATTAGGTCTCATTTAAAATCATCATTATGCAAGAATATGAAAACTTATATAGGTCATAGGCTGTGTTAACTATTTTTAGAGTTTTTAGTTGTGAAAACACATAGTTTTCCTTCAACAAAACCTGAAACATAACCTTCTTTTGAAACACTTTTGTATGCGCTTGTCAAAAAATTGAGTTGTGCATAGAATAGAGTAGATTTTGAGAGAAATTATGAACTAAAACAAAAAGTACATTTAATTATTGGTGCATCACCTCCTAGGTTCATTTCATCTTAGTTTCAGTTTTTCTATCCTTTTTCCTATCAAATCATCAAGCTTTTAGGAGGTCTATCAAGGGAACCAACCCTCTCTCAAGGTTCATCTTCACCATAGACAACCCACAACTTGAAGATGATCCCATGTTTCACGGGATAGCCGAGTTTACACTTAGCTAGAGTGCTATCCTTGTGACAATAAGTATGTGGTAAAAAAATCATCCACCAAGGTTCAAACCCCTGAAGATGCGTTTGGGTCAATTTCAACATTTGGATGACTTTGATGGATGGGATCCCCCTACACATGGCTTCTTAGTTGAAGGCAACTTCTAGTTTAGATGTATGCTTACTCATCTTGTTATAATCTTATATATAAACACATAGATGTCAACATCTATGTAATCCAGTTATTTCCATCAAAAAATATATACTCCCAAAGTGATGGATTTTGTGGATCTAGAGTTGCTCAAAATTAAACATAAATTTGATTGGAAAAGAGCCACACTAGTCTTGATTCTATGGAGATGAATATGTAGACATGATGTTGGAAGAAATATTTCTATTTAGATTTAAACCAATCAACCTTTCTCATTTAATGCCTATACTTGGTATTTACAAATCGGATTCATTGTCACCCTATTAGATTATACTAGGTATTAGGATTGCACAAACGAAACATACATGTAATGATAAGCATCATATATAAAACATAATTAGATTACATTGAAATTATATGAATAACATAGGTTGAATTTCAAACACTAAGGTCATGAAATATATACATATTTTCCAACTCATAAGGGAAAACATTATCTTATATAAGTTAGATTATATCAATTGTATGAAATAAAAAAAAAAACTTGCTAAGTGGGTCAAGTGTTTCAAACTAGTCCTTTAAAATTTAATTTAATTAATTATTCATAATGAATGGCTTATGTATGTTTTGAATGAATTTCAATAATATATTTCAGAGTCTTGTATAATTGAGGAGTTAATGGAAAATTATGTTTGACACTAAAAAGGGAATATAAACAAAATTTTAGTTCTAAAAGAAAATGCAATTCCATCTTCCCATACAAAATATTGGAGTAAGATTAGGAATTTTTAGTATTGATGATCTGGAAACTGTGATCTTTTGATAATATTTTGGGTAAACATATAATATGGTGTTGTTCCTTCATCAAAATTGAACAAGATATAAGAATGTTAAAGAACAATCCATTGATTTTGATAAATATCATACACCTTGAATGCATATGCCTTTACTTATCACAATGAAATGGATAACACGCTTTGCTTTTTGCAAAACCTTGTTTATATGTTTATTAATTGAGTATATAAATGACGATTTTAAGAAATATGCATAATTGTTTGTGGAACTCAATATTCAAGAAATGTATGTTGATTTTTATTTTTTTTAAATAGTGTATTTTTGAGAAAATTTGTGGTAAGGTTAAGGACTAGAGGTTGAGTCATTACATAAAAATATCACATCAATGCATTCACCTTGATTAGAATGAATTCTAAAAGAATAGGTTTGACAACCCTCTGCCCAATGTACACCAAGATAATCTAGGGAGTATTTAGCCTTACATAGGTGGTGATGGATAAAATTTTGGGCTAAGATAGAAATTGTCTAGCATACTAAGTTTTTTCTTATCCAATTTTATTGTTAGACCAAGTGAACTAACAAAAGGCATGATTATTGTGCTTCCTAGAAAGAGGAATCATTTGAATACGAAACCATTATGGAAAAGGATCCATGCATCAAACTCATTGTTAGATAATTAGGGTTTTCTAGGCTAATTGTGGTCAAATTTTTATTTAGTCGTGTTAAAGCACCCAATCATCTTAAGAAAGGTGAGAACTTAGCAAATTCCATAGGTTAGATCTCTCAAATTACTCTTGTGTGTACAAATAAAGTAGATTCCAATGTTATTATTATCAATAAGGAGGGTGCCCTATACATTTTGGTGATATAGGTCTTCTACTTTGTTAATGATAAAACTTTGGAACCATGGGAGGTTGGGGAATGTGCCTCCATTTCGTTTAGTTTATGATGAGGAAAGTAAAATGAGTTCTTTTGAGATGGAGCTTAGAGAAAATACATTTTTTATCACTTGTAATTTTTTACCTCTTAGAGTAACACATTAGACTTTTTGGAAATGGTTAATTGTTTAAATTTATACCTTTTTTTGGGAAGGGATAGTCCCTTGATGTTCCATTGACATTGTTGATACTTCATTGAGCCAAATGAATAGATTCAAGGATCTCCTTTGCTAAAGCAATAACGTAGTTGCAAGTTTTAATTGGTTGCTTCGTGGCTTTGAGAGACATAGATATGTTAGTAGGAATTGAGAAAAGTTCTTGGTCAAGAAAGGGCCAAAGGAATTGGAATAAGGGAGAGGACCTTATCAACATCCTTGGAACCAAAGGGGTAATAATCTCTAAGACTATAAGTGGAGAGATGAGGGGAAGGAAAGTTGGTTCTTTTCTTTTGTGAATAGTCCTCCAACTTTTATTCATAATGTAGGAAGGGTTTTGTGAATCCAAGCTTGGGTAAGAGGAAATAATGGCAAGAGAGAGAGGTAAGGAGATATTAGAATCATAAGTGTTAAGGGTGTTAGCATAGACAAGGATTTGACTAAAGAGGAAACAATCAATTTCATTAGAGCTTAGGTTGGAAGATTTAGTTGTATAAATGAAAATGAGAACTATCAAAAGACATGTTGAGAGTCGATTCACCAATATAACTTTGTTACAATATTTGTTGAGGCTTGGTGGCAGAAAAATAGGTGTCAATATAGAAGGAAGAAGATAAAGGATTACCATGGGATGAAGATTGAACATAAGGGCTTTGATTAGATGCTCCTCTTTATTACAATAAAAACATATGTTTGACTTGTTAAGAAAACTAACTAGTTACTAAATTTCAAACCTAAGACCAAAATATTTTATCATATCTTAGAGGGGTTAGAGTTCAAGTCCATTTCAACACAGACACTAGAATGAACCCTTAAACTAGCAACCTTATCATTATTATTTTTCACCAAATAACCTTACCCAACATTCTAGTAATGTCTTTCAAGAAAAGATAGATTGTCATGTTGAGAATGAGAAATTCAACCCACTTATGGTTTTTAGATCTTGAGAGATCCTCAAGGTGAAAATCAAAACTCTAAACTAAGTAACATACTTAGACCATAAATTATCCCAAGTTTTGTACTGTAAAACCACTTGAGCATGTTCAAAAGCATAGAAACATCCAAGAAATTTTTCTCTTTCCCCAGCTCCTGGATAGCCTCAATCCCCCACCACTTTCCTAATTGTTTTTAGCCCATTTATAAAAATCATTTTTTGTAGGGACGTCTTTTTTAAAAATGAATGACTGTTCTACTGCAACATTTAGCTGCAACATCAATGGTGTCCTCTGGGAGATTATACTCAGAGGACTCTCCTCTTGCATCGCTTGATAAATAAAACAGAAAGTTTGTTGAGGATCCCTGCTCCGTCTTTTTGTGTTGCTGAGAAGACATCTCTAGCAATTAATGGATCAAGCTGAACATTTGCAGGAGGGAGAATAGGCAATGCAAGATTGAAGGAATCAGGGGAAACGAAAAGGATCCACACAGCAAAAAGCAAGTGGCTCGAAAAGCCGCTTTGAACCCTAACAGGTGTCTGCAAGGGCATCTGAGAGTGACAAAAGGTGCAACTGTAGGTGCAAATGTGGGCATGGCGGATCTAAGAAACAACCGTAGATAGCTTTAGCAACCTCGACCTGGATCTAAGAATATTTAAAGTAGTAATTTTTCAATATAATTTTGTTCTTAATATCACACACTTGTTTGCATAATTTCCTTGAATTTTTTTATTTTTCATTTTTCATTTTTCACTGCACCATAATTAATTTGAGAAGTAGGAGGTATTTTCCACAGCGTGTCAAATTGTGATATTACTATCAGGATTCAACTGTGTAGTTTTACGAGTCAAACTCATTGACCCATGATTCATGAGTAGTGGTTCACAAGAACCCATCTCTCATGATAATGAATTGTCCACTTAGCACTTATTGCATCTAGGTGATGCTCACAGCGGTGAAGCACTGGGCCTTCCCAGGAGGTCACCCATCCCAGTACTACTCCAGTTCAAGCATGCTTAACCACGAAGTTTTCCCAGGTTAAGACCACTTAGCTTGCAACCCCATAATTAACTTTGTATCATTTAAAATCCATGATTGAATGTTGGACTTCTAATTTAAAATTCATTATTGATTCTTATTTTCTCATTTAAAATCCATTATTGAATGTTGGACTTTTCATGGATCCATCGAGATTCAAACCTAGAAACTTTCATTTGGTGACTGACAATTCAGTGGTAGAATATCCCAACAGTAAATGGGAAGTCTTTGCATCGAATCTTAGCTGATTTATGAAAAATCTAACACGATATCAAAGCCCATATCACCAGAATCAAATCAAACTAAGATCCCTAAACACCTCTGTTTCAAAAAAATAAATGCAACTAATAACAAAGTCAAGATAACATTTTTCTTTAATAAAAATTCTTAGACCACTTGAAACAGTACATGCCCAAGAAAATAAAGTTTTCATTGAAAATCTCACATGTAGAGATATGGTTAGAGATGTTACATAAAGAAGTATGGAACATTCATTCTTGGACAATTCAGAGTGGAGAAGACAAGGTTAAAAGATTAATGTTATCAGCAATCAAATCCAGAAACAGCATGATCAACTAGGTTAAAAGATTAAAAATAACAGAGTTTACAATTCACAGATTTAAAGAACAGAATGGACAATTCACTTATTAGAAGTTCAGTATTGAAGCACCAAACCCAATTCTTCAATTGAGTGATAATGAAAACTGAAACAACAAAAACTGAGTTCAATTGAGAGAGTATTATGCCTTCATCTATTTTCAAAAACAATTAGATATCCAGTATCCTTCATAGTTACATCAAAGCAAAATGATACTCGATTTACGCTGTAAAGCATTTGAAAATCTGTTTGCTAAAGGCATTTGGGAAAAACCTAACAGGGATTTGGAAGGAATTGAAGGAAACAACTCCATAGACAACAACTTTTAGGTGTTGGTGGGTTGCGTTGAGGAACTCAGGGGAAAAAGAGCAAGCAACTTTGGTTCACTTTTCTGACTTGGCAATGGCTTAAAACAGAATTCCTCCACTTCCTCCTCCAAATATGAGGATTGATTGCATGATGTAGGGGTAGAAGAATATGATGGGCTGTAACTGTAGCTAAACAGATCAGGCCCAAGAGGAGAGATTGGGCTGGGAATCAGAGTGGGTGATAACACATACTTATTACCTGCTAACTTCATTGTATTACCAGGGTCATGAACAGTGAAACCCAACGTAATCTCCAATTTTCTCTCAATTCTCCTTCTTTTCTGGAGCTTGTACTCTGATTTCTGAGGACCCACTTCAATCATATTCTTCTTCACAGCACAACAATTCCCCTCTGATTCCATCCCTGCTACCTCCCTACTTCTGCTTGAATTTCTTGCAGGGATGGTCACAGGGAACTTTTCCCCCTGTGAAACACCAGTGAGTTTCTGCACAGTTTCCTTGAAGCTATGCCTATCTGTTGTAACAAAGGTTGATGCCATTGCAGCCTGCTTGAATGGTGCTCCACATTCAGAACCTGCAAACATGCCTTGGGACTTTGCCATAATAAAATTCAGCCCTAGAATCAAGTACTGCAAACAAGAAAACTCTCACAGTGGAAGGCAATCACACCATATCAATCCACTGCAAAGCAAAAAATTGCTGAATTGCAATACAACCCTTTTCACAAGCTCTGGAATTTGTAGCAATGCAATGACTGATGAACACAAAAGACAAGAATTTCCACAAAGAATAAGGCTGAAGGTGCCAAGATTCAAGCTTAGTCAAAAACGTGTAATCAATATTCAAACTAGTAAGTCAAGCTTCTTGTGTTTATCTGCTCAAGTAGGAAATTCTGTGAGTTATGTGGACTTAAGAATGCTTCTCTCTGCAAGTTACCCCACACGTTCAAGGATATGGGTTTGGAAGTCCAATTAATGTGATAAGCAATCTAATTCTAGAAACAGTCAAAGAATATTCACTGGTTTTCAACGACTTTTGATGGAGCACGAAATGTGTTTATATTTAAAATATAGCTATTACCCAGTTGCAGTTTTAGCCTTGGATTTCACGCAAAGTCTTTGTGTACACACAAACATATAAAAACACTTGTGGGGTACAAAATAGTTAGTATTTATCACCTACAACTCACTGCATTTGGTTTCAAATGAGCAGTGTTTCATCAACTCTTCTTGAATACGATTGTATGACTTTATATACATCTTTTTTAATTATACCTTTTGATTGATCTTTTTGTTCAAGGTTATCATGTTTTGAATTATATTATGTGATTTATCATTTAGTTTTTTCATTTTTAATGATGGATTATGATGTGTTTCGAAATGTTAATATAAAATTATTTACATTGTTTAATTTGAAAGGATTTTCTTGATTACAAAAAAATATAGAATACATATTTTAAATTTTAAATTGCATTAAATCATTACCTAAATCTTTATACAAATTAATAAATTTTAACATCTATTAGTGCATGCTCATTACAGGTGTAGTTTATTGCTCCCACCTTTCTACATCTTTATAATTTACAACATTCTCAATAGTGAACAAGATTTTTGGATCAATTGTGTGCAAATTTTTACATCAACATTTCAGATCATTTCTCTCTTTATCTGCTTTTCATCCCGATGATGGATCAGGGAGTATGATATGAAATGTTGATGTAAAAATTTGCACACAGTTGATCCAGAAATCTCGTTCACTATCTATCATGGATTGTGGAAAAAAAATGTTATGGACATTCTCAATGTCAAAATGTAGTTTGGATAGTCAATACTAATAGAAAAATTCTTAATTGATATGGTTTGCAATTGTGTGGATATATCTCTTTGCTTATGCTAATAGTTTCAAATTCTAGCAATTCATCCTTTGCTCAAATGCATTGTCATCCATAAGTTCACTAACTAGATAAGAAGGGTCATGCAAATTAACATAGGCATCAAGGCCAAGTTGGATGTATATATAGAAACCATGAGATTCTAGTAAGGCATCCTTTGCTTTGCAATGTCACCCATGAGTTTCTTCACTAGATAAGAGGGGCCATGCAAATAAGCATACACATAGGGCCAAGCTGGATGTTTGGACATAGGGCTAAGTTGGTAAATGTGTATTACTCCAATTTTTATTTTTTTAGAGGATATTAGTGATAGACTATGAATTATGCAAGAAAAGTATATCTAGTATTAATTTCAAATTCTATCAATGATTTAAACATGTAACAAAGGTGGTGAATACACATCAAACTTGTTCATTGGTTATAAACTTGTGAGTTTTTTTTGTGAGGAGGGTGTGAAGGTTGAAAATCTTACAATGATTTTTTTTTATAAGAGAATAATATAATAGGAAACAAGATGCAAATGTTTGATAATAAGTTATTTAAGGGGGCAACTTTAAAAAGCAAGCCACTTATGTAATAACCCCATCTGGTCACTACATTTTTAATTTATTTTGAATACAATATGTTCTTAATCTTTATCCTTGTGTAGTTCTATTCGTGCAATAATGAACTTGATTATTAATTTCTTCATTGTTATGCTATTAACCATTAAGGAAGGTTATAGGTAAATGCATTCACAAAATTAGTACAACAATGATAGACCTCAAGTTATAATTACATCGCATCAATATCGAAGGTTAGGTAATGCTAGTAAAAACTAATCTCAACATAAATAATCTCTATAGTCGATAAGAAAACCAAGTTCCTAATTAAATTCCATCTACATGTAAAATCATAAAAGAATATATAATTTCTTCAAATAAATATTGACAATAACAATCATTTAGTACCATAAGAATAAATACCAGCAGTTAAAATAATAATACATCCATGTGGTTGTTTGATAGAGCTAGTATGTTTCCTCTATAGGTCTACATTGCTCTTGGTTTGGGTGTTAGGGTGCAATATGATCCCAACCACATAGATAAGAAATCCATATCCATCCCATCCAAGTGGATTATAGGGCCTACCAAGAAAGTTAGGTAACCATAGACTAACAACACTTAGACTATTTAAAAAAAGTATCATCTTACTAGGCTAGCATCACATATCTCGCCAATAATTGGAAGGGGGTGTATGCTATTATATCAAACAATTTCACATGATCATGTTCTCTTAATAATAACACCCTTAAAGTGTTGTGACAACAAGGAAAAAGGAAAACTAGTGTACATCCAATACTATATTGTGGATCCATATTTTCTTTTGTTCACTCTTATTTCATATGCAAACTTCCCTTCCTTCTAATGGTCCTCATTGATAAGGGCATAAAATTTTACTTTAGACATACAATGGGATGTAACCTAGTGCCCAAGTCTAAACTCATTCATCCTCTAATAATTTTCTCCCACAATCCACTAAATATATTGAGTGAGTGGATCCTAGTGTCCATCAGCTACATACCATTCCATCCAACCTCGATGGGTAGCTCCTAGCCTCCATC
Source organism: Sequoiadendron giganteum (assembly GCA_007115665.2). Taxonomy (NCBI): domain Eukaryota; kingdom Viridiplantae; phylum Streptophyta; class Pinopsida; order Cupressales; family Cupressaceae; genus Sequoiadendron; species Sequoiadendron giganteum. The sequence continues at coordinate 91,778,308 of CM021102.1, forward strand.
ATCTGCATTCTTATGGTGATAGCTAACTAACCTTGGGATATGAATAAATCACTTTTATTGACAAAGCATACTCCTTGACTATTATCACACTAGAGCAACAATAAGCTTATCTATGGGAAATTCATAGGTTTTATTATTTTAGTGATAACCTCAATAGAAGTGCAAGCTATGGATCAAGGGGTATTAGAACCCTCTACGGATGCCCTCATAGTTTCCTTATCTTCGACTTAAATATGTTGTCATAGAATTCATCACCTGTATCAAACTTAGTTCTATCATGTGGGGGTGTCTTATAGCAAGATAAATGATAACAAAATTTCTTATGGTTTAATTTCATCAAGGACTATTAATTGATATATCACTTACTTGGATAGGTTTAATAACATGAATCTATGGATTCATACACAAGCATACAATCAAGTCATATCATTTTGAAAAAACACCTATTGAATTATTAGCATTTGTAAGTTATAGAAAAGTTGCAATGATAAAGAAAATTTTAAATAGACCTCATGAATGAGCCTTTAGGAATTCGTAAATGTTTGGAAATTAGGCCCACTGATGACCCTAATAGCATTCTAGGACTACAAATAATATTAAGTTCCTACTTGAAAGTTTAACTTCAACCTATTCAATTTGGCTTTATCATAGTGTTTATTATTTGAGGGTGATGTGCATGTGTGACTTTGTCTTATGTCAATACTCATGAGTGCATTTGGTATTTGTTGCAAGATGGTGTGTCCCTTGGTCTTCCTTGTCTAGCATGACGCTTGGGTTTGTGACATGGCTTAACCACCTCCTATGGATCTTATATAAATCTGGTGATTGTACCAGGCATTGACAGGTCGATCTTTTGGTGCAACGACAACCACCAATGCAATAGTATTGTCATAAAGAAATTTCCAAGCTTCAACAAGTCTTATAACTTATAACTCAAATCCCTCTTTAGGATTTAAACAAGATAAACTATTAATGTTGAAGGTTCAACATAACCTACCTATAATGAGTATTTAAAAAATAACTCCTAATGTTTCTATGAATTAAAGACTTGTGCACACATTAAATCTCATTTTCCTTCAAATTAGTTTATAGGAAAATAATAATTGTGGGACATACTTAAATAAAGTCAAATTGGACATTTGGTATAGAATTATACTAACATATTCACTAGACCAAATCATTCATTTTTCTAAGTTTAGAATATGTATTATACCTTACCTTTTTGTTAATTATGTAACTAAACATTTTTCAAGAAAATGAATATTGTATCTCACTATCAGTATTCTTGGGGATTTTAGGACCAAGTAATTTAATAATCCAAAACACTTATAGTATAGTTATAAAAATAAGCTTTAATCAATGAAGAAAAGAATATATATGAATCTCTATTTTACTTCCCTTATCTAGACTATGTTTCTCAAAGTTTCCCTAAAAATCTAGTATGTTGTTGAATCTAATCTAAATATTTTCTTTGGGTATTAGTAGAACCTAAATTATTGAACTTATGTATATTTTAGTTAATCTACATTTAAACTTTATTCTTTTTCTTTTCTCCTAACTTACTACAAGGACTTGATATAAACACATTTCTAGAGTTGAATTTGATCATGCAAACTCCCTTTACAACTCTAAGCTTTTGAATAAATCAAACATTAGAGTAAGTACAAAGTAATGGGAAAGTAATGGGGGTAGAAAATTATCAAAAAATAGAAACTGTCTCTTGAATATTAGAGTTTGTTATAGTTGGGGTAAAGATTTGAAGCATTTCTAGAAAGAATATTAACATGGTGTAAAAATATGAAATGTGAGATTTTGTTTCTAGTTTTCAAATATGTAATTTATTCTAATACCCAAATGACAAAAGTAAGTCAACTAAAGGATGTAAAAAAGTGATCTTTCTAAAAAGTATGTTAGAGGTCAAAACATGCACATGTACGACCCATATAAAAAATAGTAAATAAAAGTAATTTTCAAAATTACTTTTTGAAAAAATGCATATGATGTTGAAGTTTGGTTTATACATACATGCATACATGTATACATATATACATATACAAACAAACAAACATACATACATACATACGCACGTACGTATGTACGTATGTATGTATGTATGTATGTATGTTATATATATGTATGTATGTATGTATATGTATATGTATATTATGTCATCATATAATTCACATAATTTGATCTAAACTAATTGTAACATGATTGTCTTTTTAGTATATAGAGAACAATGTCTAGATTGGTCACACATAATTATATATAATAATGTTCTCGTGTATGAATCACATAATTTAATCTAAAATAATTGTAACATAATTTTTTTTATCATATAGAGAATGATGCCTAGATAGATCAAACAGTTAATTTTGTATTAAAAAACTAATATAAAAAATTATTAAAAAGTAATAATATATGTCATTTTTATTCTAATCCCTATATAAGAATTATTCTATTTATTTTTTGGGTCTTTTTCCTTAACACCATTATTAGAACTAATATTTAAGCATCTAAGGATTAGTTTTAAAATGGATTCAATTATAAGAACCATTTTCAATCATAAGCACCATTTTTAATGAAATCAGGCACAAGTACCATTTTCAAAAAGGATCTTCAAGGATAATTTATAAAAGGCATATTCAAGCACAAAAACCATTTAAAAAAAGATCTTGAAGTATAATCACCATTTTAAAAGGATTTGATGCATCATTTTAAAAAGGAATCTTTAAGAATAATCACCATTTTTTAAAGGATTTAATACATTATTTTCAAAATGGGCTTTCAACCATCATTTGTAAAAGTGATATTCAAAACAAAGGATTTAGATCTATTTGTATTATAGAGAGCTCAAGGAATTGATCTATTTTAGAGATATCTTGGCCATTCGATTGTTAAATTTTATCAAGTTTGTTTGATAGTTGTGGGATCAATAAACATCAATAAAAGAAACAAGGTCTTGATACCTAATAAATGGAAGTTCATCAAGAGGAGGCAAAGCAATAAAGAGATAAGAAAGAGATGGTTCAACAAATGAAGAATGTTGAAGTGTTCAATTTGGTGATTGTGGAAGAGTGAAACATTAAATAAGAAATCATAGAAGAGACAAGTGCAAAATTGTCAAATGTTTAAATGGTGAATGTGGAAGAGGAGAATATGAAAATGGTTATTGTGGAAACAAGTCAAGGTGGGTCTTCAAATACACTTAATGAATAAATTAGCACTATTATGTTAAAAGAATGTGGATATATATTGATGTTGAAATAAATTATACTAGAAATAACAATATATTGTAAAAACAAAAATAACAATTTAAACATAAATGTAGAGAACATCAAACATGTAGACCATAATTTAATCATTAATTTAGACAAATATGTCAAACCTAATGATATTGAAACCCTTTGTACAAGGAGTGAAAATGATTTTTTTTATTAAATTGAAATAAAGGTATTAGATAATCTTCATGATAAGAAAAATTGAAGATCAATTTGAAATCATGCACACAAATTGTATGAACAATTTTAAAAAGTTCCATTTCAATGGTAACTAGTAATGCAATTAATTAGAATACCAAAAATGCAAAGAGTAATGAAAAAATAGGCATCTTCATAAAAATAAAAAATATGATTCAATTAAACAATTTATCTCTAGTGATACTAATTTTATTCATGCTATTTAAAAAAGAAGACTCAATCTAAAGATAGTTGTACAACATCAAACAAAAAAACTTAAATTAGTTTTTCTTTCAAATGATAACTAAAAAAGGTCAAATTTAAATGCAAATACTCAAATTGTGAGAAGAGTAGTAAAGAAAAGAGCAAGTATTTAAGATGGTCTCAAACAAACTCAGTCTTTAAGTAGTAGAATCCCAAGGTCTATCATGAAATTAATTAATGAAACTAGTTGTTTGATTAAAAAATAATGACATGACAATACAATGGTTTTTTAATATTAGAGATGTTTTAAAATTAAAGATGGGGTAAGAAAATCATGATCCTTATCCAAAACATTTATTATCATGAATAAAATATAATTACATAAAAATTTATAAATGATTCAATTATAAAATTAAGATCAATCAAAGGTCATTTGAGAAATATAAACATTGGTATGTGAAAATTAATAAACAATGAATCATTGAATACAAAACTCATGTGATATTCTATTATGATATTTTAATTTATATATTATGATTTGCATATAAACTAACCAATTTTTGTAAGAATGTGGAATTAATATGCCAACTACAACAATTAATGAGTTTATAACAAGTTTATTTTGTGAAAAAACTTATGAACAATGATTTACTCAAAAGATTACATCTAGATAATATAATATATGTGGTAAACTTTAATTCTTAGGATAATGCATGCACATGAAGATGGTTCACATGATTTTGGGAAAATATTAGTCAATGTGAAGAGGTTCAAGAGTGTTCAATATCTATTAAAGGATATAAATTTTAGAAAGTGTTATGAGTTAGCGACAAAGAAAAGTAGTGAACATGCATTCATTGAATAAAATTCAAGAATAATATTATCTACAAATATGTGAAACATTCTCAATATTCTTGGTGGCTTGATGAACAATTTCACATACACAGAGATACATTTTCAATGGTGATTATAATTTCAAAGATTAATTTTGTATAAAGTTGCACTCTTGCTCCACAAGAGGAAGTTTAATAATAGTATTATAATTCATTATAGTTAGTAATTATATCTATATCATATATAGATGTGTGGTTGAAAGTATAGAAGAATGAAAAATTATTTGAGAAATTAGCATTTTTATTTAAGTGATAATTGTGGTGTTGTTTCAATGTATTATATGGCAATTTAAAAGAAGAAAGAGATATCAAGATGACACAACATTTGAAATGGTCAAAAAATAATTATGTAGGATCATTAAAAATTATTGGATATTTTATTGGCTATGTAGGGTCAATAAAGAAAATAATGTCTAACAAATATGATATTTCATTGAAGTTGGGTAGTATAAAGGATAGCTTGATGAAGTTGGAGCATGTGTGAAAAGATTTATTGCTAGTTAGCAGCTTTTTTTCTAAAATGTGGTGATATTTAGAGATGTACATGTAATTGTGGATTACTGTAATTTAAAGTAATCTATGATATTGTTTTAAAACTCAATATTTTAGTGGTTCTTTTAGTTAGTTGAAAAATAAAACATTCTAACATGACATGATTGTAAGACAATTAGTGGATCAACAAAATGAAATTTATTTAAGCATTCAAATACAAGCACATTAACTATGTGGAGTAGGAAGTTAGCTTGTTTTTTAGTTTTGTATTGTAGGTGTGGAGAAGTATGTGAAAATATAAAATGGGTTGAACAATGTTAGCATATACCCCTAATACCTATACAAACACATTGACATGAGATAGATTTTAAAGAAGATAAATAAGTGTTGCAATGAAATAACTATAATCATGTTTCAGACCTTGTACAACAAGGTACATTGACAAGATCTAGTTTTATTAAAGTATTAGTGATATATTTATACATGTGTATTTTTTTAATTATATCACCTCCTACTTCATTTAAATAGTAACATTTTTAGGGCATGTGTATGTTGCTATTGCACCTTAGGAAAAAGAAGAGGAAATTGCACACTTGTTGGCTCAATGTGTTAAGACAAAACATAAATTGTTTGAGCCTAGAGTAGATGATGATAACTATCAATATCTAATATATTCTATGTTTTTTGGGTACTTGAATATAGAAATATTTTACAAAGAAGAAGTGGTTTCCTACATTTAAAGATTATGAAAATATAAGAGGATTTTGTGCTACTTACATTTGATTATGGAAACAAATATACAATTAGTGAAATATCAAGGGAAACCTATTACAAAAGAGTTGTGGAAACATTTTATGTAAGATCATGAGGCAATCATAGACATGTTGTGAAAAAGAGAGGGTGCAAATGGAATAATTGAATAATTTTTAAATGGTATGTAAACAATATTTATTTTTTGAGTAAGTTATCTACTTTCCTTTCCTCCTTTTATCTACTTCTACTAATGCATCTCAATGTAGTTAGACATCAGAGATATTTTAAAGTATTAATATATACTTGTATTTTTTACTTCAAAATCCCTCTAATGTGGGGCCATATTAGCTTCCACCTTCACATGGTTAGTCTTATTAGTAAATAATATATTTAATCTCAAAGGAAAGAGAATCCCATTCACTTAATTTATTTAGTTGTATCCCCTTATAAAATCAATAACTAATTGCATGTCCCCTTAAGCCATCCTCTTAAGTCACCTTAAGCCATCACATTACTACACTATACACATTAGGTTATCGATCTAGTTTAATAAGTTTGAGATTTAATTAAGTTTAGGACTAAATAATATTTAATTCATTTAATTTCATCCCCTTGATAAATTAGTAACTAATTGTGTATTTCTTTAAGTCCCCTTAAGCCATCCCATAACTACATTTTGCAAATTAATAAGTGTTTAAGTTTAATAAGTTTTGGATTTAGTTTAGCAAGTTTAGGATTAAGTAAATAGTTAATTGATTTAATATTTCCCCCTTAGAAAAAGAATAACTAATTGCATGTCCCCTTAAGGTATACCCTTACTACATTCTATAAATTAGGTAATTGATTAAGTTTAATTTGTAGTATAGTCAAATTTGTAGGTTAATAAAGTGTAGGTTCACTTTAAACGTGTATATGTTAGTTAAATTTGTAGGTTATTAGTTTGTAGTTTATAATATCATAGGTTAGGTATTTTGATGCAAGAGTATCCTAGGTGTAATAACAATCTTGCATCAACCAATAATATTTTATTTCACTTTGTTTATTTTTTTATATGTTTTCAATAGTATTACACCCATCATCCAAGCATCACCATTCCTATCACATTCCATCATAGTTACATATTTCACATGGTACTTGGGAGAATATATTCTACTAAAATCTACGAACATCCCATCCAATTTTTAGGATATTTTAATCACTATAAAGGTGTATTTTACTTCTAGACCTACTAGTAGGTTTTGGTGGTTTTTCTTGCAACCCTCAATTCTAAGGGATGGCACAAAATATCCAAACTTATGGATTGGTTTGATCTAGATAAAGAGAAAAAATATGATCAAACCAATGACAAGAAAATAACCAATTTTACAAGAGTGGGATGGCTCTTCAACACTTTGAGCCATACCAAGCTCAAGATGGTGTTCCTAGAGACCTTTGTAGAATAAATGAAAATTGGTTAGCCACACAACTTAACCAAATTCTATGAACAAATACACTCCTAATATAGGCTCTCATCCATGTACTAATTTACTAGACTTGCAGACCATAGACCTCTCAACAAGGTAGAAATTACAAAAAAGTTAAATGATGCAACATTAGATGAGTAAAATATTTAATGAAATATATATGTAAAACCTTGATGACTCTTGACTTCATCACCAATTTGTTAATTATAATATGCATAACCCTCTAAGAATTACTAATAAAATTTCAATCTCACAAAAGAAATGACAATGATTTGTAATAATGAATGTATGCATACTTGTGAGATATAATTTACAAATAATTTCCCAAAATAGGGTGAATGATTTTCATTTTATTTTTATAATATAGGATTTAGCTACAATAAAAAAAAATTGATACGTATTTTTATAACAATATAGTCACAAAAAATTAAGCTAAAGATACCATTAAAGTATTTCACAATTTTAGATGGACTCATTGTACTTGGCTCTATCTTGAAGAGCTTGGACCCTCAATTATCCTTCCAACCCTAGTAAAACAACCCATTCTCATTTATCCATTTTTAGTTCAAGTACACCATATATCATATTAGAAATAATTTCTATTAGGATAATCCTTATAGAGAAGTTTATATCATCTCTTTAATACAAACTAACTAGACTCTTATACAAGCATAGCAAATGTGCACCTAGGAATTTATAAGATTCCCTAAAATACTGAATAGAAAATAGAGACAAATTATATCAAAGGAATAAAGTAACTCTTACATTTATTTTCTAAGGGAAAAGAATATTTATGAATTGAACAAAAAAAATTCAAAACTTTGCTACAAGTTACTCATTATTTCCAATAGATTCATTGTACAAAATCAATACAAAGCTAGTTACATAGATTGTTTCCAAATTGACCTAAAATCTCAACTACTTTCTTGAAAACTAGTAGAGGCCAACATCAATAGAACCTAAAAAATAACTTACACCAAATAAAAATACTTGAATTGGGCACACAAATAACACTTAGCTCAATTAGAACACTTGATTTGCAATAGCATATGGACATATAAAATATGCAAATGAACCTGTGTTCTCCCTTACCTAGACTTGATAAATAAATAATCAACAATCCTTGAATGCTCAAATCCAACACATGTATTTCCCACCTTTTTTGACTATAAAAATTACCCTTAATAAATAAAATCATCTTCATCTAGTTTGAAATTTACTTAATGATAAAATATTCCAACACACCAACAACACATGAAAAAATTGATGATAGTAAAAACATCCCTAACCCTATAAAATATTTATCTAAAAGTAAAACTAAATTTCCCTTAAAACTATGTCGCTTTGATATATGTCATCCCTATGTCATGCTTAACTTCCTTATAGAAATATTATATTCCTGAAACCCCTCAATAAAAAATTTTATTGCAAGCATGAAAATATCCCTATGCAAAAACTTTCAATTCCAAAGGATTATCTTGCTTTTCGAAAATAAAGCCTCATTCATGAAAATAGATTCAACCTTTTGCTTCCTATAACCTTTTTCTCTTATATACTATAGCCTCTTATACTTTATAAGGATTAAGATTTTCAATATGTGGGGGTCCCTTTAGAATTTAAATGGAATTTTTTTTATACAAAAAAATTAGCCTCTCTATATAAGCTTGTTCAAAATAAAATAAAAAATTATCTAGTTACTTTATATGTGTTAGGATTAGGTGTCATTAATCTTGCAAATCTTATGTATATTTTATGTATCTTCAATACTCTTACAATATGAACATATACACATAGAGTGTAATTAGAAAGATTATTTATATTTACGCCGAAGGCATGTCCCTAATTGATTTCTATGAACTCATTTTGTTCATGAACGAATGAAATCACCCGAGAAGCTCGGCAAGGTGGTTAACTGAATCTCAGTCGTTCATAGTTTTTTGCCAAGTTTTCAGCTATTTTTGGCCGCCTTTTACTGCTTTCCCCACCACTACTGGTTTACACTCTTCCAAACTCTTCCTCACTGGTATTGACCTTTGACTCCTCCAATTTGGCGAGCTACAACTTGAAAATAAGGTTTTGGCGAGGGGTTTAGAGTACGTTTATTAAAATGAAAATTACGGCCAAGATCCTAATACTGAGCACATTTAGGTTTTAACGTTATGGTGTCCTTTACTCTACGTAGTGAAGTATATATTAACATAATTAATATAATGTAAATTTTACATTTTATATAATAAAAAATAATTATAAATATATAATTATATTATTTATTATTATATATATATATATTTCCATAAAAGTGGCGAAGCCATTGAAACTTATTTATATAAAACGGAAAGCAGATTACATTGTCATATTTGAAACTCAATCCTTCGAACAGGAGAGCCCAATCTGATTTCAAAACTTAACTTGCATACTTTGAATCCCAACCAAGAATGGAAAACCCAAAAAGAGAAGAGGAGAAACCACCCAACGACCCCCAGTCTAGCACATGCTAGACGAGTATGTAGAGCTCATGATAACAAAATGAGCAAAACAAAAAAACTAGGAGTCTTCCACCATGGAAGATGAACTTGCCTCATAATGAGATGGAGGCATTGGATTATACAAATCAGAATTTTTCTCTTTCTTTTTAATATAGGCAGAAGCTTTATCTGTTGCTTTTGCTCTAGCTGCAATGTCGAACAAGAAATGAAGAGAAAGGAAGATATCTACACCAGCAGCTAGGATTTCTGGTGAGACCTTTTCATGAAGATCGTTGCAGTCCAGAACCGTCCTTGAAAAATCATAACATGTAACTCCAGACCTAAGAATAAACAACAATTCTCCATAAAAACCATTAGAGATCAAATCATCATGAGAAATAAAGCCCCCAATAGGGAAAATACCAGAATTAAAATCATAATTGTCCAAAGCTTGATGAAGATCCAAGGCAGAGAGAAAACTAGGTTGAGAAAATCTTGTAGCAATGACCATGACCAACTCAAGGTCTAGTAATATGTCCATACAAATAGTAAAGAAACGAGAGAGCACTTCATGAAAGGTGGCATTACTGTTGTCCCGCAACCAATGAGTGCCCACCACCTTTTTGCAAGCCAGAAAAATGTCTGCATCATCAAGAAAAAAACCTCTACCCAATTTTTCATGACCGAAAGGATGAGGATCATTGAATTCTTTCGCTTTTGGATGGAGCACAATTATGTACCAATCAACATTGTAATGGAAAGACATAATAACCAAGAAAAAATTGCCACAGGAAACCCACGATATCTCCCAAAATGAGAGTCCATTACGACCATAAATAGCATTGTGAGATATATACTAATAGTTGGCTCACAAGTCTGAGATATTACCATAAATTCACTTGAAATGAAAGCAATCATGCTCGAGCAACCCATAGAAAAATATCAATGCCAGATTTAAAATAGTCAGCTTCGCCCAATGTGAGCCAAGTAAAAATCATGTGGGAGAGTCGCATCAAAGTAAATTGATGCCAGTATAATTATAATGTGGTAATCTGAATGCTTATCAAGCATTGTGAGAACAATTTACATTGCATTGGAAATAGAGAGAGTTAATAAAACATAATTACCACATTTTATGAGGAAAGGTAACACGTTACACATAGCACCTAATAATTATTTCCCACACTGCAAGATATCTGAATAATGATGTTGATTATGACAAGGTAGTGGTCAGTAAAGATAATGTTTTTCCTTTTAACAAAGGTCAAGACAAAACCAACAATTAAAGTTTATGATTGCTTGAAGCCATCATGAGCCAAAAGAACGACTCACAAAATCTGACAGAGAGTATTAAACAAAGGGTCTGGAGTTGTTTGGGGATTGATCATACCAACCTGAGGGTTAAAGAAAACAAAACATTTAGACTTGTTTAGAACCTAATAAGGAATTTTTGGGTGGGTTCTCCTTTATAGAAGATATTTCATTTTCTGAAAGCTCCTTGTAGAGCCACTAGTTGTCGATTGCCTTGTTGGCAAGAAAATTTTCCACATGATTTACCTCTCTATAGCAATGAGAAACTAAATAATTGGAAAAAAAAGATAATTGCACTAATACTTTTTCTAGGAGGTATTGAAAATGCCAAACCTGAGATTTTTTGTTGATGATTGCATTAAAGATAACCATCGAGTCTCCTTCAATTTCAATATCCTTTATGCCCATGGATTGCACCAATTCAAGCCAAATCTTAGAGCCTCCAATTTCGCTTTATTATTTGACCCAGGAGGAATTATTCTACAGGCCGCCTTTTGAAGAAGAGATTCAGAATTAAATATAGAAATCCTGATTCCAGATTAGCCCAGGTTACCACGGGACGCTCCATCATAATTTAGCTTGTATTTATTCGGAGGAGGGGGGAACCATTTGGCTTCGTTTCTTGCCTTTATTTTGTCAACCTTATTTGAGATGGAGCCATGAAAAGGCAAAGATTTTAGCACTGGCCAAGAGCTAATGATGAAGCTATCCCAATTTGAAAATGTTTTCAGACTGTTTATTTGTTTAATGATGTGGGATTTCATAGCTTCAAATATTGCCTTCTCAATTTTAAACACTATTGATTCCAAAGAGGTTGAAATACCTCTTGAAATTCTATTATTTATTTTAATCCATATGTTCCAGAGAAGCAAGGAGGGAGAAACCACCCAAAGACAGGAGAAAAAGGATGAGCTAAAATTTTGAGGCCAAGATTTAAACTGGCCAAACAACGAAGGACCAATTAACGGTTGTCGGCCCAACTTCCCAAATAACTAGTACCAACAATGAGAAGCAAAGGGACAATGCAAAAAAAGGTGCTCTGAGGATTCTAAAAAATACCCACACAAAACACAAGGGAAGGCAGAAGTAATGCCTAGCCTATCTAATCTAGCACCCATAAGGGCTCTATCATGAAGCGCAACCCAAGCAAAAGCCCCCACCTTCGGGAGGTAGGCATCATTCCAGAAAAGTGCAGAGGGGAGTTGAGTTTGGGTGGAGGAAGGAAAGAGAGATTTATAACCATCCTTAACATTATAATTGCCAAATTTTGATTTAGTCCAAATTAGGACATCCTCCTTGTTTATGTAAATTATAGCTCTTTTATCCAATTCATCTTTGAAGGATAATTTGAGATGAGAGGGAAAAGGAAAGGGGTCAATTGATTTCCATTTAACTTTTGGAATCTCTTGTGAAAAAACTACAGTAAAGAAATATGCCACTTTAGACCCCCACTGGTTTTTAAGGAGTGGAATCAAAAGGCCCTAGTCTCTAAGATGAGACAGAGCAGGGTAATCATTCCAGACATCCTCCCAAAACTTAGATTTTTGACTATTATAAACTAACCAAGAGAGATGGGGAAGAATTACCGATTGAGAAGAAGAGATGAAGTTCCAAACAACATAACCCCTTGGAAGAGAGGAAGTAGTGAAGATACATTCCCTTGGCTGAGAGTTAAGGTATTTAGATAACATGATTTTCCCCCACCAAGAATTTGGATTTTGATACAATCTCCAAACAAGCTTAGCTCCTAATGCAAGATTTGGGAGTTTGACCTCTCTAATCCCAGCTCCACCAAGTTCTTTTGAAAGGAAAACCTTATCCCAAGCAAGAAGAGGGATTCTCTCTTTTCCTCCCACATTGTCGCTCCAAAGAAATGTGCAAAGCACAGATTTTAGATGATTTAGGGTGGCAACAGGAGATTTTAGCACTGACATAAGGTAAATTGGGATTGCATTTAGGACAGATTTTATCATCTAGATTTTACCAGAGAAAGAAAGCCACTTATGTTTCCAAGCAAGAATTATCCCTGAGATAGAGGAAATCGCTTTGTCCCAAAAGGAAGGTTGGCTTTTTCCAATAAAGAAAGGAATTCCAAGAAAAGAATAAGGTAGTTTCCCCACTGGGAAGCCCTGCAATTTCTTCAATTTCCATTCAATGAAAGGAGGTACATTTAATAGGAACAACTTTGATTTGGAAGGATTAATCACTTGACCCGACGAGGCCGAGTATTCCAATAGAATATATTTTTTTATTTTGGCCTTTGGAATTGAAGCATGCCCAGAAAGTAATGTGTCATCAACAAATAGACCATGGGTTTGGGATTCATATGTGTTTGGTAAGTGAATACCTTTCCAAAACTTTAATTGATTAGCTACCTTAATTGCTCTACTCAAGCCTTCTGCCATGAGGATGAAGAGAAAAAGAGAAAGGGGATCTCCTTGTCTTATCCCTCTCGAAGAAGAGAAAAAACCACAAGGGGATCCATTTATCAAGACCAAGAATCTTGTCATAGAGATAAATGAATGAATCCATTTAACCCATTTATCAGAAAAACCAAACCTCCGTAGGACTGCAATTAAGAAATCCCAGTTTACCCTATCATAAGCCTTCATCATGTCAAATTTTAAAATCATGGATGGAAGCTTGTTTTGCATAATGGAATGCAAGATTTCATGAGCAATAATTTCTCCATCCAATGTTTCCTTCCCAGGGACAAATCCCCCTTGTTCCTTAGAGACTATATGAGGAATAAGCTTAGCAAGGCAAGAAGCAATTACTTTTGTGAAGATTTTATAAAGGGAATTACATAAAGAGTTCGATCTAAAATCTGCAAACGTTGAAGGGTTTTCCACTTTTGGGATTAATTCGATAAAGGTAGAATTTAACTCCTTTAGAATGGTCTTGTTGCGTCTAGATTCTTCCAAAGCCAGCAAGAGGTCTTTCCCAATTATGTTCCAACACTTTTGAAAGAATAACATAGTGAAAGCATCAAGACCTGGGGATTTTTCGGGAGACATGCCAAAAACAACCGATTTAACTCCTCCAAGGAGAATGGAGACAAGAGGAAATCGTTATCCTCCAGAGACACTAATTTCAAAATTGAATCCAGGAGTGATGCACTCATGTTTATTTTCTTTGTTGTTAGGAGATTCTTAAAAAAGGAGGAAGCTTCACTACCAATGGCTTTTTCATCTTCTAAGATTTCGCCGGAATTATTTTTGATTGAGGAGATTCTATTCTTTTGTCTTTTAACTTTGGCTGAAGCATGGAATTTTTTTGTATTTCTATCTCCCTCAGATAACCATGTATCTCTTGATTTTTGTCTCCAATAACATTCTTCCTGAATAAGCACCTCTTCTAAGTCAGAAGTGAGAGATTTTTGAAGATCGAAAGAGGTCAGGTTCAAACCAAATTGTATTATATGTTCATTTAGAATTTCTATTTCAGACTGAAGTCTCTTTTTTTCTTCAAAAATGTTTTTGAAGTGGGACTTGTTCCAATCTTTGATTTTACTCTTTAAAAAAATTAACTTTTTAACAAGATGGAACATACAGGAGCCTGCAAAAAAGGGGGAGTTTTCCCACTAGAATTGTATCATGGGAAAAAAGGTGGGGTCCCTTATCCACATCAATTCAAACTTGAAAGGAAGCTTATTTGGAGCTCCATCTTCCAGTAAAACTAACAAAATTGGGTGATTAAAACCTAGATACCCCAAGATTGACGAGTAGGAATCTATTTCAGAATCCAACCAATTTGGTGATAATAGAAAACGATCAAGCCTTTCCGCAATTTGGAGAAAATACTTTCTTTTATTAGTCTAGGTAAATAAACCATTTTGAGGTTTGCAGTCAAGAAATTGGTTTGACTCAATGAAACCTTTGAAGTCTTCCATCACCTGCTTATTAGGAATGATACCACCCATTTTTTCAGAGTCTTTCAATATGGCATTAAAATCACCCCCCAAAATGATTAAGTTATCATCTAAGGACTGAGATATCAAAGATAAGAGGTCCCATAATTTCTATTTTTCAAAGATGCTTGTTCGCCCATAAATATTGATCAACCAAAAACTGACCTCAGAATGATTGCTCCTTACAAGAGCCAGAGACCAATGGGAGGAGGCAACAATTACTTTTAAAAGAACTGATTTTTCTTTCCATAAAAAGGAGAGACCACCCGATGCCCCAACTGATGGGGAGCTAGAAAAATTCCATTGAGACCATTTAGATAAGAGCGAATCAGTCGATTCTGAATTCAGTTTAGTTTCTTGCAGCATAATGATATCAACGTCTGTAACTTCCAATTGATGCTTGATCAAGTGTCGCTTGTTAGGGGCATTTAATCCCCTAACGTTCTAGGATAGGACCCTCATTCTCCTCGAGGGGAGGAAACCTCTCCCCTCTTCCCTTGATATTTTGTTTGGGATTGCTTCCCTACAAAGCTCTCTAACTGCAAGCTTCGTTTAGTTTCCCCAGCTCTTGTCAAAGAGGGGCTAAAAGTTCTCTTCTTTTTTGTAGGGGAAAATAGAGTAGATTGAATTCCAACATCGATCTCTTGTTGGATTTTTTGAGATTTCGGTTTGCGAACTCTCTTTCTTGGTGTGGAGAGGGGAGAACTTATCTTTTGAGGTAAACGAGATTGAGAAACTGGGAGCTTGCCTCATCTAAAAGGTCTAAGTCCTGAAATTTATCCAAAGATAATGCATCAAAAGGGTTTTTTGAGAGTGGTCTATCCATACCCTTCTCAATTTGCAATAGATCTGAGTCTATCTCTGTCAAAACCCGATCCTGGGTTTCCAGATTAAAATCGACATTTGCATTTTTAATTATTTTCTAGACTTTATCAATTAATAGTTGGTCTACTGAAATGATGTTAGACATTGAATTCCCTATTTTTGAAGGGGTTTTTTCTTTCTCAGACTTTGGTGAGTTTGATACTGCTTCATTTCCAAGGATGATAGGAGGGTTAGGAGAGGCGAGTGAGACCTTTTGTGCCCCTTTAGAATATGTTGGCAGAGGAATCAAAGCAGTGTTAAATTCAAATGAAGTTTCATGCAAACCCTGGATATTGTTTTTTTCCAAAGAAGGGTCCAAACCAATGTTGAAGCTCAGAGGTACTAATCTTGAACACGCTTCCTTAGGGTTTTCAAAAACCGGCAGATTTGGGAATTTTTCATGTGCACTATTTAGAGGTGAGGATGAACGCCCTACTTTTCTCTCTTGTCTAGGAAAAACAAATCCCTTTAAAGAGGTTGACTTAAGTTTTTTGAACAAAGGAGTGTTTATCAAAATGGAGGCATGATTATAACCAGTTTTTTCCTTCACTATATCTTGTCTCCAAATTCCATCTATGGATTTTAAGATGCAAATCCTTAGAATGTTCGAGTTTGGGTTTATTAAGACACAAATCTTAACACACAGAAAACCATCTTCAATTGAGCAATCAAATTGCATAAATTTACCAAAAGAATTACCTATTTCTACCAGAATCTCTAGATTTGTAAACTCCAAAGGGATGTTAGGCAGCTTAAACCAAACAAGGGTTTCAGGACTTAAAGAATTTGAAGGCTGAAAGAAGGGTTGCCATGGGAAACTAAAAATGAGGGTTTTTCCTACCTAGAAAAAATTACTTTCAAGAACTTTATTTTTAGCTTCCAACGAATCCAAAACTAGAAAAAAAGTATTAGCTGAAAGAACTTGAAAGTAAAGAGTTCCATACCATTGAGCATGAATATTCTTATGAAGTTTGGAGAGAGCTAATCCCTCACCCCATACTTGAAGAAAAATAGCGAACACATGGAGATCACGGGTTTTTTGATTGAGGGGTTGCTTGTTAGCCTGAATATAGGGGACATGAACCCACATTTTTCCTTTTGTTGAAAATTTTGTGGCCATTCTTGGCTCAAGATCCCCACGATCTCCACCGATTCCATAGTCTCCAGCTAGGTTTTCTTCCCTGAGCCCCTCATACTACTCATTAATATTAGCCTTTGGAGTAGAGTTCATTCCAATTGAGACACCAAATCTCGGCTTCTGATGGTGCTCTGTATGTCGAGGAGAGGTATTTTCATCCCGCGTTTTCCTTGAACCTTGTTGATGATTTGGGGAAACCCTAACATTTTTTCCCCTGTCCCTCGGTCGAGCTTTTGAAGTAAATTGCTTCCTTTGTAGCTCTTTAAACCATCTTAAGTATTCCAATCGGAGGGCCAGACTTGATGAGGGATTATCCTTAATAAGATTTTGATTAGGCTTTGAGATCTCCATTTGGCCCTTTGAATTTTTTCCCTTTGAGTTAGGTTTCGGGGCCATATCCATCCAATGCCCATTGTGAAAAACCCATTCTGGAATGTGGATATGAGCATGAGTCTCTGAATCCTGGAATTCACCTGCAGTTTCATCACCCCACCTTACATGACCTTTTCCTTGCCCTTGTCCTTGCTCTTGCACTTGCACCATTTTCCCTTCCTCTACCATTACAATTGAATATATTACTTGTTCTATTATTATTATATATTATTCTTTAACAAAACTATTAAATATTTAAAATAAAAATTATGTCCAAGATCCTAATAATCAACACATTTAGGTTTTAACGTTACAACATCCTTTACCCTACGTAGTTAACTATATATTAGCATAATTTAATAAAATGTAAATTTTACATTTTATTAAAATGAAAATTATGGCCAAGATCCTAATAATGAGCACATTTAGGTTTTAACGTTATGGCATCCTTTACCCTACGTAGTTAACTATATATTAGCATAATTAATATAATGTAATAAAAATTTTTTTATAAATCTATAATTATATTATTTATTATTATTATATTATATTCTTTAACAAAACTATTAAATATATAAATAAATATTTTATAATTATTAATTATTATATTCTTACCCATCAAAAAAATATTATTATATTCAAAATATAATTAATATATTGTATATTTTATATAATACATATTAAATTATATATAATATAATTATATTTATTATTATATATAATAGTATATATATTATATTCTATAATACAAAATATTAAATATAAATATGAAAATATTATAATAAATAATTAATATATTTCTATATTAATCAAATAAAATTAATTTATTAAAAATCTCATAATTTAATTGATCTTTGGATAGATTTGGAAAAATAAAACTATATGTACTACATAAAATAAAATATAAATATAAAATAAAATTAATAATATTAATAATTTTAAAATGACCTACCAATTGATCTCATGTATTACACAAATGTATGCCCAAAAAAATCATATTTTTTCCTAATTGACCTTCCACACACCTCTTTGACGTACCCATTGCACACCAAGGTGCCATTGCTAGTTAAGTTTCTCTTGGAATCCTAATAGTAGTTGTCATATGCATTCATAAGGGAGGTGAAGCACTTTAGTGGTGATTAAAATTGAAGTTGGACTCACTAAGTGTTATTGTCCAATTCTAGACACTAGGACTAAGAAGTGGAGGATATTTTCATAATGGATGGGACCCAATTGAGTTGTGATCTTCAAAGTAGAGTGTGACAATTAAGAATGTGAGTTATTAGAGAGTTATAAGTCAAAGATGTTTTATAGTTGCATATGTTATTTGAGGATACATTGATTGTTCCCATGTGATGTACATGTGAATTTATTGGTTATGTTTACTATTCTCAAAAGATGCTCTCCAAGGTTGGCGTGTCTTTTCTACATGATACCATGCTTTTGGTATTCATTATTTTGGTGAAACCATTTATGGTTTATGGCTTGTAACCACTAATGGAAAACATGCCATTTGTACCTTTTTCATTACATAAGAGATAACCTAGACAAAATGGGTCCAAAATGAAGAGAAATTTGCAAGGTAAGCAATTCTCACCATTACACTAATAAATTGCTAATGAAAATAGTTTTTATTTTGAATCTTAAAATTATGGTCTTCTTATCAAATAGCTCTTGATTTATTAATGAAATTTTTTTGCTCACATAAAACCCTCCAAAGATTAAATCTTGTAAAATACATTAACTTGACACCATAAAAAATGAAATCATTAAGCAAAAATAAATTAATAAAATAATAATTATCTTTAACACTCAGTCAAAGATGTCTCCCCTCAACCTTGGTCTAAAAATGTGACTACAAAATTTTTAAATACACTTAGAATTCTAGAATGATACTTAATTGTCATATTAAAAATAAAATTTTAAAAAGTGTTAATAATAATAATTTAATGACAATTACACGATCAATTAATTATAAGGTAATATAAAAATGGATTAGATAAAACAATTTAGTCAATTAATTATAAGGTAATATAAAAATGGATTAGATAAAACAATTTATATCAAACTCATTGCTCCGAGACAAAGTTGGAGATAAATTATTGAAGCTTGATAATGATGATGGTAACATAACGACTAAGTTTCACATTTTATTAATTTTGTGATTTTTATTTTTTATTTTTTTCAAGTAATTATTAAATTGACTTCTTCTTTTTTTATTAATTTTTGAAGATAAAATTTTTAAATGATTTATTTAAGGAAAGAAATAATTAATGATGATAGGCATTATGAAGGAGTCTTATGTGATTATGGTGTACATCAAAATCAAAACATAAATATTTATATAATTTTTAAAAATTATAATTATAAAATAATTATTAATTAAGTACAAGGAACATGTTATTATAGTATACATAAAAATTAAAATACATTCAATATATGTTTTTTGAAAATTACAATTATAAAATAATTTTTAAGTAGAAGAGTTCAATATGGTTACAATGTACATAAAAAAATAAAACATAATTGAATATTTTTTAAAATTAAAGCTATAAAATGACTATAAAGTAAACTAATAATAAATAGAATAATTTTTAGATAGATTTAAAAAGCAATAAAGTAAACAAAACTTATGTTTATTTATAATTAAATTTATAATTGTTATATTATTTAAAGAGAAAGTTTCAAATCATATATTATGTTGATTAACAAATTATTATGTGAGAGGTATTCTACAATGATATCAAGGAGTTCCATGTGATAATTGTGTATATAAAAATAAAAATAACACTATGACAATATATATATATATATATATATATATATATATATATATATATATATATATATATACAAAATCAAACTCTTAAAAAATATCATGCAAGTATATAATATTTACTACACTTTTCAAGGTAAAAACAAAACAAAAGAATTACTCAAATATTGATTGGTGGCATTTTGAAAAGTAAAATTAAAATTTACATACAAAAATGAAATAATTCTTCAAAGTAAACAATGTGATAAAACATATAACAAGATAATGACTTTTTTTAGTCATAAAAAACAATCATCAATCACCAAACTTAAACATTCAAACATTTGCTTGATTGTTTTTTTATTCAACATATCAATATTTATGTGTACAATTAAAAAGAAAAATAGTAAATAAAAATTAAGTAAACAATATTAAAAAAAATCGTAAATAATTATAAAATAAAATAATATAACTCTTAAATAAATAAAATAATTCAAGATACCTATATTACTATGGAGTCAGTTACCCTTAAAGATAAATTCTAAGTATATCATGTTATTGTAAAATAAAAAATGAGAATATTTCAAGTAACAATTAAGACTTTACATGATTCATTATTGCATGGTAAATGAAGGTTATCCATACAAAATTATCCTTCAAATGTTAGACATGTTTTATTTAAAAAAAATATATCATAAATCAAATTTATTAACAAAAAAAAATCTAGAGGTATTATTGATTGGGTGATAAGCATGCATTTTAGAAGTGCAATGGGAAATAATTTGTATATTTTGTTAAGTTCCTTATATGCGATTTTTTATTTGTAGTTGTATAGTATAGATATTGAATACTAATAGGCTAAGATTTCCAAAAAAAGACAAACATGTGGTTTTGACACTTTGAAAAGATAAATCATATGAATATACTTTTTAATATATATTATATGAGAACATCTTGTTATAGTAACATTATATTATAGTAATTAACATGATCATAATATCATATAATAAATTATTATTGATAGTTATGGGTTTAGAAAAAAATGAGCACTGTTATTGTAAGTAGAAAGACCAAGTCATATAGACAATCACATCAATTTCATGCAAAACAAATGCTCATTGAATGTTTCTTTGAATTATTTGCTTAGAGATAAGGATTGTAATTATTTCTCTTCATTTTTTTTGTTGCCCAAAACCTCAAGTGGAAAGAACCATTGACCCCAACATATACATGTTTTGGTATTGAATTTTCCTGATATGAAATGTTTATCCTATGTGCAACTCACACATAACATATCTAACCAATGTTACATACAACTTTAGAAGTGGAACAAAATAAATATTTGATGTAGCTAAATACATCTCCTATAAATGTACTGCAAATAAATATTTATTTTATATAATCAAAATAATTATTTGTTGTGCAAGGTATACAACACCTTTTTCCTAACATTCTCCCTCCTGTTGCATACATTGCATAAGACTCAATCAACAAAATGTGTCATCATAGCCATGCCCATGAAACCAAATGAATCTCCAACATGCTCTCGTGCTCCATCAAGATACTTACAATAACATCCAATGATGAATATCATCTCAAGAAAAAACTCCTCTCATCCTCCAGCATGCCACCTATAGAATTAAAGGAACAAGCCAAGGTGAAGTGCACCAATCCAAAGAACATGTGCACCAAATCCAAGTGATAACAAACACTCCAAACTACTACCAAATGATAAAACCACATGACTAGAAATAGCAACCACAAAAAATTATAATCTATCTAATCATCCATACCTCTAAGTTATCCAAACATTAGAACTCATACCAACAACATATCTGATCCATAAACGACAATCACAATATCCATATATATAAAACCTTATAAATAACATAGACATCTAGGAACTCTCATTGCATGGGTAATGTACAATCTAAAAATATATCAAGGCATACCAAGTCTACCAATCAACACCCATACCAAAGTGTGGCTCATAATAAACTCTATATTAGTAATAAAGAACAATCAAAATGATACACACGTGCAACAAAAAATATTACATACTCCCTCACAACAAACCACCATAACTCTCCCAAGTCCACCACACCAAATCATGTGAACATGAGCCTATAGGAAGTATCCATTAAAAAAAGAGAGAAAACCGATAAATCATATCACATAACATGTCCTTCTACCAACACCTTAAATTGCTAAGTTGTTTCAAGTAAGATCTCTTCACAACCCCAACTAAAAAGCCTTAACAATGCCCAACTGCTTAATCTCACATATCAAATAAAAACATACATGTATTTCATATAATCAAAATGGGTGTAAACCTCTCTAACCAAGGAAGATCAAATTCAAATGCATTCTCAGAAGTAAGAATAATCCCAATAGCATCTCCTAAACTTGTCATAAATGTCATCATAAATCAAACTCATATGTACAAAGAGATAAACATGTCAAACACTCCTCAAATGAACCCTCTATAACTAAAAACCATAGATCAAGATCCATATCCATGAGAAGAAAAATCATAAAACATAATGCATCTCAAACTAAGATGGGTAATACCTATCATATGAGTATCCATCAAGTAGACCAAGAGTGGGGAATGATATTGTACTTCTAGGATAAACCAAACCATAATGACTCTCTCCAAAAACAATTTCATTTATAGGTTCACATCATGAATTCACATCCATATCTAGGTTAAGGCTCCTTAGACTTCTTGTTAAAACCTCCAAAGAGTAACTATCTAAACAAACTAAAGAGAAATCTAGCCTCACCTAAGTATCCAAGTATCTATGAGCACATACAACTGACCAGTCCATGATATGCTCCAAATACAACACCACACTCTAATGAAGCTCCCAATCACATGACTAATGTACTCAATACAAAGACAACTAAATAGAGAAATATCAAAGATCCAACTATAAAATTAGGAACACATCATGACAACATGATCTAATATCTCTTAGGAGATCACATGCTCCAGAGAGCATTTATATCATTTCAATACTCTAATGTTCAATCAATAGTCTACCTTGGAACAAAACCTAACCATCCTCTCAACCAAGGATCACCTTTCAAAATTGATGTCATAAAATGACACCTCAACTAAAAAATCCAAGAGTCCTCCATGGCTAACCAAGATGTGAACATCTCCAATCACATGAAGATAACTATCTCATATCAATGAAATTTAATAGGTCAAAGAAATCTCACTATATTAAATAGGATCAAGAGCTCACTCCATCACACCAACAACCACTACATAAGATCATCCATCACTAAGTGATGAATCCATATCACTACCAAAGCTCCCACTAAATTGTGATATTGAGCTATACATGGAATCATGATAACCATATCCTAAATTAAGATCACCAATGGTCCACATATACTCAATTGTAATACTAGAGGTTCTAAAGAATAAAATTGAACCAATATATCGAAGCCAAGAAAATAAAGCACCACCAAAACATCACTATCAAAAGCTCCCATTCAATAGTGGAACCAAGTTATCCATGGTATCATGATAAGAAACATGCTATAAGTCCCAATAACTAAATATCCAAGAACTTTAACCATTCATCCCCTCATTCCAATAAACATACCAATGCATAAGTGACCATAGACAAAACCAACTAACTAAACTTATAACAAGACTAAAAATACCTATGGATATAAATAATCCATATTTGAGTGATCTCATTACAACCAATGGGTTCCCAACCTATGAAATTGCATAACTTGTAGATCCCAAACTAATGTAACATAAAAACTCACCATCACATCAATAACCTACAAATTGAGATATCCAAGAGGATAACCTATAGATCTCAAGACCAAAATTCTAGATCACTTATAAATTTGATTTTCCAGATAAATCCACAACTGAGTAACCATAGTTAAGGAACCAAAAAACATCCAATAGATAAGAACAACCTCCTAACATTGAACCGAACCACCACCTATAATCATGAATTAATCTATACCACGACATGTTAACCACATCCAAGATCATGTTATGCCAATGCTCAAATGTACATGAACATCCATGACACCATTATCATCACCATCGATACACCTATTTTTAACTCTCAGTGAAATTAGACTCCAAGTCTCACATATGTATCAGCCATGTTCTTAAGCTAGAAGACAACCTGTGTATTTATCTGCATCAAAGTGAAAAACCACTTGATCCACTATGAACTACACTACAAATACTCTTCATTGCCTATTTGAAATATAAAATATAATTTCATGTGTGCAAATGATATGACTTATTAACCAATCTGGAGCATATCATCTTAATAGCATAAAATTATAACAAAAATAGTAAAAAATAGAAACCAAACCTATACCATTGTGTAGTGCTTAAAGAGAGATTTCCAACAACTATAAGAAGTCAAAAAATTGATACCGTAGGTGAAAAATATGTCCTCTAAAAAAATTTGTTCTATTAGGCTAGAGGGGGCCAAAAGGGTTAGTTTTACATATGACATGTTGATGCTAGCATGACACAAGTAGTGGCATGGCAACAACAAACTACCAGTGGTGGTAGAATTCAAAACTCATTACAAACTATTTTAATTTTAAAATTCAAGTATTTTTAAGCCTATGTGGGGGGGCGAACATTATCCCCACCTAAACAAGGGCCAAAGGCTTACCAACCAAGGGTTGACATCCCCATACTTGCCCTACCAATATTAGGGATCATATTTGAAACTTTCCTCATAAAACCCTCACAGTAAACACCTAGAAAATTCATTTTTCAAACCCTAGACCTACAAAAATAACCACAAATATGTAAACCCCAAATATACATTCTCACAACCTACACATCTCAAACCTTGAAATATTTGAAATCTCTCTAGCATCAAGTTATGGCTTCAACTTTCATATCTACTCAAATAAGGGTTAAACCAAAATAGGGATCTCTTACCTCCCTTAACCACAACCATGAATTTGATACCATTTGTTAGTAAATTACTAGGTTAGTAAAACCATTTCCTACATAACACCATGAGAGAGGAAAAACATTCAAACAAAAACTAGATACCCACTTAAGAACAACCAATCTTTATATCCTACTACTTATTTTAAACAATTTTACAATGAAAACAAATATAAATTAAAAAACAATTTACATTTCATATATTAAACTTTTAAAAAATTACTTGTTAAAAAAAAATTCTATATATCAAAAATATCACATATTTAACCTTTCCTGGTTCCCTCCATTCTATTGGAAAACCTCTCCTCTTTCTTATCTATAATTTCCCAACATAAAGTCACCTTTCCCAACTTCTAATCAATCATCTTTTCAAGCTTTCTCTATGTTTACAAAAATATCTTTTAAATGGAGTCATTTTTTTTCTTGCAAGCACCTCCTCTCCTCAATTCCTCCCACACACTCTTCATGCTTCACACTTTTGAATGAATTAATTTGCTATTGTTATTCTTCCCAACCTTCCCATGTATTTGTTGTTTTAAACAATAACAAGGGGGTAAATTCTAATGCCCCTGTTCTCTCTCCTCATCTTTCAAAGAGTAATTCTCCTTCTAATGCCTCCCTCTTCTTTTAAATCTGAAAAAAAAACTAATAATATGATGCATGAACTCCTCATAAATGAGGACATCCAAGTATTTTCCATTACCTCCCTCGAATTGAAAAAAGTTGTTATAAATTTTGAATGAAGTTTTTTTTTTTCCTTACATAAATAATGTGATTATTGTTTGGGCTACATAATTATTTTGATACCTTTTGGTTAATAATTCATATACTTTAAAGTTACCATGAAATTGAGAATGCTCGCATTAACCACTCAATCATCTATGAAACACACACAAGATGTGATAAGCACGGAAAATGACTTTTCTGCATAATTATCTATAGGATTCATATTTTCATCTAAAAATTGGTCAATATTCTTAGAATTTCCTCCTAAAGACCCTTGTATAACAAATTCATTCCAACTTTCACAAAATTCAAGAATTAATCATGTTTTCGTAATTTTTTTTGTTAAAAGCAATAAATTTTAATTTCTCTCAAATGGTGATGAATCATGTCATATAAACTTACCACATTGAGAGAAATGAAGTTATGAACATCCTTATATTTATTGGTTTAACTCCACCCCTCATAGATTATGATATTTATATGTTTTGGTGAAATAGTCAACTAGACTGTGTAATCACCTTTAGACAAACATGTCTTCATTATTACAAATTTGATCGGACTAGAATTTTTCATGATGTAGAGAGATTTTAAGAATAACCAAAACAAACCAAAAAATAAAAATAAATCTAGAAATATTTTCGGGTGATGCAAGATCGCCTGTGTACTCAAATGCTCTTGCATCAAAGATACACAACAAGACTACACTAGCAAGAGGAAAAAACCCAATCTTCAAAATCATCCATACTCAATGTATTATTTTGACAATTAAAATATTACAATAAAGTTATCAATTCTCCATGAATACTTCTAAAACATCAAGTTCATGCAATGTATCCTTCATGTGTTCAAGCATGCAAACGCACATCGTATGTTGTGATTCACATATGCACTCAACAACTAGTCAACAAGCCAACCTAGTAGGCAAGCCAAACTAGTCAACAAGCTAGCCAATAAACCCCTACATCTAAATATGTTCCTTTTTTTATAGAATTAAGTTAACACAAAACAACCAAGTGGTAATGTAAAGCCATGAATGAACAAAACTATTGACCCCAACATTTATTTTTTGGTACTAAGCTTTCTCAATATTAAATATTTTTCTTATGTACAACACACACATAAAATTTCTAACCAATTTTAGATACAAATTTACAAGTAGACCCAAAAAATAGTTAATGTGTCTAAACACATCTCCTAAAGATGCACCACAAATAAATATTTATTTTACATAATTAAAATAATTCTTTCTTGTGCAAAGTATACAACATTTTTTTTTCTAACAACTCCATTTGTATGTGATGGTATAGAGGAATCATGATCTATGCAATGAGAAACGCGATGAATATGTGATTTGATTGATGTTGAGATAATTAGTGATTATGTCCTTAAATTTCAAGTTTGCTAATAGTGTGGTGTAATTGTAACAACTACAACTGATCGTATCTCCTATATTCCCTACAAGTGTGGCTTCTTGTGGTGATTTGTGAAAAAGTGCCCTAAAAAGTGGAGGTTATTTTTGTTCTTTTTCGTATAGTTTTTGTGGTTTTACTATTTTTTTAATTAATTTTTGCAATGGATTAGATTGCATACGAGATTTGTTGTTATCGATTATGATTTTACAAAAAAAAAAAATCCCATAGAAGCCTAGAAGCCTTGGACAATTTTTGCATGAAAATCATAGATGTTGGCACCATGAAACTTTTGTGTCACCATCTCCACCATGATTATTGACACTAACAAAAGAATATGGATTTTTTTTGCAAAACATTTTAGACTTCACCATAATAGCCACCTCCACAATAGAAGGACACAAATATAGAATTGACTTTATTTTCTCAACTCCATTCTACATGTGTGAATATTTAGAGGAGTGTCAATTGAAAATGTAAGACTGAATAATTTACACACATTAAAGAAACAAAGTGTTCACATGAAAATGCAAACATACATAAACAAGCTAAACTATGTTAATGTATTTATTCACATCTATATGCAATACTCTAATTGAGCATAATGATTGTTTAAAAAGACTAATAAAAATATGTACAAGAATCTTAGCTATACCAATCCTTGTTGCACCAACCTATGGTATTTGTGATTTAAGATGATTTGTGAATGCTCCTACCAATAGCATAATATTGCATTATAAGGAGTCATATGATAATGACTTGGGTTGAAGCCAATTTATAGATTTTTGGATGTGGGATTGGATGGCTAGGATTGATTTGAATAATCAATGGATCTTATTGCTTGAGAAGCTTGGGAGGATGAGGAGAGGATAAGTGTTTCCATGTGGTAGTTGCACATTGATGGGTCCAAGATTCAAGGGAAATCAATGGTTGATAATTCCCTTGGGAGGAGTAGATATATGGGATTGAGAGTGTACCTTGGGGTATGGGTAAACCTTTGACTCATATGATGTGTACCAAGACCCATGTCACATGTACAAAGATCCATACCTGGTGTAAAAAGGCTCATGTATATGTACACTTTTGGAGGATGTGAAATATTTGAATTGGTTAATGAAGGTTATGAATGTGCAAGTGGGAGATTAGTGGGCTAATTGGTTTTATCCAGATTAATGAGAAGTGGATAAAAAGGAGTGTTTTTTTAGACTACAAGAACCGATTGGGTATCCGTCCGCCTATAAACTGCAATGTACTTGGTAAACTTTTTTCACGTGACTGGTGATGCTGACACGACGTGCCCTTCGGTACCATAGGAATGGTGGGGAGACTAGACCTTGTGACCTCTTGTCTACAACATGATACTTTAGCCAATCGAGCTAGGCCCACTGCCCAAAAAGGAGAATTATATAAACAAGGTATATTTATTTAATTTTTGGGAATGAGGATGATATACTCAAATAAATAAATATTTGGAGTTATTTATCTAATTTTTGGACTATAGAAGAGGGATGATAAAATTTTAAGGCTAGGTATAGGGTCAGGTGAATAGTGATTTAATCAAATAAACATTAAAATATTATTAAATTTATAATGGGATGAAAATTGGTGAATTGACCTAATAAATAGAGATTTGTTCGATCAACTATAAAGGAATTGGTTGAGTGATTAGTTGAAATGATGATGTGCCAATTTCATATATCTACATAAATATGGTTTTATTTTATCACATGAGTCTAACAAATTTTCATATATTGTTAGAATTTTGAACAAACACGAGACGTAGGATCAAACAACACAAACAAACACCTTCCATGCATGAGATTTGTAATGTCCCCTTTTCTAAAAATAGCATTTACTATTTTATAGTAAACCTGAATTTTTAAATAGCCAGTTAAGACCTGCAGATGAATCGAGTAATTTGGATTTTCAAGACAAATTTATTAAATCATTTTTGAGGGAAAAATTAATAAATATTTTAACTTTATTTGTATGGTTCCAAGTTGGGCGTGGGTTTGTGGATAAGGCTTGCAACAGACAATTTTAGCATTTAATGTTGTAAAATTCCAATCAACACTTGGTAGTTTGCATGGGGCATCTTATGATGGAAGTTAATGATGGTGCATGAAAGATTTCCATCTTGGGCATTGGATTTTGGGCGCCCATGTTGGTGCCAAAATGGGAATTAAATATAATGTAATTTCCCTCTCAAGTTTCTATTATTTGAGATATTGTTTTCACTCATAGTTTTGTGATTTTTCTTCAGAGGTTGGTAAGCCAATGAAGAAATAATCTATGAGGCTAGTAAACCAAGGGGATTGAGGCTCAAAGACAGTGGTTTTGAGGGTCTCTAGATGCAATTTTATCCAGAGATTCCCATTGTGTTGGAAAGCTTCAATTTGGTACTTTATTCCCAGTTGTTTTGCAGGAGTTTGTTAGTTTAGGAGTGTATAAATTTGGATTCCAATTTGTGTTGTTGCTGATTACATAAAATATCTATGTATTGGAGGTATTCTATTATACATTTTTCTGCCCAAATTAGTTATATTTTAGTTGGTTTAGTTGTATGGAGATTGCTTCAATTTGGAGTGTGTTGTGGCTTCTAGATTTTGGGTTTGGATCTAGTTTGGCATGCATATTTCAGAATAGGAGTCATTGTGTGTAAATTTTGTTGTTATCAACATATTTATATGCTATTGGAGTATTTAATATATGTAAATTATTGTTCCTGATTGTTAGTATGAAGTTTAGTGAAATTTTGAGTTAGCTTTAGTTTCATTGTGCATTTTTTGGTATTCAATTAGAGATTTCTTTATATAATTTTCTACAACTATTCATGGCTATTATCTACTGTATATGAAAGAAAATTCAATGTATTTCCATGTGGATATCTATAATAAGTCATTTTATTTCAGTTGCACCTTACCCGATTTCCAGTTTGATGCATTATGGTGTCATTTTCAAATTACCCAATTTGCTCTATTTTAAATTGATATAAATAAAATTTTCAGATATTGAGATAAGTTCATTTTGTGGAAATCATGATATTTCCTAGATTTGAGTTAAGTAATTTGTGGGATATCATAATTTAATCAAATTTGAAGTTTATTTTAATTTGGGACATTACAAGAGTTGCAAACAATAATCTGCTATATTATCAACAAGAAAAACTTAAAAAATGAACCTCAAGAATCTTCAAGGAGATCAAGAGATAATACAATGAGGGTGAGTTCTTTATAGGAACAACCCTAAATGATAAAGGGATCGGATCATGACAAGTGTTGTCATCTTATGTGATGAGACAATGATCCGATAAAAGCTCACTCTAGAAAAACACTCCTAGGTTTAGCTTAAGTGCATGAAATGAATTAGCCTAATAATCAATTAAATATTAATTAATTATTAGCTAGTGCATGATTACTTTAACATATATGTTCGATTGTGTTTGTATTAAATGATGATTAATATAATTGATATTGATATGGCTTTTGGAAATATCAATTATATAGTCTTTCTACAATATATGTCATATAAAAATTAAATGTAGCACACATCCCATCTATCTTTAGTTTGAGTAAATGTAATTTTAAGTGATCTATTATGTATGTGACTGTCATATTTTTCCTTTTCTATACATAAAAATAAGAAATCAATAGTGTTATCATTTATTTAGGAAGTATTTTTTCATCTTTTGATGGGTATTCTTGGGCTTCAAACTTTAGGCATGAGATATGAATATTTGAGATGGAAAGATACTGTGAATTCATGCTAGGGACCATAGAATCAAAATGACCATGAGTATCAAAGGAAAGAAAGATAAATGAATCAGGAGTAGGAGAAAAAGATGTGTCATCTTTAATCTTTCATTTGACATGATGATTAAGAAAAACCGACAAGGAAGTTATGGGTTTGAGACCAAGAGCTATGTAAAGATAGATACATTTTAGTTTTAATGTAATTTGAACAACAAATTTTTATAGAATATTTTTAAAGGGTTTTTAGGTTTCATGTGAATTAAGGTTTTATTGAGTTTTAATATTCATTATTTTACTACAACTTTGCATGGATTCCTATGATTTGATGTTGAGGTATATGCTAAAATATTAGTTGTAATATTATTTTCTACTCATTAATTTTTAATTGTATTGTCTATTAGTAATGAAATCAAGCTGGTTATAGTTTAATTCATCTTCATAAAACTTTTGTATTACCATCTCCATCATGATTATTAAAAAAATTATTAAAATTATGGATGTGGATGCCATGAAAATTACACTAACAAAGGCATGGTGCATTGTCCCCTAAATAGATCAAGCCTTACAAAAAAAACCACCTCCATGATATTTATTGGAAATAAATGTAAGAAAAAAGTAGACCACTTTGAGGGGGCGACCTTCAATAATCAAATAATAATACACGAATTCAATAATTTGAGTTATGATGATATGAGAGAGTTATCTTCTTTATTTATAGGGATAATTGTATAGGGACACACCCCTTCATCCTAATTAAGAGGGTTAATGTAGTACTAAAAACTAATTTTTCAAGGTTAAGCATTCCACAAATGCTTATCTTTATTATACTTAAGAATATATGATATTAGAATCATAATATACACATATTTTTCAAAAAAAAATTATACTCATTTTTTAATTTTTCCATGTGCATTGAACAAAGGCATTCATGTTTGGTAAAAACTTGTATTCACAAGAAAATGGAAAATAAATATAATAATTAAACAAAATGTATTAAAAAATATAATTTTTGAAAATATTGCAAGGAGGTCTACTATCCTATAAAATCTCATTGTATGGTGACTTTGTTTGATGTTCCAACCATTGCTTCAAACCAAAAATTTATTTTGAAAACTTTGTGATGAGGAGGATGACATCAAAGAAAAAATTGAATTAAGGTTACCTTCATTCAAAGGTGATAAAATAAAACATAATTTTTAACATGAAACATTTTAAAATAACAAAAAATGATCCCACCTTCATTCAAACTCCCCCTTTATTCAAAGGTCATAATGACATCACCTTCAATAGAAGGTTCTTCATTTGAAAGTATATGTTCATTTAAAGATGTTTAACAAATTTTGGAGCTTTGGATTCATTTTTTGCCCCATCCTACAACTAGGACACACAATTGTGGGATCACCTAGTTATGGATTCTTTCTACAATATATACATCATGTAAAATTAAATTTAGTTTCCATAAAATATGCAATGTCATCCAATCTATCTTTAACATTGACTAGATATAGTTGCAAGTGATCTTTAATTTATATGATTATGATATTATTTTCCTTTTCTTAATTGCATAGGTATGCATTGTTATAATATGTGTACTATGAATTAAGCCAAATCCATTAGAGGCCTACAAATTTCTTAATTATATATGCATGATGTGTTATAATGTGTTTTTGGTGGCTCAATTATGGAAGATATTGTAGTAATGTCAAATTGATGTCATGTTTCCCTTCATGACCAACATTGTTGAGAGAGGAGGAAGGTCTATTGAATATATTTTATATTAATTGGATTTTTTCTCTTTTGTTTTTATTGTGTTTGATGGATTAAGTAGCATGATTCCAAATATTCATGCAAACAAAGCTTACATAGTTGATTCCAAAAGTAATTCAATCATTGTAACTACAAAATCTCTATGTTTATTATGACTAAATGAATTACAATGAGTTAATTCAAGGGTTTGTATATGATCGCTATCAATGTTTGTAGCCAAATAAAGTATAAATGTGTATAGCATGTGATTTAGAGTGCTTTTAGACTTTATTGTATAAGTTTTCTACACCAATATGTTAGATCAAAAGTCTCCATTAAAATGGCACGGGCTTTTTTCATAGACAAGCCACAAGAGATTGTTCTTTCTTTGTTTTTTTATTTGTAGAAGGCCCTCTATTTTCCTTGTAAAAGACTCTTGCTTGGTGCACCAATCATTACTCTTCAGTTTACTAATCAAATGATGTATATCTTTGTTTATTGCATTTACGCTCCCAACAATGCATTGCATCATGATTTTTTTTTTGAGAAGATCTAATATTGTTAAACATATGCCAATTGAAATAATAATAAGATAAAGCAAACATACAATACTAATGAATCTGTTAAACATAAATATATGAAACTTCACTCACAAAACCATAAATATCTATGACTATTTCATTACACCTTTAAATACTATTACTAATTTTATCAAAATCAATATTATAATTTTAAAAATTTACTACTAAACTATACACATCTACATCCTCACTTAAATTGTAATTTTTTTTTAAAAAAGTGCCAATTTCCAAGGAGGATTTTGCGTAGGCATGGGCTGTGGAGTGCTGTGCAAAAGAGCGATTCCTTAGCCATAAAATGTGATTGAAAAACATGTCTTCTAAAGTTACCAAATTCTTAATTTAGTCAATGTACTTGAAATCTTTAAATGGATTCAGTTTGCCCGCTTTGATGGGAAATTCTAACTACATGTCAATATTGGTTAGTCTTAAAATCTAAAATTTCCCCATTGAATATATCGATTGCAATTATATTTTCTAAGATTTGAATAGAAAAACATGTTGAAAAAATGAATGAAAACCTTTGTTCACGGAGTTTGGTTGATTATAACATAGAAATGACTTATAAAGATGTTGAATTCCAAGGCCTTGTGTAGAAGTATGCTTTGACTAAGGACTTACATTATAATTCTTCCATATCTTGAAAATATTATAATTTGACTCAAAATCCTTTGTCATTATATTTGTCAATTCTTAACGTATAAATTCATTTTTTATTTTTATTTTTTTAAGATATGAAGTGAAATGGAATGGGTAGTCACGTTTGTTAGAGGTTTTGAAAATACAAGAGGAAATTAAGTGGATTTGATTTTGGAAGAAATTCTATGATTAAGTATATTTGAGTCAAAGTAGTATTATGATGGGTAACTTCCTAGGAAGTCTCAATGTTTTATTTCTATGAGCGTCACTTAGATGTAACGAGTGGTAAGTCAACTACTCATGTTCATGAATAATGAACCACTACTCTTAAAATATAAGTCAATGAATTTGATTTTAAAATTATAAAAAATATCAATAAAACATCATAGTTATTGTTTACATTAAAATCATATCACCCAACAATTTACACTAAACAAATTTAATCAACTTTAACTATATACCTTACATCCTCTTAATAAAATTGGCATGTTATAATAATTTTGTAGTTCTATTAATAAGATAGAAATTTTATTGAACCAAAAAAGAAGTGTAGTGCTTTAATATGACTAACTAGCATGCTAGTTATTACATAAAGACTAATCAAATCAATGTAAGTCGAAAACAAAAGGAAAAGTGTAAGGTATACCATTTTTATCATTTCAAATAGTAATCAAATTTAACTTAACAATGCTTTAACTTCAACTTATTATGTGAAACGTATATGTTTTAATTTTTAATTTTTTGTTTATAGCATAATTGAGTATTAGATTTTACAACACTTTCACAATAATGAAATCTTTCAAAAAATTCAAATATATATATAATTGATGAACATATTATTTATTTTATTATTATTTAATATCTACTTTCAAACTATTTTAAATTAAGAGTTTATATATATATATATATATATATATATATAGTTGATGAACATGTTATTTATTCAATTCATCAATATATTGTTATTTAAATATTATTTAATATCTACTTTCAAACTATTTTAAATTAAGAGTTCATTTATTTACTAAATAGAGTTAATTTATTTTACTATAGAGCTATTTGAAATTAAGAGAATTTGTTTTACCATAAATCTATATTGAATTAAGAATTACCTTATTTTTCTTTATAGTTAAATTATTTTATCAGAGTTATTTTATTTTTGGACAGAAAGTAAAAGGGGTTTTTTTAAAAGGCCCCAACCCTTTACAAAAGTAGCAACATAACCATCTAGTTATAACCATA
This sequence comes from Sequoiadendron giganteum, assembly GCA_007115665.2. NCBI lineage: Eukaryota > Viridiplantae > Streptophyta > Pinopsida > Cupressales > Cupressaceae > Sequoiadendron > Sequoiadendron giganteum. The sequence goes on from CM021102.1 coordinate 91,813,441, forward strand.
CTACAACAACATTGCAACAACATAGTAGAAATAGTTTAAAACAATACAAATAAAGTAGATAGAAAATAACCAAAATAAGCAAACTATTATGACATGGGGGATTTACAACTCATTCAATACATTGAATGCATCTCATTCCTCTTGTAAATATTTGAGCTACTCATGTCCATTTCATTAATGTCATCTTTATGCACCTATTTTATTGTATTAATCTCGTTACATCTAATTTTCATGCTAGGACCACCTTGTGGTTGAGTTATAGAGTTTTACTTTGACTTAAGCTACATGCCAAGCTTTTGAAAATGTTGTTGAAATTTTAAAAAATAATTTTAGATGACGCAAGAGAACGTAGCTAACATGGTCTCTTCACCAAATTCACTAATGAAAATGGAGGCTTCACCCTTCTTATCCACAATCTTACTAAATTTGTGACTAATACATTCATCCTCTATTTGGAGCACTTTGATACTCTGGTAGTGTCCATGATAATAGTTTTACTGAATCCCACTACTTCCCTTAGGCTTTTTTTTTATTTCACCAATTTCCTTATTAATGGAAATTCTTGTATCTTTCTTGGAGATCTCCAATTTCAAGGTCCCAATTTCCTCTATCATATTACGATCATCCCAAAAATGAGGATTTCAACTTGGTCTTGTTAATTTTAATAAAAAACACTTAAGAATTTTGTGGTGTATGGTAATATCCTTATGCATTTCATTTGTTGTTGGTTAGCAAGGTGATGACAAAGTTCACTTCTTCTAAATATGAAGAGGGGCGCCATAACAAAGCCCCTCAACCCTTAACATATCATCTTCCACATTCAATGCAATATTCTAATGACCTTACCTTTACCCTTGGTATCCTTCAAATTGCATTCCCCTTTCTAATATAAATCATCTTAAGAAACCAACCCTTCCTCTTTCTTTTAATTTTTTTACTTTGATTGAATGGAAAACCATATTACAACTACAGTGTTTTAAAGTAGTTGACGTAGAGATAAAAGAAATAAGGGAATCCAAAATTTTGTATTAGGAGAAGAGGAAAGGATCAAATATATAGAGGGGAGGTGGAAGAGTATTTTTCTTGTGGTGAAGGAGGATAGAGAAAGATATGGGGAAGAATGCTTGTGAGGAAGAATAGGAGAGGAAGAAGAGTTAGGAGGAATACTAGCATTAATAGCTAGTTGGGGTCTCATTGCCCGCGAATGCTTAATAAAAATTAACATAAGGAACCAACACAATGAAGCCACCACAATTCCCCTTTTGAACTCAATAATTGAATACTCCAACCAAGATAAGAGGAATAAAGGGAAACCCACTAGGCACTTATAGAAAAAGTGACTTAGCAAGGTGAAATGATAAGTGCAAATGGCTTGGAAGTGTCCCTTCAATTCCACATACCATATAATTTAAAGAGAAACATCATCCTAAGGGGGGGCGGAGAGAGATTCTTACATAACTAGTCTAGATGTGCTTCACTTTTCATCGATATTAAGAAATGAAGTCAACACTTCCTCCTTATTTCTTTAATTCTTGACAAAAATTCTTTCCTACATAGATAGGTTAGTAACCATAGGAATGATCTCTTTAGAAACTTCCAAATCGAGTCCCTTCAAGTAAACTACTATAAATTTCTAATTTCTAGGAAATTCCATGAAGATAGTTAGGTTGAAACAATTCACTTCCTCCATGAAATTGGATAACCCCTCCTTTTAAAGATTCTCTAGATATTGGCATACTTCTTAAATGAAGCACAAGAAATGGGTTCCACCTTATCCTATCACCCCATGGATAGAGAAAGTTACTTATGAAAAAAACATTTGGGCCCCTAAAACTACCAACATTTACCTACCCCACCTTCCAAAGTGGGTAGAAAAATAAAAAATACCATAATATTACTACCAAATTGAGGGAAGAAGCTCCAACACTTGAAGAGTCATAAAATATTTAATCCCATCAAATCAAGGATTATGATAAATCATTTTTAAGGATGGGGTAAACATCATTGGGAGGACCATCTTCTCCTAACTATCAATTCAATCCATCATGAGTAACAACCCAATTAGCAAATAAATCAACTATTGTATTCCCTTCCCTATGTCTATGTCTAAATTTAGCTATAGGGAGTGAGTTAATAATTCTCATAGAATCACAAATAATAGATTCAATAAACCAAATAAGGGTATAATTCGTAAAAATACAATGGAATAGGTTCAAAGGATCTCCTTCCACAACAAGCTATGAGATTCTCAACTCCTTAGCAAGGGAGATCCCATAGAAAGTAGAAGAGGATTTATAAAAATGGTTGATCTAGATGCCTATACTAGTAGACAAGGCCCCAATGAATCTCCCTAGGTGGTCCTTAATGACCCCACTAACACTTGTAGGGCTCAAGTTACCTTTAGAGACCCCATCAAAATTCATCTTACTCCAACAAAGTTGCAAACATAACCATTTGACCAATGATATCTTAGAAACCTTCTATAGTGATATCTTGTGTCCAAAACTTAGTCCTAGCAACCCACCACAATAAAATTCATTTGAGAAAACCCAACCACTCCCAAAGAAGAAGCACAACCCTAAAAAGCCACCAAAAAATTATTCTAGATCATATTGGAAAACCTAGAGTTCGCCCTATAAACACTTAATTTCTTATACTTAAACATTTGAGCATTAATTTCTAGCCAAAGAACCCACAATACATGAGGTAAATTCAAGGACCAAAGCAATTTAAGAGAGGGATTAGAAAAAGGTGAATTCCATTGAAAGTTAATCTTAGGAAGAGAGGGGGGAAGATCAAGGATAAGAAGAATTTGGAAAGGATAAATCCTCATACATCCTTGGGAAAAATATAATATAGGGATATGCGAGAAACACTTTTAGTTAGGTTTACATAGGGAAGAATGGTTAGGGAAAGATGAGATTTACTTAGCAACATTATCTATAGAAAGGATTTTTTTCTAGGAAAATGGCCTGAAAAAGAGATTAACCTTGGGAGTAAGATGTTTCCACCAAAGACTAGATTAGGGATTAGGATTCTCAATATGGAAGACAAAGGGAATAACCAAAGGAGAAAATTAAGCAACCCCATTGAAGATTCAAACCAAACTAAAGAATCCAATCTAGCCAATTGAGGAATATGAAAAGAAACCAAAATATTTTGTAACCTAGAGATAAGAATTGAGAACTTTAAAGGGAAATTGGGGAGGTAAAAATTCTTCCACCTCTTATACAAGTCCCTATATTCCAATTATTCGACGACAAAATGACCATAATTATCCTTCAAAATATCTTGGATAGAAGCAAGACACTTAAGAGAAGTCAAATGAAGGTCAAGTAGCCAAATATCATCCTAAAACCAAACAACTTTTCCCTCCCCCACTTTCCATTGCACCTCTTCTATTAAGAGGGATTTTCATTTGACCAAAAAATTCTAGAGACATGAACCTTAGGGAAGATCATCACTAGACAAAAATGAAAGGGGATAATTGAAAGGAATTAGAGGTGTAGAATATGCTTCTTACACTATATGAGGGAAGGTATGTGCAAAAATTACACAAACCATATGATTACAAGGAAATAAACATAAAAGCTATATTCCATACTGTAGTGAATTGCATGGTAAAAACTATTTCAAGGTAAAAACCCCAAACTCCAAAGTAACTCAATGTATTATTCAATAATTAATAGTTACAATACACTTGTAGTCTAATCCTTTACAAGAATATTAACAACAAAATACTTGGATTAATTTTGGCAACATGATAATACCTAAAAAAGTCACTATCAAAATCATGATCTCCACCACTTAATAAATAGGAGAAACAATACACAAAACTGTAAAAAGCAACTACAAAACCATGAGCTAAAACCACCTAAAATGTGGCACCCAAATCCCTGGTTAGATATCTAACAGCTAGATCCCAAGATGAGTTCATAGGATAAGAATAACATATTCTTTTCACCTTATATAATATTTCCATAACCCACCCACCAAATTGTGTGTTCCATCTTGGATTCATTATCTTCATTCAAATATGCCTTATGTATTAAAAAACACATCATAAGTTGTTCAATAAGTGTAACTCCCTCTTACAACTCTTTTGTGTCACATATATTTTTATGGGAGGCCCAACTTCTAGAGGCCATTTTTAAAAAAATGTACATAATTTTTTTATTTTATCCAGAAATGAACTCTATATCCCAAAAATTGAGTTTTTTGTTTGATATTTTGGAAACTATATTTTTAATATTCTTAACATTAGGAATAAGGTGGAGACACTTTTCTTAACATTCTCCCACTTTTCAAACACCTTACAAGAGAAGAGGGAGTACCAACACTATCAACTAATTTCTAGGGGCTCAAAGTGTTGGAGTTGATAGTGAAGCCCACAACTCCTAGTGATCCTCTACAACCAAAACACCTATCACAAACGATAGATCAAAGCAATTGATTTTCTATGCAACCAAGAGAGAAAATATTGAATCCACACAAGTATCACACAAACATCTGATATTGAGATTAACCTGTAATTGTAATTGAATTGAATGGAATTCGTCTTACACGGATTCATAATTACAATGGATGTGCATGCTTATAAAAGCATGATAAAGAAAACCCTATATGAAGATTGAATTAAATTATGGCAAGTGTCTTAATCTCAAAAATGGCCAAGTTTTCTATTATTCCAACATTTTACCTTAGTCTTACTAGGAGATTTAGATCTCCTAAAGGATTTAGATATAGACTTGTCTCACTTCTTGTCTATCTTATTTACTTCCTATTTTTATTTTTTACAAACAAATGGAATATTCTTATTTGATTTAGAATTTTATTCGCATATATTTATAAACTAATGATGCCATCAACTCATCTTTTTCAATTTGGTGGTAGTGCTCCCAATATCCATAACAAGGTGGTCCCACAAATATGGAAAATAAAATAGAAAATTCATGCATTTATTCTCCTCCATCTCCATTCCAATGGATTGCAATTATTTCATAATCATATTGAAATCATTTAGATGTTTGGCCACATAACCACCATTCATCTTGACGGTGCCCAAGTTCTTCCAAATGTTAATTGTAATTGTCTATTCATGCACAATGAGATCCTTAGCTTTTTGGTCTAAAATTTCTCTACCTTGGATCATTGTGATATATTTGGATCATTATATAAAAATCCATAGATCTATCCACAAACATATTCTCCATCATGATATTTCAAATCTCAAAAGTTGTTCTCTAGAACTTCTCTATTTCTATCCTTGATGTTCTTGTCACTCTTCTATGATTGTACAAAAAAGCCTTGTCTCTAACACAAAATCCATGGTGATTAGTCGCTAATACAAAATGAAAGGAATCAAAGGGGAAAAATATGCTTCTTACACTAATATATGAGAGGAGGTATGTGCATAAACTAAATAAATTGTATAGTTACAAGAAATTTAAGATAAAATAAATATACCATAACACAATAACTTACATGGGGAAAAAACTTTTGAGAGAAAAACTCCACACTCCAGATAAACTTAATATTTTATTCATTAATCAAATATTACCATGCACTTATAGAGTCTAAGCCTTTATAGGAGTATCATCAACACCAAATCTAGAGTAATTTTGGTAGCATAACATCACCTACAAAACTCATTGTCAAAACCTTCTTCTCAAAGACCTAATAAACAAAAAAAATACATGAAACTATCAAATGGTAATTACAAAACCATGAGCTAAAATCACCTTAAGTATGGCACTCAAATTCCTAGTTAGAAATACAACACTCTGTAGGAGCTGAAGATTAGCTTGACATCAAAGACCACCACAAAAACAATGGGAACATTCTACAAGAGAGTATGCAAGAAATGAGCTTTCTTGATATTAAGATCTATAAAATATGAAGATGAGGTATATTAAATACAAAAGTGTACATTAGACTTGCTTATATAGACAAGGTGTGATGAACTACCAAATGTGAAACATTAAATGACTTGAGTCATTATTAAATGACCTAGGACACTAGAATTAAATACAATTTAAAAAGATAAGATTGGATAAGATCTTATCTAGAAAACTAAGACTTCTAGAAATATTCCTAGAACCTAAGCGGAATTAACATGTAAATAGAACCCCACTAATTAACTAGTTGGTTAAAATACCTATTTACACCAACACCCCCAACCCCCCCCTCCCTTAAGTGCAACTTAGGGAGAAGCAATTATTATATGCAAAGATGCAAGGATGGGTCCCAACCCCATGTACAAATGCAATCTCTCACAAACAAAGAAAAGGAGAAAAACCACATGGGAAAAAACCCCTCTCCAATAGAGAGAAATGATATAATTAGGTGGACTCCATGATACCCCCAAGTACAAAATCCATCAAAAATATACATTGAAAAATTCCCCCATAAGAGGGAAAGAAAGAGACTATGTAGCCTCTCCACAATGTGTAATCTCTTGCAAAAATCGTAAGTGCCTGAAGACAAAACATGATATGATATCGACAAATATTTTTTTTCCCTTTCAAATGAAACAAAACAATGTAAAAATGCAAGAATTCTTCCCATTCCAAATATAAATTGAAAAGAAGAATCATAGAGATGTATGATGATGTCTCTGAAATCTTCTCATGTGTCTCCTTGTCCACTTAAGATGAAGATGACACAATCAAATTAGATACATACCCAATCAAGGAAGACAGTGACAAGCTAGGACTATTTGGAGACTAATATTGAACAAGATCCAAAGACAATGATGGTTTGACAATAGTTGTGCAATGATTGTCATCAAAGAGGAGAGATAACCCCCCAAATGTGTCCTTTGAATATGAAATGTGAGATTCCATGTAAACAAAGATGCAATGTATAATAAATAAGAATCCCAATTAGAAAGCAATGAGATACCTTTTGGAATGAATCACTGAAAGTTCTCAATGAATCACCAACAAAAAATGAATGGTCTTATTGAACAAAAACGACGGGAGCCTTAATCAATAACTCTACACAAGGAATAACTGGAGATGAAGGTACCACAAATACCTCTAAAGGAGAAGAAACATCCAAAGAAACCTTGTCATCCTCATCTGAAGATTCAAAGTACTCCAAATAATCAAATTCCTATTCATAGTATCATAATCATAGGGTATCCTTTCTTAAAAATGAAGAGGCACAAGACAGTCTGAAACAAGATCATTTGGGAATGGTTGGGTATCAGGATTTCCATATATCTCCCAATTTTAGTCCAAAGAGAATGAAGACACTCAAAATGAACAATACAATTCAAAATTTCATCATCAACATACATAGCAATAACTCCTAAGACATAATCCCATTTGTAAATCCAAGCAATTTTCTTACTATTAGTACCAAGAGGGGGAACAAGATCATACAAATGTGATAACATATGAAACCAACATAGATGTTTTATGATGTCATCTCTCCATTATTTATAGTTTCCCTTTTTCAACATAATTAGAGAAGGATGAAATGAAAACCCCATAATGAACTATGAGAAATCTCCAAAATTACAAAGAAATTAACCTTCAACAAAGATTAGAAACCCTCAAACATGATGTATATTGCAAATCAAGCCTTCCCAAAAAGATAAAACCTCTCTAGGAGTTAGGATGTCCAAGTAATTAACCACAATGCAAAAATACTAAATAAAATATACATGAGGTTGAATTTGGAAAAATGCATGTGCACAATGAAGGAGCTCATCAATATCTTTTTAAAGCCACACAAATCATGAAAAACGAAGATCCAAGCAAAAATTTATGAGCTATCAAATATGATGATGAGGTATATTATCCTTGCTTATATAGACAAGATGTGATGAACTACCAAATGCAAAACATTAAATGACTTGTCTCGTTATTAAATGACCTAGGACACTAGAATTACATAAAAGTTAAAAATATAAGATTGGATAAGATCTTATCTAGACAACTAAGACTTCTAGAAATATTCCTAGAACCTAAGTGGAATTAACATGTAAATAGGACCCAACTAATTAACTAGTTAGGTAAATACCTATTTACACCAACACACCCAAATTCCAAGATGATTCCATGGGATAAAAATAACATATTCCTTCCATCTTCCTTAAGCTCATCATAATTCATTCACCAACTTGGGCGTTTCATCTTGGCTTCATTATTTCCATTGAAAGAGGTCACAAATTTTAGAATAGGAAGCCATTACAACCCCCTTATTTTAAAATTGTGGAGCTTGAAGAGATCTATGCATCAAGCATCCTTGGAACTGATTCAAACAACCCAAAATTTGTACTTTGGCCAAAAATGAAATCTATAATCTAGAAATTGAGTTTTTTCTATTTCATAGTATAAAAACTACATTTTTAATATTCTTATTAGGAGAAAGGATGAGATACCTTTCCTAAAAAATACTATTCTCCAAATACTTAGCTCTAATGATAAGATTCCAACCAATGGTTTCTTTCAACATTTTCCATCATACTTTAGTGTTGAGGGAAAGACAACAATTTATTTTTTGATTCTTAAACCACACCCTCCTCTTTGGAAGACACACCTAATACTACTAAATAAGTGGGATTCTCCTTTTTCCCTCTATGCTAGTGCATAGGTACCCTTTTTGGATTTTCTCATATTTTTCAACAATATTAGAAGGAAGCTCAAAAGACACAAAGAAAATAAGAAGGTTTTGAAATGTGGATTAAATGAGTTGAATCTTACTAGATTGATTGAGAAAATAACCCATCCACCTAACCAATTTTTTTGTAAAATGCATCGATGAGGTGAAGATCAAAATAGATTTCAAGATGAAATGTGAAAAAAATAGAAGACCAAGGTAGGTAGATAGAAGAGCTTGAAGCTAACATAATAAAATATCAACATTCTTCATCTAACAAGCAAGAGGAGTATTCACAAAGTAGAGGTAGATTTTGACAAGATTGATGTTTTACCCATACATCCTCTCATAGTTCAACAACACTAGCTTAATTTATTTGATCTCTACCATAAAATATTCCCTAACTGTGATGGTATTACCAACAAACTATTGATTGGTTACTGATTGAACATTTGACAAAGGATAGGATCCTTTAAGTCTACCAATGTAACAATGCTAATACTTATGCCTAGTGCTGCAACAAATATCACAAACAAGAAAGGGAAATGGGGTCCCTTTGTATAAGGCTCCAACTACACTCAAAGGGCCCTAATGAGATCCTATCAACCAACCAAAGAACATAAGAGTAGATATATAATTCAAAATAAGGACTCATAAGTACCACTAAATACAAATATTTTCAACATTTAATCCAATAATTTCTAAGACACCCTATCATATTTGTTACCCACATCCAACTTAAGGGTAAAGCTAGCCTTTTTTTCTTTTCCCATGGAATGAATGATTATAATGGAATTAATTGTCTATCTTTCACAAAGTTGCTTTGCTAAGGCAAAATCAACTCAAGAAGGATGCTTTGTACCTTGATGACCATGATTTTGGTAAAATAATTGCAAAGTGAATTACACAAGTTGATAAGATCAAAATATGAGAAACAAACTACACCCTACTTTTTAGGGATGAGAACGAGAAAAGAGTTGTTAAGTTCCTTCAAAAAATTGCTAGAATAGAAAAGTTGTTGAGCAATGCCCACAATATCCTTAGAAATGATCTCTTAAAGACTTGGACGAAGAGCTGTGAGAAACCATGTTTTATTTATTTTAAATTGGATTATTTTAAAAATAAATGTTGGCTCTAAGTAATGTTTCTTTCAACTACCTCTCAACACAATTATTTTTAATATACAATAATTTATTATTAAAATATTATATATTAATTTAATCTTAAAATTAAAAAAAATAATAATTAAATATTGATTATAATATTTGCTAATTATAATTATATTATATAAATTAAATAAATATTAGATCATTTATATTAAAGACTTAGGTTTAAAATTGTTACAATTTATCATTCTTTCTTAAAATCAAATGTTAAATTTAATTTTTTTTTAATGTCAAATATTTATTGTACTCTTATACTTAATTAAGAAAAATAGTCATTACAAATAACTAACACATTCAGGAGAATCAAGAGTTAAAAGAATAGAGAGAAGGTTGCAGTAGTAAGAGTTGCTAAGCTCTCCAATACTTTTGAGGAAGAGGTGCATATGACTTCAATTCAGAGAGAGTTAGAGTTAGTATTAGGTATTTCAGGAGGTTGCAATTCAAGGGAAAATTTTAAAGAAGAGGTGTATATAGAAATCATAGAAAGAAATTGTAGATAGAAGCACTTCCAATAGGAATCACTGAAGATTAAGGTATCACAACTACCTCTAAAGGAGAAGAAGGAGCATCTGAAGAAACCTCGTCACCCTCATCTAAAGATTCAAAGTAATCCAAATAATCAAATTCCCATTCATAGTATCATAATTATAGGGTATCCTTTTTGAAAAATGAAGAGGCACAAGATAGTCTGAAACAACATCATATTGGAATGGCTGAGTATCAAGATCTTCATATATCTCCCAAATTTTAGTCCAAAGAGAATGAGGACACCCAAAATGAACAATAGCATTCAAAATTTCACCATCAACATACATAGCAATAACTCCTAAGACATAATACCATTTGTAATTCCGAGCAATTTTCTTACTATCAGGACTAGGAGGGGGAATAAGACCATGCAAATGTGGCAATATATGAAGCCAAAATAGAAGTTTTATGATGCCATTCCATTGTTATAGTTTCCCTTTTTCAACATAATTAGAGAAGGATGAAATGAAAATCCCATAATGAATTATGAGAAATCTCCAAAATTGTAAAGAAATTAACCTTCAACAAAGATTAGAAACCCCCAAAGATGATGTATACTACAAATGAAGCCTTCCCAAAAAGATAGAACCTCTCTAGGAGTTAGGATGTCCAAGTAATCAATCACAATGCAAAATACACAAAATACTAAATAAAATATACTTGGTTGAATTTAGAAAAATGCATGTGCATGATGATAGAGCTCCTAAATATCTTTTTGATGCCTCAAAAATCAAGAAAAATGAAGATCCGAGAAAAATTTATGAGCTTAGAGATCCAGAAGAGAAATGCAATTCAATCTATAATAAAATCTGGCAAAAATAATTACACCATTGTGAAGTATGTGGAACCACATTCCATCTATATCTCGTTTGCAAAAAACTAACTCCCAACTTGCAAGATATGACCCATAGTAAAAATTTGCCCATAAATGATAGGGGTGTTGGTAGGTTTGTAAAGGCCCACGCCGAATGTAGAGCAGTGGGCGGGTGGCGACTAGGATGGTGTCGCCTATGGGATCCTAAGCACTCGGGCATTGGCACGAAACCACCATTATGACCTATCGCCAAAGCAATTAAAACTTGGTTCAGAATATTTAAATTACCGACAGTACCTCTCGTACCCTTCTACGATAACAACTGTGTAGATGTGATGTAGATTGACACATACTAGTGTATGTTAGACTGAATATGCTGCCAATATTCCTTCACTGACACCTATAGTACCTTGTGATTTTACCCTTTCATATGTCGTGTGTTAGTACCATACTATATGGATTTCGTACAATCATATGAACAAAAATGATGATTTTTTGAAAAAACCCCTCTAAGGGTTCGAGGCAATTTTATTTTTATTTTGACGATTTGATATGTGATATTAAGGTTTTTGGGCCTTCCAAATGTAATGGTAGAGTCTATTTTGGCCCAAAGTGCTCCAAAAAATCAGCTACCACCTGGATCTAGTAACCACCTCCTAACTTCAAACCCTTGTAGATCTAGCAAAATATGTTAGATTTTGACAAAATGAAAGCCAATCTTGACATTCTCTAACACCCCGGACTTAATGGTGAGCTCAAATTACCTCCAACACATGCCAAAATTAACCTACAATATAAATACACAAAGAGGAAACCCCCAAATCTAGTGTTTTTTCAAGTTTTTTTATTCCCCGGATCACCATATGGTGCAAGGGAAGAGCATACTTAATCTTACTAAAATCCACCAAGATCTCTCACTAGAAATAGCTCTACCCTCAAATATGAGAAGGAATTTGCATGGTCATGGATCTGATGCCATGTAGGAGCTAAAGATTAGCTCGACACCCAAGACCACCTGCAAATACAATGAAAACGTTTTACAAGAGAGTATGGAAGAAATGATCTTGCTTAATATTAAGATCTATCAAATATGACAATGAGGTATATTACAAAAGTGTACATTAGCCTTGCTTATATAGACAAGGTGTGATGAACTACCAAATGTAAGACTTTAAATGACTTGTGTCATTATTAAATGACCTAGGACACTAGAATTAAATAAAAGTTAAAAAGATAAGATTGGATAAAATCTTATCTAGACAACTAAGACTTCTAGATATATTCCTAGAACCTAAATGGACTTAACATGTAAATAGGACCCAACTAATTAACTAGTTAGGTAAAATACCTATTTACACCAACACACCCAAATCCCAAGTTGAGTCCATGGGATAAAAATAACATATTCCTTCCACCTTCCTTAAGCTCGTCATAATTTACTCACCAACTTGGGGTTCCATCTTGGCTTCATTATTTCCATTGAAAGAGGCCACAAATCTTAGAATAAGAAGCCATTAGGGCCCCCTTCTTTTTAAACTGTAGAGATTGAAGAGATCTATGCATCAAGCATCCTTGGAACCGATTCAAACAGCCCAAAATTTTATTTTGCCCAAAAATGAACTCTATAGTATAGAAATTGAGTTTTTCTATTTCATAGTATAAAAACTACATTTTTAATATTCTTAACATTAGGATCAAGGATGAGATACCTTTCCTAAAAAATACCATCCTCCAAATACTTAGTTCTAATGATAAGATTCCAACCAATGGTTTCTTTCAACATTTTCCATCATACTTTAGTGTTGAGGGAAAGACTAAACAATTTATTTTTTTATTTCTTAGACCACACCCTCCTCTTCAGAAGACACACCTAATACTAGGAAACAAGTGGGATTCTCCTTTTTTCCTCTATGCTAGTGCATAGGTACCCTTTTTGGATTTGCTCATGTTTTTCAAGAATCTTAGAAGGAAGCTCAAAAGACACAGAAAATAAGAAGGTTTTGAAATGTGGATTAAATGAGTTGAATCTTACTATCTTGATTGAGAAAATAACCCATCCACCTAACCAATTTTTTATACAATGCATCGATGAGGTGAAGATCAAATATATTTCAAGATGAAATGTGAAAAAAATAGAAGACCAAGGTAGGTAGATAGAAGAGCTTCAAGCTAACATCATAAAATATAAAAATTCTTCATCTAACAAGTAAGAGGAGTATTCACAAAGTAGAGGTAGATTTTGACAAGATTGATCTTTTACCCATACATCCTCTCATAGTTCAACAACACTAGCTTAATTTATTTGATCTCAACTATAAAAGATTCCCTAATCGTGATGGTATTATCAACAAACTATTAATTGGTTACTGATTGGACATTTGACAAAGGATGGGATCCTTTAAGTCTACCAATGTAACAATGCTAATACTTATGCCTAGTGCTACAACAAAGATTACAAACAAGAAAGGGAAATGGGGTCCCTTTGTATAAGGCTCCAACTACACTCAAAGGACCCTAATGAGACCCTATTAACCAACACAAAGAACATAAGAGTAGAGATATAATTCAAAATAAGGACTCATAAGTACCACCAAATCCAAATATTTTCAACATTTAATTCAAGAATTTCTAAGACACCCAAACATATTCGTTACCCCATCCAATTTAAGGATAAAGCTAGCCTTTTTTTCTTTTCCCATGGAATGAAGAGAATCATGAATGATTATAATGGAATTAATTGTCTACCTACCTTTCAGAAAGTTGCTTTGCTGAGGCAAAATCAACTCAAGAAGGATGCTTTGTACCTTGATGACCATGACTTTGGTAAAAAAAAATCAAATTGAATTACACAAGTTGATAAGATCAAAGTTTGAGAAACAAACTACATCCTACTTTTCAGGGATGAGAACAAGAACAGAGTTGTTAAGTTCCTTCAAAAAAATTATCAAAATAGAAAAGTTGTTGAGCAATGCCCACAATATCCTTAAAAATGATTTCTTACAGACTTGGAAGAAGAGTTGTGAGAAACCATGTTTTATTTATTTTAAAATTAGATTATTTAAAAAATAAATGTTCTCTAAATAATTTTTCTTTCAACTACCTCTCAACACAATTATTTTTAATAAACAATAATTTATTATTAAAATATTATATATTAATTTAATCTTAAAATAAAAATAATTAAATATTGATTATAATGTTTGCTAATTATAATTATATTATATAAATTAAATAAATATTAGATCATTTATATTAAATTTATTTATTTTTAATGTCAAATATATTAAATTAAGAAAAATAGTCATTACAATTAACTAACACATTCAAGCGAATCTAACAAGTTAAAAGAATATAGAGAAGGTTGCAGTAGTAAGAGTTGTTGAGTTCTCGTCAATAGTGGCATGGTGTGTTGGTTAAATTGTTGTGTTGCTATTCTTGCCATGTTCAAACCCCATTAGGGTGTAGTTGTTGAGAATTTAAAATGGGAATGACGTCCCCTATTTGTGACCTCATTGGTTCATAGTTCCAAATCAAAAGCATTTACCCCTCTTATTTAAAAAAAAAAACAAAGAGTTGCTGAGTTCTCCAATACTTTTGAGGAAGAGGTGCATATGACCTCAATTCAGAGAGAGTTAGTATTAGGTATTTCAAGAGGCTGCAATTCAGGGGGAAATCTTAAAGAAGAGGTGTACTTGGAAATCAGAAAGAGAAATTACAGATAGAAGCTCATAAAACAACTGAAGATAGAACACAATGGATTACGGAGGGTTTTCTATTTGACAGTTCATATTTCTAAGATGATTGTGTGTCTTATAGCGTTTGTATTTTTAATGATATTCTCTTTATAAACTACTTTCAGAGTTCAGTGTCGTGTTTCTCTATGATAGGATGGTATTGTTATCTCGTTATGTTCTTTTATGTAACTTTATCTCTTTTTAGTATGAAGAGGGATAGAATAGACCCTTTATTATTTAATCTAACAACATTACAAAACACATTCTTCCAATTCACCATTGATATACATCTCTAATTGACAATTTGTATTTGACTCTCTTACAACTAAATACTAAATCAGAGATTATAATTTTGTAAAACATAATTATATTTTTTTAAATTTACAATAGCATTTGTTTTTTTTAAAATATCTTTTCTTTCGTGACTGCACTCATTTCATTTTTTCTGTGTAAAAAAAGTTACATATAATCTAATTCTCTAAGATTTACCTACTACCTTCACCTCCAAAATTCAAACTCATTCACCATATCACTGATAGTTGTAAAAATATCTTCTCATTAATAATTTCACTCTGCTTCATTATTTCTATATAAAAAGAGTTACACATGATCTAAATGTCTATAATATGAATACTACACTTTGCATTCAAATCTAAACACCTTCATTAAATCATTGGCAAAATCTGAATACAATATGTTTCTTATTACAAGCAGTATATTTGTAAACACAACTAGATGAGCGAAATAATAGGGTATGATTTTTTCACAGTCCATAAATAATAGTAAATGCTTCTGAATTTAACTGTATATGCTGTTTTGTATCGATATTTCGAACCACACTCAATGGTTTATCATAAAAAGAAGATGAAACCTAAAAAAGAAAACTAGATTTAAAGATTGTGAAAGAAATCTAATAGTGCTCGAAATCTCAGCTCTGTATCTTTTTAAATCCACTCCACTCTATCATTTATATCCAAATAAAAACTTGAACAATTCAACTAAAGTAGATATCCCTCATATTAACATCAAACAAAATGATGTTCGTTTTATGCTCTGCTAGAATAGATCAAAACAAAATCTCAGGAATTCAAAGGAAACAACTCCTTATACAACAATCAATTGTTGGTGAGTTGTGTTGGAGAGTGCAGGGGAAACAGAGGAAGCAGCTTTGGTGTGCTTTTCACAGTATAGACCAAATCCTCAAAACAAAACCTCTCTTTTTCTTCCTTTCTCAAACATGAGGATTGATTGCAGGACATAGGACTAGAAGAGCATGACTGGTGGTAACTGTAATGATAACTTGATGAACAAGTAAATAGATCAGGCCCAAGAGGAGTGACTGGACTGAGCATTACAGGGGAAGATAAAACATAACTTTTACCTTCAAATAACACTGTATTCTGAGGATCAGCTAGACCCAATTGAATCTCTAATTTTCTCTGAGCTTGCTTTCTTTTCTGGATCTTGAACTCTGGTTTTCTAGGAAAGCAAGAATTCTCATCTGATTTGGTCCCTGCTGCTGGACTACCTTTCTTTGAACTTCTTGCAGGAGTGGTGACAGGAACCTTTGCCCCCTCTGAAAGACCAGTAAGTTTCTGCACAAGCTCCTTGAAGCCATGGATATCTGTCTTAACAAAGGTGCTGGACAGAACTGCAGTCTGCTTGGATGGTGTTGTACATTGAGAACACAGAGACCCCCATTGGTTGGGGCATCCACACATAGCTTGGGATCTTGCCATGGTCTTTTCTCCTTGGTGAAAATCAGAATTGCTCCAAACAATGAAACTCTAGCTGTATCAAAGTCCTAAAACCTTTTCATGGAGGCAACAGTTTGAAAACAGGGACAATATATTTGAGAAAGAATAGTAAGACTTGGGGTCAGGAATTCAACCAGGTCAAAAACGTGTATGCATATTTAATGTAAGGAGTCAATTTTCTCACTTCATATGATTAGATGGGTAGGAGAGTTTTGTCGACTATTTCTCATGGTGATGTCAAGTTTGGGAAGCTTCTTGTGTACAAATCACTCATCTTGACTAAAGACATGTGGAAGTATAATGTCATTACTAAACAATGTTTGAAAATTGAAGTATTCGAGAGGCTTCTATTTCACATTCATACAATCAAGGTTCAGTTTCATTTTCTTTTTTCTTTCTTTCTTTAATGTCAGATTAGTATTCTTTCTTTATTAGTATTCTTTCTTTATTAGAATTAAAAGAGTGAAAGGAAATTAATATATAATTTAAGGAAAAATTTATGGTAAAGTAATTTTAATGGTGAAATTTGTGTATTTATATTATTTTTCATTTAGTTTTGTGTTTTTTTTTGGTTTCATTTTTATTTTTATTAGGAGTTTTAGATTCAAGTTTATCTTGGTTTTTAATTTCTTTTTAGTTTTTTAAAGATTGCATATATTTTCATTTGCATGTGTTTATCATACTTTGATCAGAATTTTTGATTTACTTCTTTCTCACTCACCCACTCTTGAATAATATGTCATTATGACTCTTTTTATTTTTATTAAGGGTGTTAGGTCCAAGTTTATTTTGATTTTTAATTTTTTCTTAGTTTTTTAAGGATTATATAAATCATTATTTGCATATACTTATCATATTTTGATTAGAGTTTTTGATCTACTTCTTCCATCTCATTCACCCACCATTGGATAATATGTCATTATGACTCTTTTTAGGCCATCTTCCTTGATTGATATGCATGCATATATTTATCATTTTGACATGTTTCTATATTTTGTAACACATGGTCCATCCATCCTTGATGCTCTCATGACCTTTAATGCTATTGATGAAAATGTGTTTTCTATGGAGGTGTTGTTCTTTCATATATAGGATTTTCCCTCCATTGAATTGGTTAAGGCTCATCTTTTCCTTCTAGATATACTTCACTTATCCATAAGACTCTCGTCATAAAACCTTTTCTATGGATAATGATAAAGATATGTTGGATACTCATTAGGTACCTTCACCAATTAGTAATAAATTTATGAATGGCGTTTCAGGTGGTGAGGTTACACCTCCTTTACCCATTCATGACATCATTGTACCTTACGATGCTATTTCCTCTATATTTCATGATAGCCTTAAATCTATTGAGTCATGTTCTTTACATGATGAAAGTTATTTTATATATGATGATGTGATTTATGATGGTTAGTCTCCTACATCCCATGCTCATCATGATGCCATACCTTATGATGATACTTATTTAGCTCTTCATGTGGATGATTATGATACTATTGCACTTCCTCATACACTACATGATGGTATTATGACCCTTAATAAAGAACCATTACATGATGATTATGAAGGAACTATAAACTCTTGTTATTGTGTTAAGTCAATCTTCCTTACTAATTATGATTATATAGATGATGATATATTAAATTGATTAACGAGTTTAGAATCATCTTAGTGGTAAAGATTTGTAATGGTTTGATTCATCTTGTTTACTTTACACTTCATTTATAAATTTAGCACATGCTTTCATTGCTCATTTTTCTAAACATGGTGCTTTGGAAGATAGTAAAGACATACTAATACCTCCTCATTATTTAACTTGTGATGCCTCCTTGCCTACCATTCAATGACATATGCACATTTTTATAAGCCTACTTCTCATGTTCCCCTTAATTCAAACAATTATAATATAGTGAGACATACACATCAAAAATTAGGAAGAGGTTAAGATATTCCATTAATAGAACCAACTTTACCATCTACTACACCTAACCTTTATCCAACACCTAAAATCATGTCTAAAGCACCTAGAAATTTTGACATCATTTAAAACTTTAAAATACACAAGCAAAGATATTACTATTAGATCTAGTGTGTACATCATCTCTATTTATGGATATCAAGAAAAAATCCATAGAGAACATTTAAATCAATTTGAACACTACTCCACAATTGGTGTCATTTTTTATAGAATTCATTGGCTACAAGTAACATCAAGCTATCTCATTTGCAGTGATTTTTTAGTGGCTAATATTCACCAATTTGCTAATAGTTAAAATTTGGGAATACAAAATTGGCTAATAGTTCAAGTTATAATGTGTCTTGAATCGCCACATTTTTACAAAATTTTATTATAGTCTTATTTGAATTGCCAGAGAATTTATTTTATTAGAAATTTTAGCTCAAAAAATCATCATAATATTCGATACATGATTAGATTGGATTCACCTAATTTTTGGTAAATTATAGTAGAAATCCATATTAATTTGCCAATAGTATATCATAATTATTAGTTGCTTTAGGGCCATATTTCCAATCTTTAGTTTCCACCATTGATTTACAATATAAGCTAATGGTCATTGTTATATTTTATGAGGTAAAATATATCTGTGATATGTAATTCTTATGGTGCCTGCAATTTTTGTCCCCATGAGCATTACAGATCGTGGGTACATTTTACCTCACAAAATACAATGAGGGTCATTAGATCAATGACCCAAAAGAAATTTTGGGCTCCATGAGCATTATAGATAGCAGATACATTTTACCTTTCATAATACAATGAGGGTCATTAGATTATATTTTAAATCAATGATGGCAAGTAAATATTAAAGTCTACCCCTTAAACCCATTGATAATTTCCACCCTTTGGCCCCTACTTTTCCATAAGAATTATTTTTTATATTGGATGGAATCACCATCATAATTAATGCATTTTCCTATTATTTTTCAATATTCACCAATTTTTTGTACAAAATTTTAGTGATGTAAAAACAATCGCCAGTAAAATTAATATTTTTTCGAAAGAAAAGGAAAGATATGCCAATAGATATTAATATTTTTCCTAAAAAATGAAAGATTTGCCAGAATTTTATCTTTTTTTAAGGGGGGTTTCTTAAAGTTATCACTTCTCATTTGATGAAGAAATCTTACATGCAAATCTTATTTATGAATCTTTATCTTTACACATTGTAGTGAAATATTGTAAATTACACATAAAATGATCTTCAATTGATAATGGATCTAGTCTAAACATATGAATTAAAAATTATTTAAACCAATTAGAAATAAATATTCCAAAGGTAGAACCACTTGGACTCACAATTAGAGGATTTGACAATGTGGGTAGATCTTGTGTTTTACTATCATTCTTCTATTCATGGTTGGACCTTCCCCATCAGATATTTTTTTTCCATGTGATGTATGAAAAAATAACTTATAATATCCTTCTTAGGCATCCATGGTTACAGACTATGAGATTCATACCATCCACTTTGTGTAGATTTGTAAAATATTGGCACAAAGGAAATCTTTGTCATATGTCTATTGAACTTTCAAAATATATGTGTCAACTAATGGATATTTTTAACAAGTTTAATATGCAAAACCATCTATGGGGCACACATGCTATAAAATAGGAAATCCTACTTTACATTACTTTATTTGATAACTATTAGGGTCCACTATATTTTATGCCTTATGGTATGTGAATATCTTGTTGATACAAATGCTTATAACATACCATCTCTTATATGAATCCACTATTTATGGTAAAACCCTTACTCATATAATAATGAGAAGGAAATAAACATGTGTGATAGTGATCCTAAAGGTACCATTTCCATAATTGAATTATCTTCTTCGCAATTTTTACTAATATATATGGTCTTGGATATAAATATATGTACAAGTTTGGATATAAAGGTAAATGATTAGAGAAATATGAACAAGTATTGGCATAGATTCATACATCCATAAGAAAATACATGACATTGTGGGATTAGTTATCAACCTAAAGATATGACACATTATTTAGAAGAAAGAAAAGAAAAAGAAAAATAGATTGAAGTTGAAATTAATGTAAACCTTAAAGAGACATATTATTCATTAATTACATGTGATTACAACTATGGGATTCATTTTGATCCATTAACTACTTTATTTTAAAATGATTCTATAAATACATATTGTTCATTGATTATCAATGATAAATGTGTGTACTTATTATTCATGATGTATCATTCACATACACACATACATATATATAAGAACACATATAACCACATAAAAACATAAAAAAACAATATAAACTATCAAATTTATTTTCATAAACATAATCACATATCAAAGATATGACAAGTTTCTTCAAAGAAAGAAAATAAAATGGAAAATAGATTGAAGTTAAAATTAATGTAAACTTTAAAGATACATCTTATGTTGGAAAAACAAGAATAAACAACTAAGGGGGCAGGGGGGGGTGCCTTTAATCTCAAATATGGTGATTAAAAGTGCAAGAATAAATCAATAACACATCAGACACACATGAACACCAAGATTTTATACGTGGAAACCCTGTTAGGGGAAAAACCACGGTGTATGTTAGTCCACAAGATTATACCTCGTCAAAAGTATAATGAAGAGTAAATAGGGAATGCACATGAATTCAGGCACACTGCCTAGAGCTCACTGCTCAAAGGAAGGTTCATTGCCTTACATACAATAATCAGATTAAATCCATTTGATGAGGCTAAACTAAGAAATTAACTTCTACAAAACCCTGATGACAGTTCCAGTTAGGCACATAAAAACTTCTACACACTCTGGTCAAACTCTTCAACACTTTGCTTAATCTCTTTCACACTCTGCTATGCTCTTGAATGATTTGATCTTTATTTGCACATGTACATCACATACACACACCGAGCATACCCCAAAATGAGGAAAACAATCGCTCTTATATATACGCTACACGGATTTACATCAACTACTCTTTCAACCACTGTAAATAAAGAATAAATTACAACTGTCAGCCTCAATACATAAATAAATCTTAATGCACACCAACACAAGTCGGTCACAACATAGTGAGGACCCAAAACAACACCTTCAAACATGCCAAACAATAAATTATTAATCCATAGAGATCCGCAACACACTATCACCATCATGTCGGCCAAAAACATGAAAACCTTAAAAACATAAGAAAAAATATTCAATCACGAACACTCCAATCAATGGGGACACACTGAACTGATAGAGCACGATCTAGAAACATTATTGATTATCTTAGAAACATACGCAAAAACCAAATTCACCAGAATTGCAATCTCATCTTCCAAAAACACTTGCTACAGTAACTAAATAACTGTAGGAACACAGATCTTCATAACTTTCTCAATTCTTGATGTGTACCACTAAAATTTTTGGACAACATACTAGATAGGCTCAACAAAAAACCCTTTAATTCGCGACACTAGAAAATCAACGTAGAAAAATTTTCACCACTTGGATCTTCACAGCATCACAAATTGCCTGCAATATATTTATTACAATTTTCTCAATGTCCTCGACATATACATCCTTAAGCATCATCAATGCTAATATTATTGACATCAATGACAACCACATATCAACAATACAACCACAACATCCAACAATCTCTCCCTTTGGAATTGATAGCAACACATGATGTGAAAAAAACTAATACCATCAACACAACTGGTTCACTTCTCTCCCTTTGTTGACTCTTCTCCCCTTTCTTCAAGAGTTTTTCACATTGTTCTTTTCCCCCTTTGACATCAATGGAAAAGGTACACAAGCTCTAAACCACATATTTAGCACATCTAACTACTCCCCTTGAATAGCAACCACCACAACATCAATCCAGAATAGATTATGGCTATGAATTCATGGATTGATGCAAAGACCTGCATCACTTAGTTCTGATCAGGAGGGGAAATCACCACTAACTTGCCTCTGAGGTACTCAAAATTATCCTTAGGCAATGGCTTAGTAAAGATGTCTACAATTTGTGGTATATACTCTAGTCTAACTTCTTTTTCACTTACTTTATCTCTCAAGAAGTCATATTTGATGGATATATGCTTTGTCTTTGAATGCAGCATTAGATTCTTAGAAATGTTTATGGCACTAGAATTGTCACAGAATATAGAAATAGGTTCTTCATACTCAATTTTGACATCTCTCAACATCTACTTCATCCACAATAATTGAGTAAAACTGTTTGCAAAATCAATATATTCTGCCTCAGTACTAGATAAGGAAATGGAGTTATGCTTTTTACTTAGCCAAGAAACCAACTTCTTCCCTAGGAAGAATGCACCACCACTTGTACTTTTTTTGTCATCCACATCTCCTGACCAATCTACATCAGTGAAAGCGCTCGGGATAAGATCATTATCCTTAAGATGCCAAAGACCAAAATCAACTGTCCCTTTCAGGAATTTGAATTTATTTTCACAGCAGTCACATGAGACTCTTTGGGATCAACTTGATATCTAGCATCCATGCATTCAACATTCATTATATTTGGCCCGGTCTGAGTCAAGTAAATCAATCCACCAATCATTGACTTGTATCTTGTTTGATTTTCTTTAGGAGAATCATCATTCTGTGTAAGTTTGCATCTAGTTACCATAGGTGTACCAACTAGCTTTGAATCTTCCATACCAAACTTTTTTAGTAACTCTTTCACATACTTAGACTGAGATATAAAAATTCCATCATCTAACTAAGTGATTTGTAGTCCTAAAAATAATTTCAGGTCTCCTATCATTGACATTTCAAACTCACTTTTCATTTAATTAGCAAACTTCATACATAAATCGTCATCACCTTCAAAAATAATATCATCAAAAAAGACTTCAATGATCAATTCTTTATTCTGATCCAACTTGAAATATAGATTGCTATCAATAGTACCTTTATTGAATCCAAGCTTCAACAAGTATTCATCCATTCTAGCATACCAAGCTCTAGGAGCTTTCTTAAGTCCATATAGAGCTTTCTTCAATTAATAGACCATGTTTTATTTGTCAGTTAGTTGAAATCCATCTGGTTGGTCAACATAGACTTCCTCTTCTAACTCACCATTTAGAAATGTTGACTTCACATCCATCTAATAGAATTTGTAATTCTTGAAAACAACATAAGCAAGAAATAATCTTACAACTTCAATTCTAGCAATAGGGGCAAAATTTTCTTCAAAATCAATACCTTCCATCTGTGAGTACCCTTTGCAAACCAGTCTTGCTTTGTTTCTGACCACTTCACCTTGTTCATTCAGCTTATTTCGAAACACCCATTTGGTTCCAATCACATTTTTGTTCTGAGGTCTAGGAGGAAGATCCCATGTATCATTTTTCTTTATTTGCATTAGTTCTTCTTTCATAGCTTCCATCCAATATTCATCTTTGCATGCTTCATTGATATTGCTAGGCTGAGTTTTGGAAATTAGACAATACTCCTCCAAAATTATTCTTATACTTTGCACACCTTTTCTCTTATCTGCTATGATCTAACTGTCAGAATGATTTTTCCTTACATACTTGGGAGTTTTAGTATTTTCTCTGACTTCTTGTTCTTGTATTCTTTCTTCTGCACTTCTGCTAGTTTTTGCTTCTTGATTCCCTTGGTTCACTAAAACAATTTGAAGTTGATTATGTGTTTGAAAATTATTTCCATTGTTAGTACTATCATGTTGATCATGTGAATCATATCCACTACATCTGGATGGTCTATCAATATCTTCATCAACTTTGACATTTGCACTTGTAAGAGAGGGGGACCACCCACTACAAGGCCCCAGGTCACGAAAGGCCAAGAGCGGAAAGGCTGCCCTAACTTACCTCAAGTTAAAGGAAGGTTAGGATGAAAAGGATGAGAATGATGAGGACTAAATGTCCTTCGATCACTCTGTGATCCCAAGAGTTTCAAGAAGACCAGATGAGCCACTTTTCTAGAGTCAACTCTACGTCCCAGGCAGCTCTCTGTGTGAGGATAGAAGTGTGGTTTTGGGATGATAGTGCAACACGCTAGTGTCTCACAGGTGTGTTGGCATCCGTATGACCAAAGAACCGGAAAGAAGAGGTTGGAATCTCGAGAAAGGATTGGTAGTCAGGTCTAAAAATTTTGGGAAGCAAAGAATGAGATTAAGAAGAGAGAAAAGTAAATACAAAAGTGATAAAGAAGTATATTACCGAGAGGGTGACAAAGATGATCGCATAGAATATCCTCCCCACCAACTTGCTTCAAAATCTCTCCACCTGCACACAATAAAGAGATAAATTATTGGGGTTGTATAGGGCCTACCTCAGTCAGACCCCTTTCTTGGTGTTTCCACCTCCACAGACAACCAAGTTTGGAATGATAGGAATAAAGATAAAGAAAGAAACTACAAGCTACGTAAACACAAAAAATTTCAAGCAATACTTGCTTACTCAATCGAAAACAATAGGAGAGATTAGAGGAGATTACCACCTCCATCCAAAGCACTCAAGGCTTGTGGAGGAGAGAACGAGAGGGACTCAAGCCTCTATTGTCACAGTGTCTATCTTGTGCTGACACTATCAAAGTGATGGAGTAGTGGATTGCTGCAATGGGGTGAAGGGTGTTGCTACAAAGCTTGTGAATGCTTGAAAATGGTGGAGAAAATATGAAGGTATGGATTCAATAACTTGCCAAGCTCTATCCAAACTTTTGTTGAAGTTGGTTATGGATGAAACAGTAAAGATTATGAAGGAGAATGTGAAAAAATGACCATATTCGGGTCGACCAGTTGAAGAGGAGCGTTACACTTCAACATCCAATTAGAAGTGTAACGTCTCTACAGTCTCCATCCATAAGAATATGCTAGGGAAATAAGCGCACCAGGTGGATGTCTGCACATTGCATGGGCATCCTTGACATAAATTCCCCCACTGACACACAAACAGGCCACTAAGTGGAATGCAAGCAATGAGCTTAAATGGAATTGAGCTTCCGCCTTTGGTTTTCTAAAGTGTAAAGGGTGAAAGGGGAATTTGCATTAGGGGTGAAAATTCATGCTCATACATTTTTCCCCCACTTTAGCAAGCACGAGTACTAATGAGTGCTTCGGTAAAGTAGAGTAGTAAGGAAGTAACAAAGTAAGAGATGTATTCATGAACTAACAAGGAAGTAGAGCACGGTCTGGCGAACCCGAAAGTGCAAGAAATGACTTCATAGTTCCACAGAACCACAAAGATGAAGTATGAAAATGTCGCATAGGCTCACAGTCCTGCAAGGGGGGTATCCTCCAAGAACTCTCACATGAAGGAAACCAGGAAGAGCATCTTACAGACCTACAAACCTACAAGGAAGGTATCTCTTAAGAAATCTCACATGAGGGAGATTGAGAAAAGAACCTTACAGACCCATAGACCTGCAGGGAAGGTATCCCCCAAGAACTCTCACATGAGGGAGACTGAGTAAAGGGGACTCCACAGAGTCAGAGGTGGCGACATGTTTACCCGTAGATAGAACACATCAGGAAGTGGCCGTGCAGGCTAGTGAATGAATAGTCACGCATACCATCACTAAGTTGTAAGACTTTCAAAGGGCTCCCTCGAGAACCCTTCAAAAGGAAGGAGGGTACACTCAAGGGATGCGTTGTTTGAAAGGTGAAGTCTAGTCGGGCTGCCCCCAAGCTTGACATAAGGATGCAAGGATGATCTATCCGGGCTTCCCCTAGTCTAGACGTCAAGGTGTGAAGTAGATCTAGTCGGGCTACCCCCAAGCTAGATTTCATAGAACTTGTTGAATTTTTTTGAAGGGGTCCACTCAAGGGAAACACTATTCAAAAGCTTAACGTATTCCTTCTCGAACCGATTCATCACCAAGGGATCCTTTTGAAATATGTTCACTTCATCAAGGAATTCGAAAGGAAGGAGGTGTGCTCATGTGAGGGGAAGACTAAGGTCGTTCCTACTTCAGAGGAGGGTTCCCAAGTCCTTTCTTTATCAACCCATGATGATGGAAACATGTTTGGCTAGGGTTTCAAGTTGAGAATGAAATTATAACAAAGGAGTGTGTGAGGGATCTTCAAGAAAATATTCGTTCGACAACAAATGTGCTTTCTAGAGACCAAGTAATGTAGAAGAGGCGTTTTCACACATGAAAGGGACAACTCAAGAAAATATAAGAGAAAGATAAAGAGAAAGGTAAAGAAAAATAATCACACACAAAGGGCATAGGGGGATTTGGTTTTGTGGAGTCAGATTTGCCTTTATTTGTATATATTAGGTAACCACGGTAAGAGGCAAAAGATCATCAATCCCCAACCAAATCAGGAAGAATGTACAAAAGATAGTAAAATAAAAATTTGGGTCAACATGGAAGGAGGCCTAGATGCTCCCGATGCTTTGCATCATCCCCAATTTACCGAAATTCAATCACAAACATGGAAGAATGATGACACATATAGAGGAAGTTTTACAACACAAACACCATGCCTATATCCATGCACCAACAGGGGCGATGAGGGTTATCTAGGCACATGTAGCATGATCACGGGGGAACACATGTCATGATACACACACATATCTAATCTAAAGATTAAGAAGAGGGTATCCCCCTAACACTGGTCAACCAAGAGGTCATCAACTTCCCATTCTAGATCATTGAAGGGGGAAGGATGATGAGCCTGCAATGGTGTAATGTTAAGGGGAGGAGCTTTTGATCCTCTCGTAATAAGGGCCAAGGTAGAGGGACCTATGAGGTCTCCATCGCTTAGCTCTTATGGGTCTAGGGTCAACAACCTAGTGAAGATCATTGACCAGGTCAAAACTTCATCCACCGAGTTAAACATGCACTTAATGGAAGTGCCATGTTTCACCTTAGTGGACGGAGGAGTTTGTACCCGAGGTTCACCGCTGGGCTCACTGAGAGACTCGGGAGTGATGAAAAACTTAGGGGAGGCTGGGACTGGTTTTGTTACTAGGAAATAATAGGTCGATTTGGGGCCACCTTTCAGAGAAGGTGGGCTCTTTTTACATCCTCCATTGCTAGAGGGTCCACGCTCTACCTTCTTCTTCATCGGAGGAGGTGAAATCCCCACATATGAAACAAGGAGGGTTGAGGGAGAAGAGGAAAGAACCATAGTGGACACAACCAAAGTGTTCACAATTTCCATGGGCTTTGGGAAAGACAAGACATCTAGGATGGAAGTCAACAAGGGAGGCTCCACCAAAGGAGTGATGAACACTTGCACCTTT